>VWZW01003549.1:464152-585267 GCA_013397115.1 Edolisoma coerulescens | reverse complement strand
AAAAAAAAAAAAAAACCCACCCAAAAAACCCAACCCAAAGTCTTTCTTGAACTATTGAATAATCCAGCTGACCTGTTCGTTCTTGTTGTGTATGGATATAGACACTAAAGCCCTCACAAGAAAATGCAGGGGAGGTAATTAAGGAGCAGGATTCTTTATTTTTTCTTGTGTCTGCATAAAAACGATGTTGAGCGGAGGAGTTAATTTACTCGAGCTCGTCGTGCAGCAGCTCTGAGGGGAACAAGGTGTGGAGTCACGGTGCTGCACGGTTTGCAGTCGGTGTTTTCATGGGTTTCTGCAGCAGAAAAGCTGGGATTTGGTAACGGGGGATAGTTTCTTACACCAGAGCACTCCGAACCATGATGAACTTGGGTCTTTGCAGGGATGTGCGTTCCTGTGTCGCTCCCCACGCCCAGAATATGGCTGGATCACATCACCAAACAGCAGCGCCCCGAGTTTTGTATTCTTGGAGTGAATATGATATGAGAAGCACCATGACATTTCATACAGTTTTTATCCATGGACTTTTAATGTTTTTTTAAGCTGTTGGAACACGCAGCTTGTTTGTTATCTCCAGCACGGTGGAAAGGCAGCCAGCCCCTTCCTGCATTCATTTGCATGCCCCTCTTTGCCTGGAAGAAATACCTGTTCTCTGGGACAGTGAGGCTTTGAAATAGGATCCTGCCCGGGATCTTCAGGGTAACATTTAACTTCAAAAGAGACACCACTGCAGCTGGGAGAGGAGGCATGCTAGAGTTGATCCTTAAAAATAATGAGAAGTGTTAAGAAGTTAGTGATGTTTAACAAAAGGTTAAGGATAAATATAATCAGCTCTACTCTCCCACCATATCCCATTTTTCTACCCTGCAGCCCTACGGAAAGGTCATTTGGTGGAATTATGGCAGCAAAGGCAAAACAATTTCTGTTTTTCTCTGCTTTACAGTTGTTGAAGTAGGTGACACATTGTGGTTGAACCATTACTCTTCCTATTTGAAATATTTTAAACTTTTACTCATTATGTATCAACTAAATAAAAGTCTCTGATTTTAAAAAATACACCTTTAATCTGCACAAAGGGTTCTTTGTCTAAACACAGCCCAGAGTGAGGTGAAATGCAGAGTTCCTCCTGTTCTTCCAGCCAACAGCTGTGGAGGTGTGTGGAGAACAGCAGTGTTCTGGTGCTCACTTTTCACATCTTTTCAAACCCAAACAGAGCTGTTTGCTTGTCCTGTGATCAAAGGATGCTCGCTTGCATCTCTGGGTTCTTTCAGAGGCCTGGGCAATTATCCTGTGTTCACAGGCTGAACACTCAGCATTCATAACTACACCAGTTGCTTCAGGGCAGAGCTCGCTGCATTTGTTATCGACGACAAGCAATGAGAATTAATTGTCTCTCATTAATTCACTGGTGAACAACTCACAGAATCCCAGAATCATTTAGGTCGGAAAAGACCTCTGAGGTCATCAAGTCGAACCTGTGACTGATCCACGCTTTGTGAACCAGCCCAGAGCACGGAGTGCCACATCCAGTCATTCCTTGGACACCTTCCAGTGCCTGACCACACTTTCCATGGAGAAATTCCTCCTGATGTCCAGCCTGGACCTCCCCTGGTGCAGCTTGAGGCCGTGTCCTCTTTCTGCCACTTGCTGCCTGGGAGAAGAGACCAAACCCACCTGGCTACAACCTCTACCTTACTCCTCAGGGCTTTAGAAGCAGGAGAGGTCCTCAGGATGAGAATCTGGCGTTGATGAGAGGGTTCTTCTCCCTCTGGTGCACCACGATGCCCTCAGTTTGCTGCTGTTGTGGCAACCACAGCTGCAGCCCTGGAACTGGCACCACCAGCCCTCCCACGTCCTCTCTGCTTCGCCCGCTGCAGTTGGCACCTGGATGCCCTGTGCTTGTCCAGACACAGCTCTGCTCGTCACACCCACCTCGTTCTGAATCACACCAACAGGCCTGTGCTCACAGGCAGAACTCGCTGCAGGTCTTGGGCTTTAAATATTTCGAAAATAAATATCCACGAGTAATTTTGCACAAATGAGTAGTGCCAGTCGGTTCACGAGGGAGACCTTTCTTCCCCAGGCAAGTCTAGGAAGTGTTTTAAAATAAACACATCCAGCAGTTACCAGAAAACTCTGCTATAAACTGACAACTGTTTCTAAGAGGTTGCTGCCAGTTCTTGCATTTGTCCCCAGGATAATACAGGCTGGTTTGCTTTAATTCTCAAGACTACATGCCTTTCAGTTGGAAGCAAACGAGCACGAACTCAGCGTGGCCACAGCCTGTAATCCTCAGACTTCACCTTTCTGCTGGCCAGGGGCTTGGAGAACCTCACAAATTTATGACTCTTCCACAGCATGTCTGTCTCAAGGAATCTGATTTAGAGGCTTATTCTCCAAAGGTTTTATGATTCATCACTTGTGATAGACAAGGAGAAATATGAAATATGGCCCATGTGTACTGCTGTAACTCCACTGACATTAGACATCTATCATCAACTGCCATTGGTATTCTACTCCTAAAGTATTTATATCCCATTATTGAATTCCTCACAATCTTTAAGTGTATTTCTCTTCCCAACGACTTTATGAGGTCAGGAAGAACTGTCACAGTCAGGAAAGGGAACAAAGAGGGTGTTCTGCTCTGGGCTTGCAAGGAAAACTGAGGAACCGAGCAGTTCCCTTCTCAAGCCATTGCCAGAACTCTGACCCAGTGCACTGCACTTCTTTCCATCTGCACCCTGTTTGTTTGCTAATAAAAATTAATACCAAATGTCCCCCCTTGGAGACATCTCAGCTGGCAAAATATAGTATTCAATGAGCTGCTGTTTAAAGTAAGTTTACAGACAAGTAGGTAGGACTTGAGTACTTTCAAAGTAGAGCTGAAGACCATATTTTACAGCAGTCCTAAAGGTGAGCTGTCACAACGTGCTGGTCTGCAGGCTGGGGCTGAATTAGTTTGGTATCTTTGTATTTTCTTATAAAAGGCTGTGTTGCTCTTATTACCTGCACCACAACCTCCAACAACTGCTTTATGAATTCATCTGCAGTTGAGTTTATCCTTCAGAGCATCACACTTTATCTCGGGTCTTCATTTATATTCATCAGTGGGGATGGAAGTAAAATTTAGCTTTAATTCAAAGGCTAATTTAGGTTTCAGTATGTGATTAACATTCCACAATTACCACCATCAAAGTCAAGCATATGCATAAGTCCCTGCAGGACTGGGGCCAAAACATTTTTAAGTATCCACTTATTCAATACATTTTATATAAAGAATTATTCTTATCTATTATTTATGCAAGGGCCTTAACTAGGTAAATCTTGACACAGCTAGGCCTCTCTCTCCATATAATTACTCATCCTCTTACTTTTCATCTGGTTTCTACTCTACCTTGTTATCTAATTCCTTGAGTATGAGCACAGTTCACTAACTGTAAATACAATTTACTCTCAGGAGCAGCAGGAATATTCAGCAATCTCCAAACCTAAGTTTTCAGGATAATGTGCAACAACTCCCAACAGGTAAGAGCATCGACTATAATTTGGTACAATGAACCATTAAAAAGTAATCAACACTAAATAATAAAAAGCTCTACTAAATTATAAATTATTGCAACACATCCAAGAAAAATACTAATTTTTCCATTAAATACCATCATTCAACTACAGCAAACAAAGTCCAGCTAGTCCACTTGGCCAGAGTGGAATCACCAAAACTTTAATACTATATTTCTGGCATGCAATATATACATAATTAAACAGTTAAAAAACATGTACAGGTGCAGTATGCATAACGTAAAGGCAGCCTTGCTGTGGATTGTGTCTATCAGGATGTTCACAGCACCAGTCATAACATTTGCTAGCAAGAAAAACAGTAATTGATTTCTGTTAATAGCACTAATCAAGCATAGCTGTGCCAGCTTGCCTTCCCTTCCCACCGGCACGGCCTCCATCCCGTGCTTTTTATTGGAATCGGGGGGCTGCACAACCTCCCAGCAGCAGGGCACGCTGGACCCCTTCACCAGCAGCTTTGTGAACAGCAGGGCGAGATCAGCCAGCACAAAGAAGCTCAGCAGCAGCAGGCAGTGGGCAAGCACCCAGGTGCAGAAGGGCAGGTTGGCCACGCGGCGGGACACGGGCTCGGTGCACGCCTGGCACAGCTGGAGAAGCACGAACAGCACCAGAAGTGCCAGAGCCAGCCCCCTGAGGGCTTCCAGCCAGCCCCTGACCGAGGCCCTGCGCTGCAGCAGCCACAGCCCCACCTGCACGCTCGCCAGGTAGATGGCCAGGTACCCACAGAGGGAGAGCAGCCCTTCCCGGTTGGCATCGAGGAAGCCCAGCCGGGAGTCTCTGCCGTCGCTCCCGTGCAGGATGAACACCTTCAGGGAGGTAGTGCTGAGAAGGAGCTGATAAAGCACGGCCAGAGCTAGAGCCACAAGCCAAGCCTTACGTTTGGGAAACACGGCTAAAAGCAGAGATGCTGCAAGTCTCACAAATGCCAAGGTAAAGAAAAAATTCCAGTGCACGCCGTACTCCGAGGTGTGTTCGTGGTACTCGATGGATTTCACACTCAGCAGCCGCCCAACACCGAGGGAAATCAGCGGCCACACGGAGAACACCTGCCTGGCCAGACTGGAAAACCTGGGTTGTGTCATGTAAGACTTCTGTCGAACCTCAGGGCAAACGAGAGCATTTCCAAAGATAAAGGCTCCCACCCCCAAATCCATAACTCCGGTGCCGTAGGTCTCGGCCTTGGCGTATCGCCGGGGATACTGCGGGAAATCCACGGCCAAAATGCTGATGGATGTCAGCACGTTGACATAAACACGGAACACAGTTATTGCCGGAATGCACTCGGGATCCAAGTATGTCTTCTGGAATTCTTTTACAATTTGCCCAAAAGGCGCTCTGGCCTCCCGTTTTCTCTGGCTGTATATTTTGGAAAATATTCCGGCGCAGAAGGCAGCAAGGATAACTGGCATGAAAAAGATGATTGGAGACAAGACGGTGCAGGCGAACAGGAGAGGAGACACCAGCACCAGGAAGTCGAGCAGCAGGCTGTATTTCCTTGAGCTTACAGGTTTTCCGTGGTGCAGGTAGTACAGGATCAGGAGGAGCCCTCTGCAGAGCAGGCACAGCGGAGCCAAGGACAAGCCTGCGGAAATTTCCAGCAAACTCGTTCCGTTTAGGTTGCTGATAAAGGCTTCTTTCAGCTGTTTTTGGGACATTCTTCTTCCTTCCTCTGAAAACACAAAACGTGAACTTGAGGTAGCTTTGTAAAACGGGTCTCAGAACTCCTTAAAAATGAACCAGTTCATTAAAACAACATTGATTTCGGAAGTTACTGAGTTAACTTTTCCATTTAAAGAACACGGAGCAGCACCGGAGCTGGCCTGGGAAGCCAAGGAGAGGCAGAGGCACTGGAAGGCTTGAGGAAGTTCCAGCATTTTACACCCTGCTGTGTTCCAACGAGATGCTCCATATATTTTCTGCGGGAGATCTCTTAATATCAAACACTCCACTGAGTATTCACATTGTGAATAATCTTACTGCTCTGCAGAACGTACTTCGCCGTATTCTCTATGGTGTAAATGGCACGGTTATGTAAAAACGTGGCCCTAAAGAACTTTGTGTTGCCTGCTCAGTACAACCAGCAGCTGCATCCCCCAAGCGCCTTTCTCTCCGCTGGGGAGAACCCCGCGGGATGTAAAAAGCGTGAATTAACCAGCAAAACCTCCGGGTTCTGCTCGGCCCCGGGGCGGAGCGGGAGCTTACCGGGAGCGGGGGATGGATGGCNCCCTGCCCTCCCGTCCTGCCCGGCCCGGGATCGCCGCCGCCGGGCCCTGCCCGCCTCAGCCCCGGCAACGCGCGGCCCTGAGGGGGCACCGCGCCCGCGGCGGCGGCGGCCTTGGGGTCCCGCCCGGGAGCTGCCACGGCCCGCGTGTGTCCCGCGTGTCCCGCGTGTCCCTCGTGTGTCCCCTGGGTGTCCCCCGGGTCCCCCGGGATCTGCGGGCACCGGCACAAAGGGCTCTGCCGGGAGAGCGGGATGGATCGGGCAGGGGTTTGGGGGCGGGAGCTTGCCCGGGGCTCCAGACTGACTCCGAGTGGTGTTTTCCTGCCGGGTAAGAACGAAATTGGGGATGGAATGGGAGTAAGAATGGAGTAGNGCGGGTGGAGCCGGGCCGGGTAGAGCCGGGCCAGGGTAAAGCCGGGCCAAGGTAAAGGCGGGCCCGGTAGAGCCGGGCCAAGGTAAAGCCGGGCCGCGGTGAAGCCGGGCCCGGTAATGCCGGGCNCTGGGTGTCCCCCGTGTGTCCCCTGGGTGTCCCCCGGGTCCCCCGGGATCTGCGGGCACCGGCACAAAGGGCTCTGCCGGGAGAGCGGGATGGATCGGGCAGGGGTTTGGGGGCGGGAGCTTGCCCGGGGCTCCAGACTGACTCCGAGTGGTGTTTTCCTGCCGGGTAAGAACGAAATTGGGGATGGAATGGGAGTAAGAATGGAGTAGGAATAGGAAGAGGAATGGAATAAGAAGAGGGATGGAATAGGAATGGAATAGAGTAGAATTAGAATAGAATATAATAGAGTTAAAACAGAATTAGAATAGAGTATAATAGAACAAAATTAGAATAGAATTAGAATAGAAAAGGGATGGAAGTAATGGCAGCTTCAGCTGCAGGAAGGACAGAATTCTTCCTGGCTGTGTGACTGGAACCTCAGCGTTTATCACAGAAATTCAAAGGGCCTGACTCACCTTGGGTTGGCTCCCAGAGATTTGCAGAGGAAACAGGAAGGGGACAGCAGCAGCCTGTGTTGCTCTGCTGCAACACAAACTTCTCTGAGTCCCTCCCCTTCCCAAAGCTCTGGCTTCTCTGGCACCATCAGACCCTCGGATCTTCCCTGTTTCTCCAAACAGGAGGAATTTAACAAGTAGGTGCAATGTCTCACCGAGAAAATTGCTTTATTAAAGAGAAGCAAAACATTTTATTCCCGATGGAAGGGAAGATACATTATTCCCTCCAAACAAAGCTTTATTTGCAGGGGCAGCAGAACATGGCCATCACTCTGGGTAGGATTTCCAGCTCCAGTGTTACCTGGGCCCCACTGGGATCAGTAATTCTGTCTGAAGTCTTTGGGCTTTGCTTGTGGAACCCTCTGGAGAACGACATGCCCAGAGTTATTTTGATCCAAATGCCTTTTTATTTTCTTATTTAAGCATTCTCCAGTCTGATTTGAATGAAGTACCCTAAAGTAAAGGCCCTCTCCAGCGTCCCCATCCACAGGGCTGGACAAGATGCCCAAGCAGGTAAAAAGAAAACCAGGAATTGTGTGTGCTAATTACATTTTACTGCCAGGAAAGAATTCTTGGCTTATTTCCATGCAGTCAAGATTAGGTAACTACTAATGAATATTCACCCCTGCTTCATGAATTGACTGGACCTATTTCTTGTGGGTTTGAGCTGTGTTAGTGACACCAGGCAGTGATTTTTGTTGTGCCCTGGGCTCTAACAGGGCAGGTGTTAATGCAGGCAGCAAGCACCTCCTGAGGGTGTTTGTTCAGGAAGATGAATGGACACAAGAGTTGTGATTTATTTTCAAATATTCTTTTACTTTTGGCTGAGCAATCATCATCTCAGCTGAAGCGATGCTGAGCAGGGCAGCCAAAACCAAGCCCTTCCTCAGGTCTTGCAGTCTCCCAGTGGATTTAACTTGCCTGGTGCCAGTGTAACACAGGAGCACAGGGGGGCACGGGAAGGAAGAGGAATTGGCAGGAACTCCTCAGGTCCATGGAGTGTTTCCTAATTGTGGTGTCTGTTCTCTGACAGCAGCAAGCTGCTTGCTGCTCATTGAGAGGAGAATAACAGAAATCACTTGGATGGCAATGCTGTACTGCGTTGCTAAGCTTTTTTTTTTCCCCTTACTGTGTAAAATTCTGTATTACTGGAAATGAACTACTTATGCTGTCTGCAAAAGATAAAAATGCTCCTAAATGAGTACACTAGTGTAGCTTTTTTTTTTCTTAGGAACGTGCTAAATGGGGTTTGCAGCACATTTCCCCATTATTGATGAGCTCAGCTCATGTAGTGGGAATGCTGCTAACTAAATTTAGCATTTTCTGTATAAGCAAGGTGATGCTGTTCATTGGTTAACTTGTACAGGTGAGTAGGGAGAGTTTGGAGGACTTTTGTCAAAGAGAAGGAGATCAGAAAAGGAGTGTATAGAATGCAGAAATCAGGAGTGGCATCTTTTCCATTCCTCATTTTTCTTTTCTAGCCTCTCCTTTCCCCAGAAATGGCAGAGAGGACCTGGAATCTCTCTTCTGGCTGGTTTTCCATTACATACAACAAGTGTGTCCTTCCAAATAGTGTTGTCAAGGACACAGGAGCCCAGAGGCTGAGATTTGAATACTTTAGGTGATTCAAAGGGGACAAACCTTCAGCTGAGGCAGGGCAGCTCTCCCCCCAGCACCACTCCTCTGCCCTGGCTGTGAGGTGTGCACTCTGCAGCTTTCACCCTGAACATGAAAGTCTGCTAGGAAAACTGCATTTGTTTTGGTCTGCAGTGGCTTCCAGCTGTACCTGCAGCCAGCCCTTCCTGCTTCCCTGAGCCCAGGGCACTGCTTGGATTGCCTGCACGACATGCAGAGGGCTCAGAAATGAGAACATGGTGCGTGTCTGTGCTGAGCAACCTGCAGAGCTGCAGTGGGAGCCCAAGGCCAGGTTCTCTGAGCGCCTTTGCTCGCTGCCAGAACACTTTTCTAACATCAGAGCGGGAGGAGGGCAGCTGGGAGGAAGAGTAGCTCACACATCCTGGGTCTGGCTCCTGCTGAGACTGAATTTCAGTGACATGGAAGCAGCAAAAGGGCTAGAACGGGGGATGAGGTGAAAGTCCAGCTTTTCACCTCTCACTGGTGCTGATCTGACATCCCCTCCAGGAAAATGGCCAAAGGGAAGATTCTCTCATCCAGAATGACCTCAGTGAATCATTTGATGAAGAAGTCAGAGCCTTCCTCGGTGATGAAGAGAAGCTGCATCTTTTTGACGACCTCACGAAAGTGAATCCGGTGACAACCAGGACAGGTGAGCAGCCAGGGAGGGTCTGCTGAGGGGTCCCTTTCCCTGGTGGCCACGGACACGTGTGAGCTCCTGCTCTCACTGCATTACTACCCTGAACACAGGAGCTGTGTATGAGACCCACATCAGTCTCTTGATCACCTCACTCTCTGTTAAACCTGGTAGGGAACACACCTGAGACTTCTGTTACAAACAGGCCCAGGAAGAATCAAACACATTTTGCAAAAGATGCTGACAGAAGGTGCTGTCTTTCAGTTCTGAGATGTCTTCAAGCAAGATACAGAGTCAACCTCTTCTATACAAATGCTGGCTGCAGCCTGGTGGCTTTAAATCCTTTCCAGCCTGTCTCCTGCCTCTACTCACCTGAGCTCATGAGGGAGTACCACGTTGCACTTTGTCCTCAGGTAACCCTGGTGTTTGAGGTAACTGTCCTTCTGCAGAGCCCAGGTGTCAAACTGCTCCAAATTTATATGAGCAAAATACTCCCACAGGGTAAACCCCATTTCTAGTGAAATATTAGTTCTGTTAAAAGAGCAGTGCTGTTTTCAGGTAAATGTGAGATGACCCTTGCTATCCATTGCTGTTGAATTGTGTGGTTACTGTTCCCTTAAATATGAATATTCTCTTTCACTGCCAGGATTTAAAACCTCACATCTTTGCAGTGGCTGAGCAAACCTACAGAAATGTCCAAAAGCAGATGGACCCTGTGAACCAGTCCATCATTGTGAGTGGAGAAAGTGGTGCTGGGAAGGTAAGAAAGTGGTTTTTTATGACATTGCTCTCAAGTTTTGAGCTCTGCCAGTGATCTGTAGTGCAGAGTAGTGCAGTGAATGAGCAAAGATGAATTAAAACCCTCTCTGACAGAGCACGTAGCCAATCTGCCCAGCACTGCTCCCTTGAAATGTGTGTGAAGCATTAAGTGATTGCTGCAGTTAAACACACTCTGCTTAATATAGCAGCTCTCCAGGTGACATCTGTCATTTCTGGAGGGCTGGGTTTGAATCATTCAGCAGGAATTGCACCTGAGTTAGTGCCTCAGCCTGGTCTGTCAGGGAGCTCGTGTGAATCTCAGCAAACCCTCTGTAAGGACTTAGAGCAGTGAATTCACATCCTGTGATGGTCCATCCTTGTCCAGGACAATGCTGAGGGTCTTTTTAAGCCCAAGAACAAGAAGCTTTGCTGAATGTTAATGACTCAAAATCCATTTACATTCATTCCATCCCAAGGCAGGAGCTGCTAATTCTGGCTGAGCTTCCAGATGGTGACACCTCGATGGAAGTGCCATTCAGCAGAGCACCGAAATGTGTGTCTGTGGCACAGAGTTCCCACTGAACCAGAGCTCCAAACATGACCCAGTTCCTCTCTTTAGCCTCCCCTCCAGCTGCACCCTGTGTTTGCAGAAGGCAGCACTGCTCCACTGACAGAGCTGATAACGTTAAAAACAAAGAGCTACTGTCAGGCCTCTCTCTCTTGCAGACCTGGACCTCTCGCTGCCTTATGAAATTCTATGCCTCTGTTGCTGCCTCAGCTGTCTCCCCAAAGGGCAACGAAACTGTGGAAAGGATAGAGAAGAGAGTGCTGGATTCCAACCCTGTCATGGAAGCATTTGGTAAGTGTGGCTTTTTTAACAGCAAACACAAGTAATGGCCACTGTGGGAATTCCCTTTGTTACCACACGAGTCTAAGCTATCTCTTGGTCCTCTCCTTAAAAACAAACTCTTCAAATGCTGGAGCTATTTACAGATCACCCTTGATGCCTGTATGTGCTGCATGGGAGAGGGGGGCCACTCTGACTGTTCTGTGTCTGCCACTGGCAATTTCACAGGGAATGCCTGCACCCTGCGGAATAACAACAGCAGCAGGTTTGGGAAGTACATCCAGCTGCAGCTAGACAGGTAATAATGACTGTGTAACACCTCAGCTGTTGTCCTGTTCCTGTAAATCCTTACAAGCTTATTTCTGAAATCTGCCATAGAACATTTGATCTGTCTTTAGAGGGTATTTTGTATTGCTGGCAGCTTAAACTGTTATTATTTAAACTATTATTATTTTCCTTTCTTTTTTTTTTCTGCAAGCTCTCACCCTGATCTCTAAAAGAGAGCAAGGGAAAAATAGAGATGGTGTTAAGAACTCTGAATAAAATATGAACAAAATTGAAGGTTGACTGCAAAGCATTCACTGTCAGTTGGTCTCAGAACAATACAACACCTCTTGGATTCTGTGAAGAGGTTTTGATATCTTTTCTCTTTTTCCCCTCTCTAGATTCCATCATCTGACTGGTGCTTCCATCCAGACTTTCCTTCTGGAGAAGACCAGAGTTGCCTATCAGGCCCCCAATGAAAGAAACTTCCATATTTTTTATCAGGTGTGCCTTCAGTTAATTTTGATGGGTATTTCTGACACACAGCAGGGATGAAATCACTGGATTTAGCACAGTTGCAACATTTAATAATTACCAGTTTCCCTGTCTCCCAGGCCTCCAAATTAAATCATCTTCCCAGTATGTTATTCTTCACTGTCTGTGAGCTGTAAACACCAAAGGCAGAATTCAATTTTTACCTTGTTTTCTGCCTCCAGATCACCAAAGGTGCCACTGCCGAGGAGAGGCTGGAGTGGAACCTTCCAGAAGGGGCCGAGTACCGCTGGCTGCCAAACTCTGAAAGAAACTTAGATGGTAAAGATTAGTTCCACTAATTAATTAATCAATCCATTAATAATAGCAGGAACTTTAAAGGAAGGCAGGCAGAAATACATCCTGTTCAACCCCCTGGTCAGCCAACAGCAGATGTTTTGCAAAGCCCCCCTGCATTAATGGGATCCTTTTTAAGTTTCACTTTGCACTATTAAGACTTAAAGCTTAAAAGCAGTCACCTGGCTTAAAACAGCTGGTTCTGGCCTGGCAAATTTGCATCTCTGTGGCTTTGTTTAGAAAACTGTCTTGTCTTTGCACGTGCTTCACCTGACAGAGGCAGAAAAAATCAGCGGGTTGGTTGTGCAGCTTGTGTGTGGGATTTACCCGAAGAGCATCCAGCTTCCCTGCTCTCCACGGACAATTCCAGCTGCGCTGGATGTGCTGAGATGTTCTGCTTGCCCCTGTTTGTGTGCTTGGCTTTTTCAAGAGCCCTGTTTGGCTTTTCAGAGGACTGCTTCGAGGTGACCAGAGGGGCGATGTTCCACCTGGGCATCGGCCGCGCCACGCAGAGCAACATTTTCAAGGTCAGCTGCACGGCAGGGACAGCACCAGGCTGCTGAGGGTGCTGGGAATGTGTTCCCAGGGTGGGATTGCTGCTGGAATAAATCCCTGTCACTGTGCAGAGCTGCTGCTCCTCACTGGAGGGCCCTCAGCCCCACATCAGGCTGCACAGCCAAACATTAGATCTGAACTCGATGGCTGCACCTCGGAATTTCAGTTTCCCTTCAGGAACTGCAGCATGAGGGATTCACACGGAAGTTTGGGATCTGTTTGCTGCCTTTTGTGCAGGAATGTTTTGAGCTGGCCCATTCCTGGGGCTGAAGGAAGGCCCAGGGGACACTGCCTTGGGGGGA
The DNA here is from genome assembly GCA_013397115.1 of Edolisoma coerulescens. Classification (NCBI taxonomy): domain Eukaryota; kingdom Metazoa; phylum Chordata; class Aves; order Passeriformes; family Campephagidae; genus Edolisoma; species Edolisoma coerulescens. The sequence goes on along the minus strand of VWZW01003549.1, from coordinate 572,650 downwards.
GCTGTCCTATAAAACTCCCTGGTTGTATTTTAGGTGTTATCAGGCCTCCTGCACCTTGGGAATGTTCAGTTCTCTAATCCAGTGGATGAATCTCAGCCTTGTGAACTGGAAGACAAAACCAAAGGTGAGGCAACAACCATGCCAAGCTCCAGAGCCTTGTTAGTTCAGTGCAGATGCCCAAGGGAAAGGATTAGAGAGAGGAAAGAACACAGAGAATTCTTTCCTTTACTTAGTTAGTTAATTTAGATTTACTTATTAAATTTATTGAATTATTAACATTTATTAAATTTATTAAATCTAGCAAATTTTTACTTGAGTAACTTTAACTATTATTACTTTTCATTATTAATTCCTTTTAACTACTAATAAGCCTAATTACTTTATTAATAAGTTAATTTTTAAATTTAATAAATTTGTTTAAACTGTGCTGAATTTATTGCATGTTAAATTATTAAATTGAATTTATTTAATTTAAATTAATTTCTTTATTTAATTCAGAAAGAATTCCTTATTAAAGGAAAGAATTTGAACAATAACTCTCGTGCTGATAGGAGGACAATCAAGGCCGTGAGCAACCCAAAATTTAGGTGTGTTTTTGTGAACAAACAAAAACCTCATGCTCCCCTGCCCTGAGAGATAATATCCTTCCCTGACAGGTCAGGGCAACTGCAGCATTACCCAGTGATTTCAGGAGGGTTATTGGCAGAACTGTGGCTCTTGATTGTAATCTTACTCTGCCTTCACAAGGCTGGCAGAAATCTGACCCAGAGGGAGAGCAGGGCTGTCCACAGGAAAGCTTGGAAGTTTTCATGATAAAGCCCAAAAGTCAGTGACAGCAAATGGGTTAAACTGCAGCATGAACAGAGGTTGTTGTGCGTGTCTTTAGGAGACTTGTGGATCTGGATTTCCTTCAGAACCAAAAACTGTCCTGAAGAGTGAAGTTTCCTACTACAATTTCACATGCTCTGAACTCAGACTAATATTAATATTCAAATAATTTTGAACACAGCTCAGCTGAGCAAGATCTTAAATGCTTTGTTAGCAACTACTCATTCTTCTACACTTCCTTACTGCCCCAAATACCTATTTTTTCCTGATCACAACTGTTTGATTTGTTTGTCTGGATTTAGAGGTGCCTTCTCAAAAAAGTTGAACAAGTAACAAAGGCACACCTAGAGAGAAAAACAACTTCAGCGTGGCAAATTTCAGCTTTTTCTGGTATTGCTCCATTTTAAAGAGAGTACCTGAAATTCTAGGGGCACTCTGCATCCAAATTAAGAGTCTGATCTTGCAGAACTCGCTCCCAAGTTTGTGTAGAAAGATCCAAAATCCGCATTTAAGTTGGAGAGCTGATGGAAGTGGCATTTTTCTACACGATCTCTAGCCCTTCCTTACCTTCAGAGGTGTGAACACACCAGGTGACCTTGCACTGCTCGTTCTCCTGACCAAGGGTTTGTGAAGACCACGGGGGATCTGCTCGAGATTCCCGTCGAGGAACTGCTGGAATCTTTAAGGATTCGAACCATCACTGCTGGGAAACAGCAGCAAGTGTTCAAGAAGCCGTGCTCCAGAGCTGAGTGTGAGACCAGGAGGGACTGCCTGGCCAAAGTCATCTATGCCAGGTAAGGATGTGCCAGTCCAGGTGACTGATGGGGAGGCCAGAGGGATTTGCTCGCTGCTGTTCCATGGCAGCACATCAGGAATTCCTCTTCCTTCCAAGTGACACTGATAGAAACAGCAGTAAAAGAAACAGTTCTGATTACTGCAAGCAGGCAGCTCCCAGCTAATCCCACTGTTGCTGTCTGCAGGTTGTTTGAGTGGCTGGTTTTGGTCATAAATGAGAACATCTACACAGATCCCTCAGTGTGGACCAGCTTCATAGGTATGGATGTCCCACCCTGCTGTAACTCAGGGGCCATCAGCCCTCCGAGCTGCTCCTCAACTAAAGCTCCCTGTCCTCCCACATCCCTTCCAGGCTTGTTGGATGTTTATGGGTTTGAAGCCTTCCCTGAAAACAACTTGGAGCAGCTCTGTATTAACTATGCCAACGAGAAACTGCAGCAGCACTTTGTAGCTCACTACCTGAAGGCACAGCAGGTAATAGCCCAAAATGAAGATCAAATCTTCAATATCTGATTTAAAACAGCATCTCTTGTCACTTTGGTTGTGTTGCTGTGCCTTGGTGAGATGGAAAGCTGCAGTCAGTAGTGCCACAGAAGGCAGTGGGATGGAACAGTGGCTTTCTAAAGAGGGGAGTGTGGGGCAGTTGGAATGACACAGCTTTGTCTCTTGGGGACTGGAAATCTGTTCCCAGCTCCATTGGACCTCTGCCTGTCAGACTGTTTGCTTTTCCTCAGAGAGCTGAACACTTGAAGCTAAATTCTTGGGGTAAGTGCAGCCTGAGTTGAGATTCTCTTGGAAGCTGCTGCTTACAGCCATGGAGCATGAAGTCCCTAAAGGAGTGGGGAGCTCCTAGGCTGAGCTTGGTGTGAAGGCAGAGCCCACCAGAACCCTGTAACCCGAACACCTGAGCACCCTCCTGCCACAGGGGCACAGCTCCCTGAACCCACTGCCATGCTGCTGCCTTTGAAACAAACCCCCAGTGTGCACCAGCCCTTATTTCTGGGTAAAGAGGGACACAAATGGTGTTGTTTCACAGCAGAGAAGGTATTGGCACCGTGCAGTCCCTCACTGGTCACACATTGCTAATCCCAGCTCTCATCTGAGTGCCCTGCAAGGTGCAGAGTCCCTGCCAGGGCTGCTGCTCTCCCCCTCCCCACTGCAGATCCATTACCAAAATGCTCTTTGCCATTAACTGGAATCAGGGAAATTATTTTCTTTATGGCACCAGCGTGCTGGCACCTCCTGCCTCACGGCAGGGTTTTGTCAATTTATTCAGGAGATAAGTATTTCTTTGACTGCAATTTGTGCTTTGCTATCCCCAGGCTGCTTTCCCTGCCTGCCCTGGTCAGCATGCCAGGGGTTAATGGTCAGGGAAGATGGAAACCAAGCTCAAGCACACAATTGCTTTGCTTGAAATGGCTCCATGACCTCTGTTTATAGCACCCCTCCCACTCACTGCCTGCCCTCTTACCTCTGGAGCTGGCTGTCCCCCAAACCACTTAAATGCCATTAGTGGCTGTGCTGAGCAAGCTTTTGGCAGGAGGCTTTTCAAATAACTGCCCAGAGCTCGTGCTTGTTAAACACTGCTGACAGTTTGTCCTGTAATTCAGCATAAATATTGTACCAATTATTTCAACCGGGATCTCTCTGCACTTCCTTTCAGATCAGGCTTTGCTTTAAATGGAGCCCAGTTAGTAAAGCCTGGCACACAAAGGTTGGCTTAGGGCTGTATCCCAGTCCAAGGAAGGAGTTCTGCTTGTTCCTTGTCCTTCAGGGAAAATCTCAGCACAGGCAGGAGAGGCTTTGTGTGACTGTAGCCTTTGTTTGCTCTCTAAAGCAGCCTTGCAGCTCACTCTGATAAATCCATGGCGTTCCCAAATCCTCAGACTAATTGTTCCAGCAGGTTCTGATCCACACCCAAAAGCTACCTGGGGTAGAATATCCTCATGTGGGGTTTTTTTTCCTCAAGCTTGGTGTTGACCTGGAGCTGAGCTGGGATTAACTCCTCAAACAGGACCTGGATCAGCTGCCCAAGGCACAGAGTTCTGAGCTCTGGTGCCCTCTGCTGCAGAATAACCCCTTCCCTCTTCCTTCAGGAAGAATATGCAGCTGAAGGCCTGCAGTGGTCATTCATAAACTACCAGGATAACCAGAACTGCCTTGATCTGATAGAGGGAAACCCTCTCAGCATTTTTTCCTTGCTGAATGAGGTAAGTGTGATCGAAACCCTTCATTTTTTGGGCCCAGTTTCCTGCCTTTGCCCCACGCCACCAAAGAAAACACAAACAGTAAATGAGTAGAAAACTTGTCAGCCAAAACATTTCTGCAGAGTTTCAGAGAAATCATGGCACTGCTTCCTCCTGTTCTGAGTTGTCATTTTCCCTCTGATCCTGGATGTTCTGATTCAAATATAAAGCCTCAATTACTTCTTTCCCCCCCTTCCTTCCCGATATTTCAGGCCTTGCATACTCAAAGCAGCTCTAAAGGTAAAATGGCTACGATTTAAATTTTAAATGTTGTAGCTTTTAGAGCCAGTTCTTTGGGACAATCAAGAGATGCTGCAACTGTGTGTCCTTTGCAGGAGTGTCGTCTGAACAGAGCCTCCAACACTGACCTGTTCCAGACCAGGATCGAGAAAGCCTTGTCCAGTAATCAGTGTTTAAGTCGAGATAAGTTCAGTAAGAAGCCCAACTTTATCATTTCACATTATGCTGGCAAAGTCTGCTATCAGCTGGCAGGGATGGTGGAGAAAAATAAGGTAAGTGTTTGCAGGAAGAGCTGTTTAAAATAATAAAATAAATATTCTACAGACCTAAAGTGATTTAAATCAAAGCACCACTAAGAAATGTATTTAGTGCTGGGGGCTGGACTTACCTTGCTCCAAATAAATCCTTCAGGCCACCTAAAACTCAGTCATGTTCTTGATGTGATTCTCTGAACCATCACTGGCACGAGCAGATGCTTTGTTGCACCTTTGAGCTGAGGATGAAGTGAACCATCACCAAACCAGGGCTTCTTCTGTTCCTGGGGGATGCAGAATCATCACCAGGGCATTTCTGTAGCCACAAATACAGCACTTCATTCCCCCAAAATTCAGATAAGTTTACGAAAAACAAGAGCATTAAACTGCTGAAAGTACTCAAATGTTGGCCTTGTGCCATCAGGGAATAATTGAAATGGGAAATAATCTGCAGAGAAGAGGGTCCCTTCTCAGCTCTGACATCCCCAGCAATTATGGCAAGTGCTATTAGTTATTTAGCAATTAAACACCATCTCTTAATTAAAAGGAATATTTCTAATGCCTGTTGCAGTCTGTCCTGAAGGGATTAAACCAGTCCTGAGGCTTGGAGCTCCCTTAGGCTGTGTAACAGGAACAATGCTGGGAGCAGTTGTCCCATCTGACTGGATTTGCTGAATGTTCAGCCAAACATTGTTTTCTGTTCCTAAATCTGACTGTGAATGAATGCACATCATCAGATTTGGAACTGCAGCTGTGATTACCTCAAATTTGGCATCAGAAATGCTCTTCTATCTCTTTATGTGGAGTTTTTAGTTATTTTCAGAGGTGCAGGTGCTTGCCAGGTCCAGATACTAACGGGTCATGTCTGCGTTTGCAGGATGCTGTTCCACCAGAGCTGCTCCATGTTTTGCAGAACTCAAAGGACCCTTTGCTTCAAAAATTATTTCCTGTGACAGAAAAGAACCAAAATAACACCAAAACCCAGAACAGAGCAGCTGTTGTTACAGTGGTGTCCAAGTTCAAGGTACATCCTATTCAGGTTTCTGCTGTAATTTTGGAAACTTTTTGAATTTACCATCAGCAATTTGATGAAAGCATCCACAGAGAGGATTTTTTTGCTCAAGCTGTCCTGTGGAAGTGCTCTAACACCAAATCTGCAAAGCCACCCTTGCCAAGAGCAGCTTCGTGGGGTGGACAGAAGGTCCCTGAGGAGGAGGAGGAGGAGCCCTGATGAGCCCTGTGTTTGTTTCCTGCAGAGCTCCCTGGAACATCTCATGGAGATTCTGAGCAGGACCACACCCCACTACATCCGCTGCATCAAGCCTAACGCTGACTGCAAGGCCATGACTTTCAGAAGGGAGGAGGTAACTTTTCCAGAGCCTTTCCCCAGGGCTTTGCACTGGGTTTCTTAGGATCTTGAGTCCCTTGCAGAGCTCTTCCCACAGCACATTCTGAAATAGCTCTTTCTCCTTTGAGATAAACATCCTTCAGAGTCACTGAGGTGCTTGTCCAGAACAGCTCCTAAGCACAGCAGCTCTTCCAGCTGCAACTTGCTTGTTGCTGGGGTTATTTGGGGTGCTGCCCTCCCAGCCCTTCAGACTGATGAAGGTGATCTGAGCAGCCCTGGGCACACAAATACCTTCAAAGCAAAACCTTGCTGGCTCCTGGAGCCCAGGAAGCTGAGAAGCTTTGGGAGCAGAGCAGCAGATGCTCAAGCTGTAACTAGAGAGCCTCATCTGATGGGAAATCAAGCTTTAAACACTCGTGGAATCTGCTGAGCATGGAAATAGCAGCACTGAGTGTGGAAATACCAGCACTGGCTTTTCACACCCTGCTGGGCTTGGGCAGTGCTGGCTGTGGATGCCCAGGACAGGGCACACAAGGAGCAGCTCCCACAAAGTCAGCCTTGCCTAAACCATCTCAATTTGTGCCCCAGGTTCTCAGCCAGCTGCAGGCCTGTGGAATAGTGGAAGCCATCACCATCAGTGCAGCAGGTTTCCCAGTCAGGTAAGTCCAGCTTCTTTCAGCATGATCCATTTCTATAGCAATTAGTGGCATTTAGTTATTCAGAAGAACTTATAAGCAGGAAACCCAAATACTTTGCAGTTTTAAACCTCAAAACTACTGATCCTTTCAAAGCTGAGAGCTCACTGTGCCTTTCCAGCGTGAGAAGCTGGGGAAGATTTCTGATTGAATGTGGCTTCACAGTAACATTCTCAGCAATTAAAATTAAATTATAAATTGCATTTATCTGAGTGTGATAATCTCAGAGCTGAGCATCTCCTCCCAGCCTTGCTGGGCTTTCCTGACCACCTTTAAGGGGTGCAGAGCAAGGCCTGAGCTCACCACATTTCTGAGGCTCAGCACTGGTGGGTGGAGCTCACCATCAGCATAGCCAAGCACAATTCCTGCCCAGGCTTTGCTACAGTCACTGTTACTGGGAAATCTCCTGAATTTCTTCAGAAGTTCTCCACTTTCTTGGCTGTTTGACCATTTAGGCATCAGTCTGTTTGCATCCCATGCACTGGATCCACAAAGCCATTCTGGAATTTTCCCCCTTCAGAGGATCAGTTATTTCCCATACAGCAAAAAGGATCAGTTATTTCCCATACAGCAACGACTCTTGCCTGGAATTCACTGTACATTTCTCTGTCAGGATCCCTTTCCAAAGCTTCACTGAGCGCTACAAAATACTGAGAAAATCCTGGGGCTCCAGTAAAAAAAGAGTGTGTGGTAAAAGCAACTCTCATCCTGCTGAGAAAAAAGGTCAGTTTCTTCAGGTGATCCCTCTGCCATCAAGTAAAATTGTCACTGCACCCATTTGGTATCACATAGATCAGATAATTGCTGTATTCACCACTATTCCCCAAATACTTCTTTAACCTCTCACCAACCTAAGTTTCTAATTTGTCTAACACTTAAAAGCTTTCCCCTCACTGCTGGTTTTCTGTGCTCCTCCTGGGTGGAACAAACACAGTTACAGTGGTGTCTGGGGTTCCCCTCACCCAGTATAATTTGATTTAGAGTTGATTCTTTCGTAAACTTGAAAACCACTTACCTTTTGCCTTCTCTTCCTTCTCCTTCCTTTCTTTCCCCCCACCTTGTTTCCTTGCTGAATCACTGACCCTCCAGCTTACCTGGACTCTGCTGCTTCTTCCACCTTTTGCAAACTTCTCTTTTCCTAAGCAAGAGTGAGGATGGACTTTAACAAACACAATCCAGTCTACAGGTAATGAACCCCTGAAAGGAGGAGCTCATCAGGTGCTTACATTTAGTATTAAAGGTTACTGCAACCCCTTTCTCTGCCTCAAATGAATCCCCTCTCCACCCAGTGGGTCTGTTCAATAAGCAGCAGCTGTGGGAAGCAGGACCAGCCTGTTCAGATGAGTAAAACTGGTGGAAATCTACTCACCGTGTGGAAATGGGGTGAAGTGAGGGAGTAGGCTGGAAAATTACTTAGACACTGCATCTTTCCCCCTCAATTCCAAACCCATTAACTGTAAAGCCTCTTTGTGATAGGTTTTTAGTCCTTTTTATCTTGAGGGGGTAATAAGATGGAAAGAAAGCAAAACAATTGCCCGAACACAGGGATGAGCTTTGGGTTCCCTTATCAGCCCAGCCCCATGAACACCATCAGAGGCACCAGATGTCTTCCTGTAAGCAAGAATTGCTTTTATTTGTTTTCAGGACCTTAAAATGCTCTCATCTCCTTAGAAATATTTATAGCAGAAAAGCAAACAGTATCCAGGATGGAATGATGCAAAGGCCATCCAGCACTGTGCATGCAGGAACTCCTGCAGCACTGCCTGGAACAATCTCTTGTTCCAGGTCTGAATTAAGTCTGCCTCTATTTCCAAAGAGATTCATCTGGCTGTAATGTAAAAAACTCTGCACTTCCCCCCAGAAATGGCTTTAATAACCTGTGATTGCTGCCATAAATTCCTGCTCAGCACAGGACCCCACAGCTGCTCCCAGTGCCCTTTGACAGCTGCACAATTGTGTAGAATTTGTCTTCCCTTCCTGCACTTTTCAGTATGTTAAGGCTACAGTGCCTTGCTTTTTGTTCTTTGCTCCCACAGCTTTGAGTTTTGAGTATTTAATGTGATTTTCTTAGGACTGAGCTGCTCAATCTATTCTTAATTGCACTGCTGCTGCTTGCTCCTGTTTCCATGTGGGATGCTTTAACAACGGGACAACCCCTGAGCCCTCCCTGTTTCAGTCCAAATCTACCCCAAATGACATTTTTACCTGTGGATAACTGAGGTTATAATAGATGAGAAGGCAGCACCCAGCTACAGCCCAGTTCAAACACCCCACACTGGTTTTCTGGTTGCTGGCACCTGGTGGAATCTGTGCTGTCCCATTTTAGCCTTAAACACAGCAAGACCAAGTGCTCTCAGCCATCTCCTCCTCCTCCCCTCTTGCTGCAGGTGTTTCCCCTCTAAATGGCCAAGAAATCTCAGTGCAAAGACAATTCCCTGCTCCTGATTCCCAAGTTTTGTGACGCCTCCTCCCCAACGCTTCATTTCCAGGGGAGACTCTGGTGATGGATGCTGACAAAGCATCACGTGCTGCTGTTCTGGAGATCCTTCAGGATGCTGTGGGACAAAGCCCTGCTCAGGGAACAGGGAATGGAGCAGGAATCCCCTCAGTCTACTGTGGCAAAACCAAAGTGTTCCTGGCCAATTCCGTGGTGAGTGCTGTTCCCTGGCTGGTGGCTCTGGAGCGTGCCTGCCTCTGGCATTCTGGCACAGTGGTGGAGGCAAAACTCCTGCCAAGCCACTGTGACCAGAATTTGGCATTTCCCATCAAATTATTAAACTCAATCGAGCACCCCTCAGAATCCAGCTCTCCGAAGCACTTTGTTTAATGGCCTCTGTGTTGCCAGTGGACAAGGAGCTGCACTTGGGTCTAGAGTTGTTGGAATTCCAGTAAAGATGACAGCTTTCCTTAGCTCCAGATGACAGATTTGGCTGCTCCAACAGGCCTACACAGCTTCCTTGGGAAAGGGATGAAGGAGACAAAGGCACTTCTGCCAAGCTTGCAGGATGCAGCCATAGAAGCAGCCCCTCCAGTGGAGCTGGTTATTAACCTGCTGTGACTTTGGGAGGCTCCACTTTCCCCCCCAAGTACTTCCATTTTCATTTCCATCTTACCTAAAGAGCACTAAAGAAGTGCTGTCACTTCCCAAACCTCATCCAGCAGTCACAGGACTCTGGAACGAGGCTGTGGTCCCCTGACAAACACCAGGAGGCTGTGAAAGAGGAAGAGTTGTGAGCACAATTCCATCCCTAACTCCAGGCTCCTGTCCCCACTGCAGCTGGAGCTCCTGGAAGCCAGGAGAGCAGAGGTGTTAAATGAGAAGGCATTTTGCATTCAGTGCTGTTGGAGAAGATTTAAAGAGAAGAAAGCAGCAAAGGAGAAACGCTCTGCAGCTCTCATCCAAGCAGGTGACTTGCTAAGGGTGGGGCTGGCATTACAGAACAAGGCACGTTTCCAGTCACACGGGGGGATTACAGTGGCACGAGTGGCAGAGTGCCATCCCCCACGCTGTGTGCAAGGGCTGCTGAGATTCTCTGCACTCAGATTTGTCTCCATTAAACCCTCAGCTGTTCGTTGCTGGTTGGCCAAGAATCGCTTCCGGAGGATGCGCAGGGCTGCCGGTATCATCAAACACAGCTGGAGGAGGTGGAAAGTGAGTATGGGGGTACAGGGCAGCACTGGAATGCAGCCACTGAGGCCTTTTAGTGTCTGAGGAAGAGTAGTAACCACTAGAACTACAAACCCAGAGCTCCAGAAAACTCTTCTCCAGCTGCAGGGCAGATGCCAGTCCTGTACAGCTGCTTCTGGTTTCTCCTGCAGAATAAACTCATTCCTTACCTTCATGGGAATGGCCCAAGGGGTGTGCTGTCCTCCCAGACACCCTCTTTTTTAGACTCTCAAGTTTTGCAGTCCTAAGTTGTGTCCAGGACATTTGAGAATGTTGCTGTTCTGTGTCTTTTTTAGGCAAAAGTGGCCGCCTTGGCAGCAGCAGAACTGGACGAGGGGGAAGGAAAGGAGTTCCCAGCTCCCGGCGCTACCTTGGCCAAACCTTCCTGCTCCTTGGACACAACGTGGCCTCTGCAGGCCATTGTCCAGTTCTGGCCGCTGGGCCTTGTCCTGGCTGCTGCCCCCGTGGGTGCCAGGGGGCCGCGCAGGGCGCTGGCGCTGCTGAGCTGCCTGCGGGGGCTGCAGGAGGGCGGCGCCGGGGGGGACAGCTCCGCCCTGGGCTGCGGCATCGCCTCCGTCCGAGCCCTCCCTCAGGTAACGACCCTCCCTGCTGCCCGGGGCAGCTGCCACGAGCTTGGAATAGCCCGGGATGGCATTTCCCACCGAGCCACAGGCACTGGCTTCGCTCAGAAATCACCTTCGGGTCTGGGGGGGGGACTTCGGAGAGTCTGCATCAAATTCTGTGTGCAAGAACTGGCCACAGCTGCTGCAAACTGTGCCAGGCTCAGTGCTGAACACTCCAGCCTCCAGAGTCTGAGCTGATTTCGGCTCAATTTACAGCACTGGTGTTTTTTGTAGTGACCATTTCTCTTAAATCCATCTGTAGTGACCATTTCTCTTAAATCCATCTGTAGTGACTCCTCTGCCCTCACCCACCAGCTGTTCACATACTCAGGCACCAAGTGTGGATAACAAACACGCACATCTGGCTGAACTCTCCCCCTCTGTCCTTGCAGGGCTCTGTCAAGTTCCACTGCAGGAGGTCCCCCCTGCATTTTGCCAACGTCAGCCCCCACACGGAAGCGTTTTCCATCACGGGATTCAACCAGATCCTGCTGGACAGAAAGGAACTCCTGCCCACATAGGCTCTGCCCCCCTGCTCCCCTGGCCTCGGCCCCCAGGGAGGGCTCCCTGCAAGCTGCTGCTTTCAAATCACCCAAGGTCCACTTGTGCTGCTACCTCGGAGCTTTCACAGCGCTGCCTTGTCTGTACAACACGATGGGATGTAAAACACACAGTAATATACATGATATACATTAAATTTAGGGTGTGGGGGCAGCTCCTCCTCCCCCACCCCTGCACACGTTACAGGGAATATCAGCACTATGGGAACAAATCAATTCAAACAGATCAGGTGCTTGAGGCAATGAATACTTGAACTCAACGCTGCTGGCACTGCCTGGATGAGAAGGGGCTCAAATAATGCAAATATTCCTGATTGCTGCTGGATCCTCAGAGGTGTGACTGTCCTGACCGACCACGAGGTTCCCTGGGACCACGGGAGTGAGGAGCAGCCAGTGCAACACCAAGGGCAGCTGTCTCAGGGAAAGGCAAGGCTGGGCTCTTGCTTTTATCTACAGGACCAAAACCTGCGAACTCTCACAGCTGCCAGGAGCCTCCAGAGCTCCCCAAACAGCCCAGGGGCTCACCAGAGGTGCTCTGTACCGTCCCTTTGTTGCTCATGGATCTTGAAAATGTTCAGCTGCTCTGTGTATGTCATTTAAAATAAACTGCTCCATCCCTTGTCAAGGTGTCTGACCCTTCCCAACAACCTTCAGTGAACAAAAACCACTTCAGAGTACTGGTGGATTAAAATAAATGCAAATATATTTAATATTGTCACCGTGAACCAACATTTCCTGCCAGCATTTCTGTGCCAACAGAAAGAATTCCACAGAGTATCAAGTTCAACCCCCAGGACCTAAAAATCTGTCCCAACACAACCCTGCCACTGTCAGCTCTAAACTGAGATCAGAGCTCTGACATCCACGGGCAAAGCGACCAAGACACACAACGGAGCAGCTCTGGCTGCTGCCAAATCTCAAAAAAAAAAAAAAATCTTAAGGGGAAAAAAACCATTCCCAGAGCAGCTCACTCGGGGAGAACGTTCTCCTTCTCGGGAGGCTCCACAATTCTCAGGCAGCAGTCTGCAAACTCCACGAACAGGGGCTCCTGCATGAACTTCCTCATGAGGGAGCTTCTGTCCTGTGCCCGGTCGATGGTGAGCAGCAGCTGCCGGAGGTGGGGGTTCAGCAGCAAACCCCTCAGCTCTTCTGATTCTCCTTTAACGAGGAAAAAATCACCGTCACAACGTGCCTGACACCACCCTTCTTTTACAAAGAAACTTTCAAAGGGCCAGCTTTGTAACTTTTAAGGCCTGGGATAAGCTGTAGTTCCATGCAAAAGTTCCCAATTCCCCAAATTACCCAGGAGCTTGAGTCTGTGCAGCGGGACGCGGTCCTGCTCGTCCTCCTCGCTCAGGATGTCCTCCGCGGAGCAGGGGCTGGGAGCGGGGCCCGGCGGGGCCGGGCTGGGGCCCCGCTCCCGCTCCCGTTCCCGCTCCCGCTCCCGTTCCCGCTCCCGCTCCCGTTCCCGCTCCCGCTCCCGTTCCCGCGGGGCAGCGGGCGCGCAGCGCTCTGCGGACAGAGCCGCGTTAGCCCCGCGCCGGCCCCGGCCCCTCCCAGCCCCCCCGGCCCGCACTCACCGCGGTGGGTCCGGCAGCACGGCACGGAGCAGCTGCGGGGAGAACGGCGTGAGAGGGGCCGCGAACGGCGGGGGACGGGCCCGCGCCGCCCGCCGCTCCCCGCAGCGGAGCCCCCGGCCCCGCGTCCGCTCCTTCCCTCCGCCGACAGCGGCACCGGGCCGCGCCCCCCGCCCGCCCCTCGCTCACTAAGCGGTGCCGCAGCGCGGACAGCGGTACCGGGCCGCGCCCCCCGCCCCGCACTCCGCGCACGGCCCCGGGGCCCGCATGGCCGCGCCCGCCGCTTCCGCTTCCGCTTCCGGCCGCGGCTGCTAATCCACCGCCGAGCGCCGCCAGCCAGGCGCGCTTAATCCAGCGCCGAGCGCAGCCCCACACGGCCCCGGGCGTTGTATCGAGATATTTCGAGATAAATCTCTAAATAGATAAATATAGAGAGATATCCGGATATAGATACATAGAGAGATAGATCTATATATGGGGAAAGAAGGAGGGGGTGGAGAGAGAGATGTAGATACCGAGATAGATACAGAGAGAGGAATAGATACAGGCATATATAAAATATATCAATAGATGTAGATATAGATAAAGAGCAAGATATAGAGTTGGGGAGAGAGAGAGAGATAGAGATAGATACAGAGATGAAGAAACAATAACAAAGCAAAGAAACTGGAAAGAAGTCCCTGAAAACTCCCAAGGGCTGCTGTGTGTGATGAATGTGAGAACATCAACGCTGCCTGGGTTTTCATGGAGTTTTATTGCTGTACCTTGATGAAATACCACAGAGCAGCGGCTGAGCAGTGCAGAACCAGAAACACGAGCTGATGTCGCAAAATCTATCCAATCCAGGCTTCTACAGAAACTTAAACATCATAGATTCTTGTAGGAAATATCCCAGTGCAACTAAGAACAAGCATCCATCTCTGCTGGGATCTGACAGAATAATATCTACTAAATAAATACTCAGTAACCAACTCTTTTGTTTGGTTTTTTTTTTTTTGAGAGGGAGGAGTTAAGACCTCTTTCTTTTATGAAACATCTGGTCTTGACATTTTTATTTCTCTTTGTACGGGCACCCTGGCTGCGGTGGTGATCCTGAAGAACCCAGCCCAGGTTTCCACCCAGAGCAGCACAAATTTCACACACCACGGGCTCGAGTGTGCCCCTATAAGCAGAAATACGAAAGTGTAGCCAAAATACCTCACAAGAACACCTCCTCCAGCAATTAAAATCGCAGCAGGGAAACAGTGCTGAGCGCCCCTGGTAACAAAGATTCATCCAGCAGTCAAAGAGTCCTAATTTGACTGACTAAATGAGAAAGTAAAACGCCATTTTCCCCCCAAATTACTGGGAATTTTCCAGCTGTTTCACCCTCTTCAGAGCCACAACCCACAGGAGAGGGGGGTGAGCACAGCCCCAGCCTGTTCCCAGCACAGGGTAAACACCGTTAATGGAGTTGTTTTTACCTGCAGGGAAAATTCTCATTAAACAGCCGGGCAGAGCGGGGTGCCCGGCGCTGGGAGAGGGACAGGGACAGCGGGGGCTTGGCTGGGAGGATCCCCCAGGCTTCACCCCCCATCCCACAGCCGCCTGGGCTGGCGTCTGCACCCCAGCAGGGGAACCATGGACCTGCCAAGGCTGGGAAAGTCCTCTGAGATCACCGAGTCCAACCATCCACCACCAAACCACGTCCTCAAGGGCCACATCCCCGCGTCTTTTGAATCCACCTGAAGCTGCTGCAGAGGGGTTTGGGTCCCCTCTCTGGTCGGTGCTGGAGCGGGGCCGTTCCCAGCTAGATGTTCTCGATGGCGCAGGCCCGCACGCGGGTGGCGGAGAGGCTCCGCAGCGCCCGGAGCTTGGCCCGCAGCGCCCGCAGCCTCAGCGTGTAGAGCACGGGGTTGCCCAGGCAGGTGAGGGGGATCAGCATGGCCGTGCAGTTCCTGAAGATGTAGACCCCGGGGTAGAGGTCGGCGTGGCACCGCTGGTTGGTGGCGTCGAAGATGACCCCGGCGAAGAACGGGGCGTAGGACACCAGCGCCAGCAGCCAGATGGAGATGCTGGTCCTGGCCACCTGCGTCTCCGCCGACTTGTAGGTGCCCGTGGCTTGGCCACACGCCTGCATCCTCAGCTTCCTCTTCCTCAGGATGATGATAATCCTCAGGTAGGTGAAGAGAGGGACGATGAAGGCCACCACGACGTTGGGGATGGCGATGAAGATGAGGTAGTTGACGCAGAAGGGGCTGTAGAGCACCGAGACGCTCCTCTCCGCGTGCAGGCAGTTCCAGCCCATCAGCGGCAGGCAGCCCAGGAAGAAAGCCAGGAGCCAGCTGACGAAGACCACGGCGATGGAGTGGTTCCTGGCCACCCTGAACCTCGTCCTCATGCTCTCGGCCACGGCCAGGTAGCGCTCGATGCCGATGCTCACCAGGTTGTAGATGGTGGACAGGATGGACGTCGTGTACAGGGCGTAGGGAGCCAGCATGTCCTCGGAGCCGAAGATGGTGATGTCGGGGTTGGTGATGAACAGCATGGAAATCCAGAAGCCAGAGAAGCTGGTGAAGAGGTCAGAGACAGCCAGGTTGCAGAAGAGGATGGAGATGGGCTTGTGCAGGTCCCTGGTGGCCAGGCGGGTGAAGATGACGGTGCAGTTGAAGATGACGGAGGCGACGTTGATGGTCAGCTGGGGGATGCCCAGGGCGAGCACCAAGTAATGGCTCCAAATGTTGGTGTAGTTGGCAGAGCAGTTGGGAAATCCATTCATGGTGGGAAATCCTGCTGTCAGCCCCCGACGAGGCCGGCCGTGCTCATCCCATGCTCCCTCAGCGCTCCCACCTCGATCCCCGGGCGCGGAACCGCTCCCGCCGCACAGCTCCTGCTGCCACATCACCCTCACGACAGGGGTTAAACGTTAACCAGGCGTGGTTTGAAATATTTGGGTTGCCAGCTGGGGGCTCTGCCGATCCCCGCTGAGTTGCTAGGATGGCCCAAACTGCAGAACACATCTGCCACACGCCTGAGCTGCTGGAAGCAGCCTTTGGCAAGGGAGAAGCCTGGCCGGGCTTGGGGAGAGGAGTGGTCACGTCTGCAGCTGAAAATTCTTCAAGGATGTTCTAAAATGGAGTGAAGCGAATTCGGCTTTAACTCACAGATTAATTAGATCATAAAGGATTAGAGAGTCAGGAGAGGGGGAGCAGAATTTTGTGGGTTTGGAGGGGGGAGTGTGTGGCTGAGGGAGCTGAAATAAAACATCAGTGCTGTGTCACCAACCTGGACCCCAGCAGCCCAGAAAATGCCCTTTTCCCACTTAATTCTTGCACGAGAATGTAGCTAAAACCCACCAGACTTCACTACCTGTGCCTTTGCCACAGGATATTTTGTGTTTATTTAATGTGGCTTGTTCATTAATAAACAAACATCAACACCATTGCATCTTTTCTTTCTCCACCTTTTTAAATGCCAATGATTTTTGAGAACTAAACTGAAAACACTTGAGATTTAGGGGAAAAAAAGGGCTCAGGACACACATTCCATGCTCTCAGCAGAGGGCACTGCTGGAATAAAAGACAGGGTGCAGTGGGAGCAGGGAGATTTTAAACAGCTGAGCAGTGCAGGTGAGCAGGGCAATTATCCAGGTAAAGCCACGTTATTTATCCTGATTTAATTCATATGTTATTGTTACCTTGACAAGGGATTCATCTTCATTGGTCACAATTTTCTACCACGACCTTGCCAAGCAGCTCAGCTGAATTTGTGAGCTCCCACATTCAGCATTGCTTGTTACAGCAGCAATTGGGAATCTGTGAACTCTGATGGCTCTGCCAAATTCAAAATGTAAGAAATTTAGGCTATAATTTTGAGTTTATAAAGGGGAATTCCAGGGCTTTTTTTTCTACTGAAGCGTATGAAAGTGTATTCAGTTTAATGTGCAGTTAGCATGCACACTTTTTGTGTACTAGGAATAGTTTATAATTAATTAATCCACTTTCTAAGCGTGAGTAAAACACTTTGTACAAGTCTAAGTAAGCAATAAGTATTTCAGATGGCCACAAGGGAACGATCACACAGAAATAAGGGCTGGGAATTGATCAGTGAATCCTGGGGGTGTATGAACACCCTATAAAATATTCCTCCCCCAGTGTCCCAGATAAACCAGCCTTTGTACTCCCAGCTGGTGCAGCCCTGGCAGCCACACCTCTGGTGTGAGGTTGCTGCTGAACAAGGGCCCCACTATTTCTGTCACCTCTCAGTGCCAGCCATCACCAAAGCAAATCCTTTCACTCACAGCAGAAGTGGCAGCACGGCCCAGGTGGGCACAGGACACCTGTGATGAACAAATATCCACAGAGCAAAACGGCTTTGAAAATATCCTGGTGGCTAAAAATAACTTACCTGTGAATTTGGGCTCCAGGGTGCTCTAGATATTCCTGAGAATGCTGCTTGAAGTTGCTCTAATTTGAAAATTTGGTGCTCGAGCACAAAACACTGAATGATGTGAGATCAGAATGTAATTAAAGTAATATCGAGTGGTATAAATAGCTCTCCACAAAAGATTTGTAATCTGATTTCCCTAATGGAATTGCATACAAGTTAGCATAATGTTGCTGGATTAAGGGAGACAATAGTGTGGAAGCTGCTTTTTTAGTGGGCTTTAATATCCAGAAACCCCAGACTTGTATATTCCAACCCTCTGTGATACAGCTGCAGCTCCCAAAACCAGATGAAAAATACTTTAAATTTAAAGCCCGACCTCTTCCCGGAACAACCTCAATTCAAGGGCATTTCCCTAGTCCCACATCCCAGGAACTGTGCAGCATTCCCTGTACTTACCCTCACCATACACTTGTGAGGAAATCGTTATCTGCATCCCATAAATGGGGAAAGAACAATCCCTTTGTTTGTTTAAGGTGACACAGAATTCCAGGGAACTCAATCTAATCTCCAGGATCTCAGGCTGACACCTCAAACACTGACTGTACCTTGCTGTGGGCAGCCTTTGATTTATATTTATCTTGATTTCACCTTCTGCAACGGTTTTTTTTTTTTTAGTTCTGTGATTGTTTTTACATTTCTTTATCTGAACGCCCAAACTGTTTTGATGAATGTGTAAGAAATGGCCTCGTTTTGGAGAATTATCTGTTGATTGTGCCTGTGGAGAGGACAATAACCACTACCCACGGTGAAGAGACTGAGAAGGAGGCACCAGAGGCTTCAGGCTGGATTTTTAGTGATGGTTCAAGTGGCTGCTGTGGAACATCCAAGTTCACCCACCCGAGCTCGCAGCCTCAGAATTGCCCCCAGCTGCAGCTCTCAGCCCCCAGTGGGACCCACGAGGGCTCAGAACAAGAAGTCCCAGCTGGGACACACCAAAGCTGATTCCAAAACCGGGAATTCACCCAGGAGCTGAGCCCCAGCTCTGCACAGGAACCCTTGGACAGCTCCCACCCTCACCCTGGGGTGAGGCACAGCAGCCCCGTGTCCTTTGTGCTGACAGCTCCCCGGGAAACTGGAACTGTGCCTGAAACCCCAGGAGAAAAACTGCATCCTTGTGGTGGAAATGGGAATCCCACAGCACAGGGAGGAGCAGGGCTGAGCTACAGGTGATTTGGTGTCACCTGCAAAGTCATGTGCATGCAGGAAAATCCAGGTTCTCAAAGGATGAGGGATTTCTCTGCCCTGCTTTCTTCCCTGTCACATTCTCCCTGAACTCACACTCAGTTCCTGACGCCAAACCTTGGGAAATGTGGTGGTTCTGCTTTCTCCCAGTTGTCCCTGCACTTAGCTCTGCACTGTCACCACGCTGCAAACACCAAACCTCGGCCAAAAAATGTCAAGCAACGCGAGCAGCTGAGCAGAATCATTCCATGAATCCGAGTTTCACTGCCGTGACCTTCAGCAAAGCTGTGGGATCAGAGTATCCCTCTGCCCAGCCTCTCAGTGGGCATCATGAGGCCTGCAAGGAAGAAACAGTCAGGAAAGGGAGTAATACAAATAAGGAGCCTATTTACCCAATTTATGCTTCAACTTATGCAGATTAAAGCCTTCCTTTCTGGAGAGGAAGACACAAATGGGATGTATGATCTCCTTCCAAGATTTTTCGGAGCTGTTTTGAAAACAGAGAACTCTGCTCCCCTCCCCCAGCCACTCTCTTGGAGGAATTTTTGCCTCCCAGGTTTGGAGTGATCCCTTTGGAGAACCTGGAGAAACCTGGATAAACACCTGACACCACGTGTGTGGCAAACAAAGCCTCTCCACTGATCTCCTGGGTGTGAGGAAGGCAGAATACATCTTATCCCTGCTCCCAGCTGTTCCATGGAATGTCCTTGTGCTGGGACAACGTTCCCAGTACAGCAGACTCAGGGAGAATCGGGGCCAGCCCACGTTTGCACGTGGAAGATGAAGCTTTAATGTTTCTGCTTCGCCGAGAGCTCTGAAATTCCAGATTTCCTGTTCAGTGGCGTGGGAACTCTGATGAATAAAACGACAACACACAAGTAAATGGAGAGCACTCTGTGTTTTCTCACTCCGCAGGGTGGGATTCCCAATCACCCACTCGCTAATCACAAAACCCATCTGTGCTTTAAATCCCTTGGAAGTGCTTCCCTGTCCCACTGCAGGGACAATCCCTCCTGGCTCAGCTCGTCTCTGGCCGGGGTTTGGACTCAAGCCAGTCTCACCCTCTCAGCCTTTGCTGCTGTGGCTCTCAAGGCCACAAAATAAGTGCAGTTTTCAGTGGGTTTGATATTCCCACCTGTCCTTCCCTACCCTGTGGCTGCCAGGAAAAACCAGCCCAGAATTCAGTGAGCTGCTGTCACCTCCTGCTTAACCTTGTGTCATCTCCTCTGACCAAGATCCTCTCATCTTCAGGTTCAATGTCCAAAGTCTTTATGTAAAATGCACCCAGGTGTCGATGGCACCATCACACCTCAGGACAGTTTTGGTTTTGAAAGGAATCAGAATTATCCTGAAGTGCAACGATGCCATCGAGGACTGATAACCGAGCACCTGTCAGGGGAGTTTCTGTAGAAAAAAAAATATAAAAATAAGGAGATCAAATGATGCCAGCCCTGCTTATTTAGATTACAGGCTTTGTAAGGAAAGGGATGTCTTTCCCTGAGTGTGCCTTCACTTTTGGGCACAATTAAAGGCTTAATTAATGTGATTGCAGTCCAGTTTATTACCACTTCGATAATGACAGGCTGAGAGGTTTAGATACAAAAAGAAAAAAAAAAGAAAAACAAAAAGAAATAAATCAAGAATCCTGATTTTCAAGACCAAAATTTCTAACCCTCAGCTTTCCAGTCCGGAACAGAGGACTACACAGAAATAAAACAGGAAAAAAAAACCCCAAAGATGTTGGTTCAGCTCCCCGGTGAGGACCATCCCACGGAAGGAGCCCAGCCCAGCAGGGAATTGTCTCTTGGATGCCCTTGGAGGCTGCCAGCGCCTGGCACCGCCCTGCTGCCCTACGTGCTCAGCATTCACCTGGCTCCGCAGAGACCTCCGCGCTCCGAAGGGGGAAAACGCCACGAATTCCCTCATTGTTCTCCCCCCTGCAGTAATTATTTACCTCATCCCCATGTGCGAGGCAAATCAGCGTCTGTGCAGCCCGGGGCCGCCGAGAGCAGGATGGAAAAACACTCCCCGGCAGATCCTCATTGTTGGGATGTTATTTATAGCCCCGTTTTTATGAATAAAGGAGCTGCTCCGAGTCAGCTGGGCGGGTGTCACTGCGGGTCCCGAGCCCCTGCGACCCCTCTGAGAGAGCAGCAGGGCCTGGGCAAGGCAGGGAGCGTTTTCTTGGCTCCTTTTTACTGAATTCAGCCTCTGCTGGATGACTCTGCAGGCTCGGAGCAGCTGGGGTAACCTCCCACCACTCTGTCCATCCCTCACGGGCATCCTGCTCTTCTTGCACCCAGCTCAGCCTTGGGGCTGTACCCCCACAGATATTTAGGGAAGAAGTTGTTTCACTGCCTCATTTGTTTCCCTCAGCTGGATCAAATCCACCCCCAAAAGTCCCAGAGATGATCCCGTGTTTATAATAAAGCTGTGGCACTTTTCTTGAACATGAAGTCTGAGTTGCCCCTGAATCGTGTCTAATTCCGAATGTGAAATTAAAAAAAAATTAGGTAGGAAAACAAAGGGGACAAAAACCAAAATCTGTATCTATATCATACTACAGTAGCAGAAGCAGAAAGTTAAGAAAAAGGATTATTTTTAAAAACGTACCATTACTTAATTACGTACGTAAGGTGTTGTATGTCACCTAATAAACATTTCCTGTTGCTGCACACGGAATTCCCATTTTCCAGCTCCACAAATCAACTCCAATCCTGTTTGGAGAACTGTGGGGCAGAAATTGGGGTTTTATTAGTTTCACTGGGTTTTTTTTTAAAGGAAACATTAACTTTAACACACGTATTAATTGAATGTCATGAGGCTGCCAGGAGAAAAACTCCCAGTAAATAAAAACATTGCATTTCACTCCTAGGCTGCTAAACCTGTGCAGGTTGCAAAGCCTCAGTTGTTCAGTAAGGGCTCCTTGCTCAGTGCCAGAAAGCCTCACTCCTTTTGCCATTCACTTTGGAGAATGAATAAATTTAGGCAAATCAGGAGCAGGGCAAATCTGGAGAAATTTCAAAGGGGAGGAGTTCACCTTCCTGCTATGGCTTTCAGGTCTGTCCTGGACTACTTACTCCAGTATAAAACTGAGAGCAGAAATATGATCACATCCTGAGGAGTCTAATCAATTCTGGTTTCAACACTGAGCCTATTTAAAATAGAGAATGGAATTGCTGCTCCTTGCTCTGTTCTCCCTGCACATTCTCAAGACAGAGGCTGTAGGTAAGTCCTTCCCTGCTCTTTCTAACCCCGTGCTAAGGTTGCTCTCATTTCTGATTTGTTTTTGGCTATCAGGACACACGGTGCAGGCTCTCTGATTCTTCTCTGTGGTAAATGAAGGATGATTTATTTATTTCTCTGCCTTTTATTATTTGTGGTAAAATATCAAGGATAGGCTTTTCTCATGAATGAATGAGTGCTTTGGGGGTTTCTTTTCACCTTTAGAGATTCTATCTGCCTTCCTCCTCCAAGAAAAATCAATGAGCTTTGACTTGATCTGTTTTATTGTGAACGAGCATTTAAAATACCAAAACATGATTTCTTTATCTTAAAAACTCCTTTAAACTTGAAAGAAATCGCTCGTTTGAATTTTCTCCTCCCTTTGCTTTGCTGTGTATGATCCAAGATGAGATTCTGCTGAGGGAGAAAGAACAATATGTCTTTGCTGCATCAGCCCAACAGCCCCATCTATTTTTACTCCCTGGGCACTATAAGTACACTGTGCACTTAGGATGGCTCAATTAAATAGCGATCCATAATTAGGATTGAAAAATGCAGAAGGTATTTTTTCCCCCGCTTCCATTCAATCAGCAACACTGAATAAATCCCCTTTCCCATGCAAATACCAGCGCAGAGCCTCGAAATTAAACACTGCAGCTCTTAAAAGTAACGAGGGGTCCATTGTTTGCACTAAAATAGAGTGCAGCGAGGGAAAGAGGGATCCAGCGTTATCAGGGGGAAGTGCTGCCCTGGGATCTGTTAAAGGGAGGTGCTTTTAAAGCAGATCAAGGTTCAGAGGTGCTCACACAGCGCCTGAAGCGCTGCAGGGTTTACCCTGCGTTTGTTTCTCTGCTCTTAATTAATCCTCCATCCCTCAGCAGCTTGGCTTTTCCAGGTTCTCACCTGGCAGCTCCAAGCCCTTCCCTCCCCTTCGGTGCCGGGTCAGGGGTGATCTCTGGGCAGGGGCTGCCCACACGAGGGGCAGGTGAGCAGGAGCACCCAGAGCCTTTCTGTTCCAAACTCTGCGCCTCCTCTTTGCCTGCTATTGATTCCTGGCTATTAACACTCGGCTTAATTAGGGGTGCAGTGGGGAAGGCTGAAAGACTCTCTAGAGAACCTTTGTGACTTTATGAGGTTGGTGTCAATAGTCAAGGTCGGCCTCTTCATCAGGAGGAAGGAATACAGGGAATGCATCTATGGTATTCTGAGGGCATTTTTTGCCCCCCCACAAACAACCCTGATTATTTACACATTTTTCCCTGAGTGTGGACCAAATTACACAGTCATTAACACACAAGAAACTTGCTCTCTCCACCCTCTTCTCCGAACTTTTCCTCAGGCAGAAGCCCCACAGGATACATTTTATTAAGTTGAAGGCTACGCACTTCAAGAAACTTCACTTTTGAGAATCAGCCGAAATTCCTTCTTGTTCTATTCCTTCTTACCTTTTTTTTTTTTTTTTTTTTTTTTTTTTCCAAATAAGCATTTCCTCCCTGTCTTGCCACTTCTCAGAACCAGCCTGGGTGATCTGCACTGATCAGCTCATTTAACCCACCTCCACCTGGGCAGTTCCTAACTCACCTCACTGAAACAGTCAAGTGACTGATTGCTAATCTTTTAAATTGCTGCCAGCCTCGTCTTAACAGCAAAGCACCTGTGGTTTAAAATTAGGCTTAACAGTCCTTAGAGGGCTTTCTAAGGAAGGAAGGGCCATTATCCCTGTGGTAGGAGAGGGAAACTGAGGCACGCTGGGGCAGCTGCCTGCCCTGGGATCAAACCATCCCCCCCAGCCTCTGTCCAGCCCCTCATCCTCTGGCTCACCCAGATCCATTTACAGCTGCACTGACCCACCTCAGGTTTCTTGTCTGGTTCCTTTGAGAGCTCAGGGACCCTCTGGTGCTGTTTTGGGGGAAAAGAGAGACAAAATGTCTGCAATTTCCAACAGGAATAGCCCAAACCTTGTGACAGTGAGGCTTCATTACTGTGCCATTCAGAGAGCAGGGACATCCATCCGTCCATCCGTCCATCCATCCATCCATCCATCCCTCCAGCAGCTCTGGGGTGGGGTTACAGCAAGCTCCAGGTGTTATTGAAACTTAATTTTCTTCAGGGGGAATGGAATGAACCCCAGCACGTTTTAACCTTTTGCTTTATCACAGAGCAGGACTCAGCCATGAGGAGACAAATCTCCCACACTCCATGCTCTGGTGCTCCATAAGATTGATGCCTGATAGGACATTCCTCTAATTTAGATGAGATTAGATTCCCCTAATTTTCTTATATTTCTGCTCACATGCTTTTACCCTTCACAAACATTAAATTTCCATAACCACGCGGACATTGACGTCAGCACCAATTCTCACTCTGGGGTTTCCTCAGGGCCATTCTGGTACAAAAAACCCCTGAGAGCTCCATCAGCAGCTTCAAAAAAAAAAAAAAAAAAGATGCTGTGACTTCTTCCCTTTCCAGCTCTAATGGTGTGGACTGCACACAGATTTATGGCTGGGCTCCAAATCCATTTTTGGGCTGGCAAAGTTGGGGATGCTGCTGCACTGGGACACACTCTGGGGTGAAAAGTTGCATTTTCAGCTGATTAAGAGAAGGATAGCAAATGCAATGTAAGACCTGGCACAGAGAGAAAAGGCAGCGAGCCATAGGAATTATGGAATTACCCATGTGAGGGGTTTAAGTCACCTCTGGTGTCTCCATCAGGTCTGAATCCAAGCTGCCCGTTCCCCGGGCACGAGGATGAATCCTGCTCTGTTTTATCCCTGATTTCCCCAAGGCAGCAATGCCTGGATAGACACTGAGGGTCCTGAGCACACAGGGTTTGTTCAGCTGATCCTTCCCAGCTATCCCAGCTCCAAGAGCTCTCAGCTCCCTGATTCTGGTGGCACAGCAGGAGCAGGCATTGCCCAGGGACACAGAGGTCCCCAAAGCTCCGTGCAGGGCTCAGCCTGGCTGGCAGGAGGCCACCACAGCCATCAGTCCCCGATGTGCTGCATCACCTCCTCCTCCTGCAGCATCCCAGGGCTCTCTCCTGCTGCTCCTCAGCTCCAGGGCAGGACAGGAGGGTGGCAGAAGTGACACTGCTCCGCTCTCCTGTCTCCCACAGCACAGCATCAGCTGAGGGTTGGGATATCCCTTATCTGCTCCAGCTGTGCCCCGTGGTACTGCAGAGAGCGGGAGCCACAGCTCCTCCTGGCTCTTCCACCGAGATGCTGAAGGCTGGAAGCAGAAAAACCTTTGACACTTTCTCCCAGCTGTCCAAAAAACCAGCACAAACCTTCAGGGCTCCTAGAGAAGCTGCAAAGTCCAGGGTCTGTCTCCGTGCAGGCTCTTTTCCCTGCTCGTGGCACTGCAGGAGATGCTTTGTTGTGTTCCAGAATATATCCAATGGCCTGTTATTAGATTTTTTGTCATATTTTTAGCTGCGGGATCAGCCATCAAAAGCTCGGTGTAAAAGACTGCAAAAGGCCAGCAAAGCCAAGTGATTTGTTTGAATTCAATTTTTAAAATACTTTAAAAGAAATAATTCTGAATTGCATTTTATTAAATAAATCAAGGCAAAACCCCTGACAGAAGGAAATCACCTTAGCCCCGGATACTCATTTTTTGTTAAAGCTTCTGTCTTTGATAGAGGACATTTCTGAGGGCACAGATCCACGGCAGAGTATCACAGGCCACAGCTAAAAGCCTTCCCCTCGCTCTCTGACACAAAGGAAGTCGTTTGCAGATGTTAATAGGGCATATCCAGAATCCTCGAGTCTCTTTGGATTTTTCCTGTAGTTTATACGTGTTCCAAAGACCTCATTGAGCATGTGATTTATGTGTGCATGTTATAAACACTGCTCACAGCAGATGTGCTGCCTTGCAAGGCTTCACCACCACAATAAAGCTGATTTTCAGGGCTCACCCCCCATCACGTCCTGCAATAGACGTGCGTGAAGATGTGTATCACCAGGAAAAATAAAATTCCAGGTTAAAAGTGAAGAGCAGTGAGAGGCCACGAACACTTGTAGAGACACACAAATCTCGAGGTGAACTTTTGGAACTGATTTTGTCTGTCAAAGGGGCTGACTGGGGCTTCCTGAGGATGTGTAATGCTCAGGAATGTATAAATAGTCTCACGTCTATATGCTCGGTTTGTGCTCACCAATCTCATTAATTAGAAAGACAGGCTTAGATAACAATTGCTTTTAAGTTGTTTTGTCTTTTGCACCCAAAATAGAAAGTTTCACAAAGGCACCTAAAAATAGGCTGAGCCCAGCACAAGCCAAACCTGAAAATAAATCACATGCAAACCCAGCTTTTGCCATTTCCATGGAAAAGGCTGCAAAGGTGACAGCAGATTTTGGGGATGGATTTGAGAACCGAGGGCAACCGAGCAGTGAGAGCTCCGGCACTGAGGGCATCCCGGGCTCTGGGAATCCAGCACCGGGAGCACCGGGAGAACAGGGAATGGCCAGGCAGGACATGGCTGGAAGGGTGACAAGAGGCTAAAGGGACAAACAAAGGACTCAGGTGAAAGAGAGAAGGGATTTGAATTAAAAGGCAACACGGGATATTCCTGCTGTCCCGGGCTGCTGGTGGCATCCAGGCCATTCACGCTCCCAGAGGCTCAATACCTTCAATAAAAACCGCTGGCAAGATATAAAATGAATAAAGCCCAGCCACTTTATCAGAGGCACAAACTGAGCCTGTTTAGCCCCTGTTTTAGTGACTCTTTAGTGCACACGAACAGGTTAAAAGGGCATTTTCAGCCAGCCTGGCACCGCCTGTCCCTCAGCACCCCGAGCTCCCAACAGCTCCAAGCAGGGCACGGGTAGGACAAAGAAGATTTCGGAACTTTTGTGGAATTCAGACAATCTGAGCACGATCCAAAGAGCTGAAGGGTCTTTTCCTAGATCACACAATAGCACCTTGGCAGGGCTGCTCCCAGCCTGGCTCCCAGCCAGCACCATCGTCCTGGGCCAGCGGACAGGAGAGGGAGCTCTCAACTGCAGGGATATTTTATTTATTTTTTTTTTGCCTCGAGCTTCCAAACGAGGCTTGATAGCTAAAACAATTGAAAACGTTTACAATAAAATGAAAACAATACGTAATTGTATTGTTTTTTCGGCTGCCCCCGTGCCAAGAAGCAGCTTTGGTCAGGAAACCAGTTGTAAATTCGAGGAGGAAGAGGCAGAGATAAGTGGGACTGCTCACGTGCCAAGAGAGACTCCCTAAATTTAACTGTCCTGAACTCTGTGGAGGAAGAGCCAGCCCAGTCCAGCCCTACTCTAAATTACACCAAATAAAGTCAATGTGACTCCTATGGGATGGTAGAGAACCACTTAAATCAAGGATCCATAATAAAATATAAGAGCAAGATAAAATTGATAACACAGGGAGTCCAGGTGTGGATATCTATATTTTTATCTTTATATCTATCTAATCTCTATCTATATCTATCTGTATATCTCTGTATCACAGCAATGATTTCAGCACCTCAGCTACAAAAACAAACAAACAACAAAAAAAAAACCCTAAAACACCGAAAACCCCCATTTTCTGCTGCATTTTTCCAGCAATGAAAAACAGGAAAAAGAATGTGGGAGCTGAAGTTTGATTGAAAGAGCAGTGAGGGTGGGATCTGAGGGGTCCCCAGACCCTGTAAAAAAGGGGGTTCGGAGGGAGATTTTTAAGTGGGGATGATGGGAAGGCGAAGAGAGAGAAGGTTGTCAAGAGGCGGGACAACAGATGGATGAAGCCAGGACAGGAATTACAGATTAAGAGGGAACGGTTTGGATGCTGTAAACACCAGGGAGGGAAAAGAATTGTTTAGGGTGGTTCGGTGATATTTCTAGGAGTGATGGGATGCAGATAAGGAAGTGGAAAATGTAAGCTATTAAATAGGAAACGTTTCCTGACAGTGTGGGCTAATGGACTGTGGAAAAGTCCTCTAAGGGAAGTGGCAGGAGCCGCTCAGACAATTAAAAGTGGCCTGGACAACATGCCTGAGGGCATAATCATGCCTAAACCCACGGAGAACTGCCTGGATGTGACAAGGATCTTCCCTTGTCGCTTCGGAAAGAAAGCCCCAGAGCTCAGGGGAAGAAAGAACCATTGTAATGCAAGGTTCCTATAGGGAGGGAGGCATCACATCCGACTCAGATAAAATCCAAATGCAAATTTTCCTCCTCAGGGACTGTGTGGTTCCTCCTGAGCAGTGCCCACACAAAGGATCCTGTTCCCCAATGTTCCATGGCTGCCAATCAAAAAAAAAACCAAAAAACCACCAAACCCTAATTCACAGTAAACATGAATGCACTGTTTGCTCAGGCATTCTGTAATGTTTAATTAGCTCGCTCATTAAGGTTTAACAGCTTCAAGGACCTTTTTCTTATGAAATGCTGAATTTATGCGCTGTTCTACTTCAGTGATACCATCTAAGCACAAGTGTGATAAGGACTTGATGGAAAACACAATTCTTGCCTTGTTCGGAGACATCACGAATTTGGTGGAAAGCTGCAAAAATCAGACACTAATTATTAAACACTCCTGAGTGCTGGATGTGAGGCAGCTGTAGCCACTGAGGGCTGGATTATTTTAAATTAAATTTTATTTTGTTAAACGTTTTCTCCCCATCATCTTGATGCCCAGGCTGACAGATTTTGTGTGCTCATGTCTCAGTTTACTGAGACGTGATTGAAACCCACAAGTTTGTTTGAGAGAACTTGCCAGACACCTGTTCAGGTGGTAAAAAGTCAGTGATTTCTTTGTTTGAGAAGGGTGGGACGTGGATTTGCTCCATAACCCATTCCCATTCCCCCTCTGGCACACAGACACTGATTGAGGACCACCAGCAGCACAATCTGGGGATAATTCCCCTTCCCTCCGAGTCTGCTGTGGCTCTGTTTGATTTTTGTGGTTCTCTGGTCGTGGTTTAAAAGCTCCACAGCCTTGAACCCCAGGAACCTGCTGCACTCACTCCCAGCTGTGGTTCAGATCGCCTGGAAAATTGGATTTGCATTGCAGAAGTGCTTTGATGTCCGGGCCATGCTCCCACTCCATTGTGCAACCCCAGCGAAGCCTCCTGGAACAGCCCAGCCTGGAGCTCTCACCTGCCAGATTCCCCCTCTGCTTTCCATCCCAAAGACTTTGGGAGCAAATCCTTCCCGGTTATTCCTGTTGGGCACCAGTTTTTTCCTCCTGAAGGTTCGTTGGTGTTTAAATCGCTAAGAAACTCCCGATCCCAGGGTGCTGGAGTTATTAAAGTTCACACTGACCCCTGAGCAGCTGCCAAAAACACACCTGGAGCCTTTC
This sequence comes from Edolisoma coerulescens, assembly GCA_013397115.1. Lineage (NCBI taxonomy): Eukaryota > Metazoa > Chordata > Aves > Passeriformes > Campephagidae > Edolisoma > Edolisoma coerulescens. The sequence continues at coordinate 543,674 of VWZW01003549.1, read as the reverse complement.
ATCCGTGCAAAAAACACACGTGGAGCACGCCCAGGCCATGTGGAGATCGGCTCACCTGGAATTCTCCGGGCATTTATTGATTAAAATATTGATTAAGGCACTTGGTGACATCCTGTGCTTGGAACTTTGCTGTTTCCCAGTGGGGATGAGGAAAAGCTCGGAGCTGCTGCAGCCCAGGCCACTGTCCTGGAGAAAAAAAATGCCACAATCAGTGCTGGAAAGTGAAGTTTTGTGTGTGTTGAGAAGTCTGCCAAAAGAATAAAACCTTGTCAAAACCCGTTTTTGGATAACAACAAAGAAATCCCCACAGTTCTTACCACACAAAAAAAAGCAAAGTTTGCTGTTCTTCCCAATCTTGCTAAACTCCAAAGTGAGGCAACATTGTTTGTAGTTTTCAGCAGAAATTTCTATTTTGTGAAAGAAAAACCAAAACTGCCATTTTTTTAAGGTTATTTATTGCCACCAGGTCTCCCTCTGTGTCACAGCTGCTCAGGTTTTAGAACAATTCTCCATTTATGACTTCTAAATCGTTAGTAGATGGAGCTATTGTTATGCCACTGATATCAAGATAAAGGTGTTAAAAGCCATTCTGAGCCTTCCAGCAGGTGTGTTATAAATTACAAATTAAGGTAATTACCAGTCAAGTGACAGGGCTCCTCCATAATTATCCTTAAAATTGATTAGCCATTTATTAAAATGTCTATAATTTACTAATCACAAGCAAACAGAAGGTGTGGTATTAATCATCATTATAGGAGGGTTTGAATTGTTATGGATTAAAGTTAAATAGCCAAAGAGAACTATTCCTGTCAAAGTCAATTTAAAGTTTAGAATAAATAAAAAGCCACTGAAGCAGCTTGGGATAAACAAAACAGCCCCTACTTTCCTAACTAGATCAGCACATAAAGTTAAATCAGCTCTTGTCCTCTGAATTTTGTATTCCTTTTGACAATGAAAAAGCAAAATTCAGATGTTCTGCTGAAGAATTTTGCACCCATCCATGTGGGATGGGTCCCAGCTGATTTAGACCAAAGATCCTCCAATTCCTGCAGGAAGTGAGATCCTTCACTTCTCAGAACTCCTCACCAAGTAACCTTTAAAGGAGTTCCTGGAACGGGGTGAGATAAGTCCTCTTGCATAAGTAAATTTACAAGTCTGTGAAAGGCTGGCAAGTGCAGAGCTGATAAAAGGAAATTTACTTAACACTGTGTATATTCAAATGTGGAATTTTTGCCTCAAGAAGTTGAGGAAGCCAAGGTTTGAAAATCAAATTCTTTAGGACTTCGAACCCTTCCAGAATTCTGATGATCCAGACTCCTGCTAGCACTGGTTTTGGGGGGATATTAGCGGGTATAAAGTGATTTATGAGAGAGCAGGAGGAGATCTAGAGAGGGCAGAGCTGCCAATCCATTTCCCTGCTGCATTTTGGGGGGACAATTTGTGCAGATTTTCACTCACCTGATGTTTTTATTTCATTTTTTTTAGTGGGAGGCCACTGGTGCTATCGGTCCCAGAAGTGTGAGCAGCCACAGTGTGAAGGTACTGACAGGCAATTTATTTTTCCAATCACATTGGTGATTCTTCTTTCTTTGCAACAGAGCTCCTGAGAAAAATAATACAAAAAATTCACAGAACTCAGCCTTTAATTCATCATGGTCACATTATTTGTACATGTCAGTGCTAAAGAGGGTGTTTTGGAGACATTGGTGTTTGTGGTAACTGCTCATTTTGTGTCGACCAAGCATAATGTAGAAACATACAAATAAATGTAAAAATGTAAATATACAAATGTAAAAATAACCCCAGAAGTTGGGGTGATGTCTCCAATTTCCCAATTTGGTTGGGTGGTTTGGCTTTCTCAAGGATTTGCTGTCTACAGGGAAAAAAATAATGAACAAATTTTCTTCATCCCTAAACAGATCCTCTTCAATGGCACCAGATAAACACGACCTGCAAAGGGAACAAACAGTCCCCTGTCAACATTGTCACCAGAAATGTGGTTTATGACAAGAGCCTCAAGCCCCTGGCTTTTGAAGGGTATGATGTGAAGGGGTCTGCCAAGTGGAACGTGGAAAATAATGGCCACACAGGCAAGTACTGCCCAGCCTGCTCTTGAGGGCTCGAGCTGGGCCTTCCCTCGCTCCTTCCACGTCCCTGGAGAACAGCAGGGAAGCTCAGATGAGGTCCCACCCCTCTGCTTCGGAAGTGAAGCTCCCAGAACACCTCTGGAACCAAAGATCTCTGGGAATTCTGTGGGAATTATCAAGTTTTGGGGTTGTGGACAAGGCCCTCGAGCATCTCAGCAGGAATTGGTTCTGTGCAGAAACAGAGCTGGAAGTGTCACTGAAACTCTAAACCAAACCCCCCCAACCCAAACAAAGTCCAGGACTGGGGGCAGGGGGGCAGAGGGGTCCAGGACAACAATTTGGGCAGGGTTTTATCATTTTCCGCTGAAACTCCTTCGTTTCTGGGCTTCTTCTTTCCACCTCTTGCCCCTGCACAAAGAATTCTGCTGGAGAAAAGCGCCGTGTGGGAAAGCCATTCACAGTGCTGTGTCTCATTAGTTCTTTAAATAATGAGCTATATTCTTCTCAGATTTAGCCCTGTTTTCTCTGCACACAGAAGTTATCTAATGTTGATCAGCTACTTAGTGAATCAGTAAACAGTGAATCAATGAACAGTAATTCAGAATTGTTCCACTTCCTCCACCTTCCTTCACAATGCTGAGGATGCTGCTCCAACACAATTATGCTCAATTACTTCAACTTTACAAATAAACCTGTGGTCTATTTTTTTCTTTTTTTTAAAGTTACCTGTAGGTGTTCGTAAAATCCTGGATGGGTTATTTCAACTGCCAGATCCTTAAAGCAGAAAGTAGAAAGTGGCAAATATTTCCTGATTTCGAAGGGAAAGGTAGGGAGGCAGCTGGGGAGATTTTAATAGCCAGAGATTCTAATTTAAAACATTGCTATGGTGGCAGACCACAAGAAAAAGGAATGTTTTGAGTTTTCACTAAAATATGGATTAATGACTTTCCCATTACAGGGTGATACTCCAGGATGTCAAATTACAGTCCCTTTTACACTAAAATTAGTATTTATAAGGATGGCTCATAATTCTCATCTTCCCCAGCCATGCATAAGGATTAGAGGTTTAATCTGGGCTTTTAAAATCTATTCCTTCTGAGGGCAACCAATTCCTGTGCTAAACGAGAAGGTTATTGCCTAAATTACAGCTGCAATTAGAGGCTGCAGGTGAGATTAGACCCTCGTCATGTTCCATGAGGGGCACGTAGCAAAGGTTGCTGTCTCAAAGGTCTTAAGCTAAATAAACAAAGCCCACAAAGACATCTGACTCATCCATTTACAGATTAAAAAGCAGAGGAACTAAATGACTCATGCACTCTCCAAGTTCATTTGGAATTCAGAATAGAAATGAAATCTCTGGGGCTGCAATCCAGAATTTTCCTATGCGAAGAAAAGGGCTGTGCTTAACGTGGAGGTCTTAAAAAGAAAAATTTGAAAATATATCTCAAATATGTATGATTTAGGCTTAAATTGCAGCACTGCTCTAAATTAAAACAGAACATCTTTAAACCCTGCCCAAAGGAAATGTTACAGTGCAGATAACAGGAGATTAAAAGGATGGTTAAAACCCAAATAAACTGGGATCACATTTACTTTGATAGAGGGGGTTTTCTCAGAAAGAAATGAAGGAATATAGGGTCTTCTGAGAGGTATGAGAAGCTCAGACTCCAGAGGTCATAATGGTTGTAATTCATCTCAAATTAATCTCAGCTATGATTTTGTAAGAGCTCGGTTTCTGCAGAGCAGAATTTCTGAAACACTCAGTCTGAAAAGCCAAGTGAGAACTTGAAGATAAATTTGAATCTCAAGAACATCTCTGCTCTCACATACTGTTAATGTAGGATCTGATCTTCTCCCTTAAAACAATTCATGGTTTTTTTTCCCCCAGTTAAAGTGACACTAAACACATCCCCCAAAGTCGGAGGAGGAGGTCTGGGGAGAAAATACAAGGCAGTAGAATTCCATTTCCACTGGGGAGTCCCAGGTGAGCCTCAAAACATCCCTGGCTCAGAGCACAGCATAGATGGAGAGAAATACCCCATGGAGGTAGGTGAGACTGCCTGTGGGTCATGGATTTCACTCCAGAACTCTGGAATTTTGAGATCCTATTGGCTAGTTCCCTATGGGAAGTCTGAGGGTGGAAATCATTGCCCGTGGCTGTTGTGTTCCAGCTTCACGTCGTCCACATAAGAGAAGATGTTTCAGACGTGACAGAAGCCAAGAAAACCCCAGATGGTTTGGCTGTGTTGGCCTTCTTTGTAAAGGTAGGCAGTGAAATTTTCAATTGCCCCTCTCAAACCCCAGCCAGCAGTTTGGCTGAGGGATTGTTTATGTCAGTATTTTATGTTTATGTCAGTAGCCCAAGACTTTAACCTCCCTATCTTCCGCAGGCATTCTGCCAGCACTGAGTTCCTCTACCCTTTCCTACATTCTGCTTGCTGTTATTTTTTCTTGTGGCCCTTTTCTGTTTTATTCACCACTAATTAAAAGCAACCACTTGTAGAGAAATACACTATGTGGAATCAACATCTTTCCCTTTCAGGCTGACGAAGAAAATAAAAACTATGCAACTCTGTTAAGTGAATTGGAGAATATTAAATACAAAGGTAAGACCCTCCTGCCAAGGATTTCACAAGCTGTGTGAAAGACAAATGTGAGCAAAACCTGCAGCCACAAGCGTTACAAGGGGTTTTCCCCCGTGCTTTTTCCAGGGGAATCAGCACAGATGGATCCTTTGCCACTGAGTTCTCTCCTCCCACCTGAGGAAGACCTTGGGAGGTACTATCGGTATGAGGGGTCCCTCACCACCCCTGACTGCTACGAGGGCGTCATCTGGACGATATTTGAGACGCCAGTTGAGCTCAGCCCGCTCCAGGTGAGTGGCAGAGGGGCAGCCCGGAGGTTCTGCTGACGGCGCTGCGTCCCTCGGCTGAGGTGTGACACCTCAGCTGCCTCCTTCCCCACACACACTCACTTGGCATCAGCCTAAACGTGCTCCCTGGTGCCAGCTGATCGACCCTATTAAATCATCCCTCAGAAAATGGCAGGAAAGGGGCAGGAAGGGGAAATGACGGCGTGAGGAGAAAGCCAAGAACCACCCCCAGGTCATTGCCCAAGCTCAGCGCTTCAGCAGCAGCACTTCCACTGCTGCCACCTGCTCACTCCCAAATTCCACAGCTTTTCTCCCATTGTCAGGACAGCAGAACAGAGTAATTCCAAATCCAAAACTTGAGTCCATCAGCATCAGCGTTAAGCAGCCCATTTTTGACCTGCAGGCAGGAAGAGGAGACGGAATTATGAGTGCTTGGAAAACACAGATTGTGCAGAGATCACACAGCCTGGCCCAGAGCCAGTGCCTGCATTTCAGCTCCTTCCTCACAGCGTGCTCTCAGCGTGCTCCCAGTGCCCCCAGCACAGCCCAGTGTCACTCAGTGCAGCCAGGAATCCAAACAAGGACAGAATTCCTGGTGCTCCTGCCTCGTGTCACCGTGACGCGGGGCCGGGGCCGGGGCCGCGTGCGTCAGGAGCTCTGGGGGAACCAGTCCTTGAGCTGCACAAAGCATTTGGCTCCCACACAAAGGAAGTGCCCATGATTTCCAAGGCTGGAAGGAGCCATCACTCGGTGACCTCTCCAGTGGCCTTTGCCACGGCGCTTCCTGCAAGGTTTAATGCACCCATTAAACCCTCGGGTTCAAAACCAGAGCCAGGCACCGCAGGTTTGCAGCACAACAACTCCCAGAAGTCCTCTGGCAGAAAGATTTAACAGCCTGTTCTGTTTTGCAGCTGTCCCAGTTCGCAGCTCTGCACTTTGATGGGAAGAACTCCACTCCCATGATGGAGAATTTCCGGCCGGCGCAGCCCCTGCAGGGCCGCAAGGTGCTCTGGTCTGCTGCCAGCGTGCCCCTGCCCACGGCAAAGCTGTTCCTGCTGCTCCTGCCTCTGCCCTGCGCCCTGGGCTCTCTGTCCCACTGAGCCCTTCTCACCTCGTTCAGCACCCTGGCCCTTCATTTGTTATTTTTGCTCTTCTCACTTCTTTGCCTCAGCCTCTCATGAATTGTGTCCCAATACTGAATAACCTTGTCCTCCTCCAGACATTACCCAAGGACTTCTGTGCTGCTCTGTTGAAACTCAAAGCACCAGAACTCAAAGGAACTGTGAGATAACGCAATGAAAAATTCAATTTTAAAAGCCAAAACACTTAGAGCAAGCACTAGGCTGGATTATCCTGTAGTTTTAACCCAGCACTGGAAGGAGCTGCACAGAGAACCTTCGGGAGGAATCTGCTCTTAAGTGCCTGTGAAGGGGTTGGTTTGGAGCATGTTTACACTCAGCACTGCAAATCCGGCAGTGAAATGTGGAGTAATTCCTATAATCCCACGTTGTCCTACCTGAAGGTACAACACAGAGCAAAGACAAAATGCTCACACACAGCTGAGCAGCATCTGGCTCGTCCCCTCTAGGGAAGGGCCCTCACCCAACACATAAATCCCCCCTCCTTCCTTCAGAATATCTCAGTTAATGTCAGATAAGGACACTGGGTTCCTTTCACCTGATCTGATCGGGGCTATCAGGTTCCTCTGTTATTTATTCATCCTTCTCTGGGATGCCATGGCCAATGTGATGTGCTGGGAAGCAACAGGGAGGCTCATCCCCACCTACCAGAGGCACATCTGTGGAAATTCCCTCTCTTTGGAGGGCTGCTTTTGAAGCAGGAGACTCTGATGATCCTTTATAGTTGTTATTTGCCTAATAAAATAGGACAGCTCAAGAAATGGCTCTTTCTTACATATATATATATATTTCTTTTATATATATAATTTTTTATAGTAGCCTACCTGCAATATTCACATATGGTCAAGATTCGTAGTTTTTTCCAAGAAGATTGTGAATTGAACCAATTTCTTCAGATCTTACCCAATTACTTACAGAAAATACCTTGGGAAATGGGGTTTCCTCATATTATTCCAGTTCTCTCTCTGAAGAGGGACATAACATTTCTCTTTGGCTAGTGCCATGTAACACGTTGCAGCTTCTTTTAGGATCTAGATTTTGGCCACACCAAAATAGGATTTCATATTAGCAGACTTGTATTTTTTTTTTTTTCTTTAAGGGCAATGTTTGCAGAGATAACTTTATATATTTTCAGGAAAATCCTGGCAGGGAGAGAAACCACAGCTCACCAAAGGGGGATGAAATTATTTTCATATTAATCAATCATAAAAGCTTTTAAAAAATCCCCACATGGGAAAGCAAATGAACCTATTTAAGTTTAAAGGAAAGATTAATACTTTAAGTGTATTTTTATGTAACTGAAAATCTTTGGAGGAGCAAACAGAAATGAAATATTAAAGGTGAACAACAGACCTATATTTGAATTGATTTGAGTTTTTATTTCTTTCGTCCTTGCTGGAGGGGAATCCACAAACTCTGTCAAAAGGGGAATGTGACTTTTATTTCCCCCCTGTTTTCTTCACAATATTTAGGGTTGGGTTTAGGGCTGGGTTTGCATTTTTGGGGCAGGGATCAAGGCTTTGGAGCACCTTGGGATGTTTCTACTGTCAGCAGAGTTCTGGGGCTCTATTCCACACCCTCAGGGTGTTCTCTGCATGGAGCAGATCTCTGGAGCCTGGCACCTGGCCCAGGTGTGCAGAGCTGGTGCCCAACCCCACCCAGCCCCCAGGACAGGGAACTCCTCAGGATACCTTTAGAAATGCCCTTTGCACTGACCGAGGTGTGCAGGAGCCACCATCCCTCCCCCTCCAGATCATTTCCTCAATTCTCATTTCGTAGGCAGCTCTCTAAAGGATGATTGGAATAAAATCTGGAGGACCTGGCTCCGCTGTCATTTACTGCCAACGACAAATGATAAATCACAGCCATTAATTACAGTGTGGGAGCCTCTTATTTACTATGAAATAGATTAAAACAGAACTAAAAGAAAGAAACAAATCTGCTGGGAAGAGGGGGAGTCCTCTCTAAGAGCTCTCCAGCACCAACCCCAGTGTGAATAAAATCTCACTGGACAGGGATCAGTGTTTTTACTGAGTGGCTCGGTGCCGTGGCAGTGAGGAGAAGGGAAATGCTCCATCTGCACCTCTGACAGGGATTGAGTTCTTTCTGTCCTCTGCCAGAGGCTCCTCTCTGCACCCAGATTCTGCTCCGGGGCAGGACGTGACAAGGACAGGACCAGGATTAATGCAGGGAATAAACAAAACCTCCCCCAGCAAAAGCTATTCCCTGGAAAAAGCAGGAAAAGACAAGGAGGCTTCAAGTGGGCCATCAGATCTGCTTTGTGAGGATGGTTATGGAAAAGCAATTTGCTGTTCCACAGGTAACTTAAGGTGCTGATTTTCAGGAATTTTGTCTCGGCCACGTTTGGCATGAAATTCTTTTATTGTGGAGACACCAGGAAATGACAGTCACTCCTGGAGGACAAACAGCCAAGGCATGATACAGGAAAGGGTGGGGGGAGGAACAGGAGCGTTTGGAAGGATCCAGCAAGAACATTATTTTCCCATGTCCAGAGGAGTTAGCACAGAACTGCACTGATCCATTTCACATGTGTTGGAGCCAGAGTTGATGACTGTGGGGCTGAGAGCTGCAGTCCCAGGGAAAATCAAACAACACTGGCAGTTAAAATTGGGGGTCAAAACAAGTAAAACAAACGGGGGTTTGTACAACCTATCCAAAACCACTCCTTTCCCAGATTTGGGCTGCACCTTGGTTTGAGAGCAGCCTCCGGAGGTGTGAGAGGTGAAGGCACTGCTCCTTCCCAGCCATCAGGGGAGCAGGGGGTGACAGCAGGGGCAGGCACAAAAAAATTCCTCATACAATGTGTTTTCAGCGAAACATCTTTCTCAGGAAGCACCAAGAGACAAGGAAACCAAACCATTATTCACAAGAAATGTATTTACATTACCCACAAAGAATTCTGACGAATTTAGCAACTCCACTTACAGTCAGCTCCTCCTGTGACAAAACACCAGCTCAAAATGCACTTGTCTGGACAAAATTAGTTTTCTGTGACTGCTGGGAGAGAAGGATAAAGCTTTTTCCTCCGTGCTTTCCTTCCTTGCCAATCAGATGTGGATTCCCCAGGGAAAACAGCATTTCACCAGCATCCTCCCCGTTAAAAAGATGTCACACAGCAAATCCATGTAAAAAATCCATTCATCCACCTCTAAGTCAAAAAAAGAAAGATACAGAGAAGCCTATCAAACTTCCCAGGCTGGTTTTAGAGTTTAATAAAGGTGGAGTTTAATAAATACCAGGTGTAACATCAACCCCCTGTGCTCCAGGGACAGGGATCCCCTTGCCCAGGAGCAACACCCCAAAAATCACAGCTGGACTCGATGATCTTAAAGGTCTCTTCCAACCTAAATGGTTCTATTATTCTATAAATGATTCCATGAAAAATTATTGCTCTTGGAGATGGGAGGCTCTTTTTGATGGAGTTAGAAGTGGACTTGGTGGTTTTTTCCCCCAAAGCGCTAAAATGAGATTGGATTTAAAAACTCTGCAATGACAGAGAAATAAATGACCTGGGGACTGAGGTGGCTGTGGAAAACGCTTTGTGTGGGAGAAAATCATATGTAAATTGGGTTTTTAGAGAAAGGAAAGGTAGGATTTACTGGTAAATTATGTGTACCTGTGGAAAAGGCAATGAAACTCCAGCTGGAGGCACAGCAGGACCACAGTGACCTCAGCCAGGACACTTTTCCTTCCTGATCTCCTCCAAACTCCTCCTGAACAGACACAACTCCTTCAAGACAGTTGCTGAGAATGGAAACATGCAGTTTTCATTATGAGGTTCAAATGCATTTCCTACACATAACCTGCTGTTTGGGGCTTTTAGTATCAGAAATAAATCCATATACACCGCTCCAACCTGATTATAATTAGTCACACAAGTAAAATTATGAGTGTAATTAACTACAGCAGTTAATTGAAATGCCTTTGGGACATTATTTCCCTTCTTGCAGTTGAATGCAATTTGCATTTAAAGTTATATCACAAAGGGTGTAAGATGATAATCAATTTGGGTTATTTTATTAGCTTTTACCTATTAATATCTTCTGAAGTGATTGAGACATCCAGTAGTCAAATACAGTCTGATGTAAAAGAAACCCAAACAGCTGACACTGTTTTAATGACTTTTATGTCCCCATAATCCACTCCAAGCTCTCTAAACTTTTCCCTGCCCTTCCTTTTGATTGCCTCACAAAAATACATTGGTTTCCACCGAGTGAATTACCTTTAGAATGCCACCACCCTTCCCCTCCCCACCTCACCAGGGCTGCTCCTTGTTCCCAGCACGCTGAGAGGTCTTGATGGATGAGTTTGCAGATTGGGGGTGGTTATGAAGAATTTATGAGAGAGAAAGAAAGGCAGAGAAGTTTTACATTTTGCTGATTGTGCTGATGTCGAGATTAAACTCTAAATAAATCATTGACAGTCCCTATCAAGAGTGCAGTATCTTTGTAAACCTGCAATCACTGGAGTTTGCGGTACACGAAGCTCTCAGCTTTACACAAAACGCTTTTCTTACAGGCAGTAAAACATAATGGTTCACGTCCTGGAACCACTGGGAAACCTGGGAATAATCCTGGGAGAGCAGCAGTGACCTCCCTGAGGAAAACGAAAGGAGTTTAAATCTTAAAAGTGCAGGATAAAGACAAAAAAATCAACTGTGGAGGTGCTGAGGCTTCTCCAGCCCCGGCAGCTGAGACCTCTGTGAATGATGCCCCAATTTCTGTGCAGCCCTTCCTGCCAAACACATCTGAGAGGAGGAGGATTCACCGCTCATCTCCATCTCCTCAGGGCTCCAAATCATTGCCACAGCTCAAACATTTTGGGGCTGGGAGCTGGGACAGGAGTGTGGAGAGAGCTCAGTCCACAGGGCAGGCTGGGAGCAGAAAAATTGCCAAGGCTCCGTTTTCTCCAAGGGTTTTATAACCATTTATTTTAAAAACTTTTTTTTTTGGATTGGCAGGAACACGGTGTCTTATCAAGCACTGCAAGAAGGGCTCTGGTGTCACCTCAACCCCCCTGGAACGGGTTCCTATTGTCCCCTTGTTAGCGTGGCCGTGCCAGGCCCTAAACGGGAAGCTGGGGTTTATGATCCCACAGATAGGAGCGCGCATGTGATGGAACCAGGTTGATTTATTCTAAAAAGAAAAAACAAACCAGCCATTAAAACTCGTAAAACGCAAACCCTCCGCTGCCAGTTCCAAACCCGGTGCAATTCCTGCCGCAGCCACGGGGCTGGTGTGGGATTGTGGCAGCCGAGGCCTGGTGGGCCCGGTGGGCCCGGGAGTGACAAACACCTCACGTAAAGCTAATTAAAAATCAAAATCCTGCCTGGCTGTTTGTTAGCGAGCTCTAAATGACCTCAGGGAAGATTCAGCCTCAGGAAAGAGGCATCCGTGTGGTGAAAGCAGCAGCCACACGCGAGGAGCCCCCAGAAGGGCTGTGGGACCCACAGAATCACCTCAGAGGGTTCAATTCACTGACAGAAAACCAGCGTGCCCAGCAAGATCTAGAAAATAAAATTAACTTTTCCAGTGACAACTTCTACGAGTCTTCTACCATCAGAAGCATTAATACATTAATAATTTCCTCTCCTCCCATCCCCTTGCTCCTTTTTTCCCTTTTGTTTAAAAACAATCCCCACCAATGATAGCAAAATTCGGCTTTGCCAGGGATGCAGCCCAGACTGGAATGCACAGCCAGGGAATAACCAGGCACGTGAGGGGCTCTCCAGCAAGAAACTGCAAAGATTAGATGAAAACAGCAATATTCTGAAATAAAAATTCAATTAGGGCCCTACCAAAAGAAATAAAATCCCAGAGAAAGCACGGCACAACTGTGGACGTGCAGAAATTCAAGATAATACAAGTGACCAGCCCACAACACACTCGGCTTTTGGCATTCCAAACATTTGGGGAATCCTAAGCTGTAAAATTGCTGGAAAGTCTTTGGTGCAGTTTGCAAGGGATTGTTGGCATCAGTCAGCTGAGCTCCAGGAGGGATTCTGCATGAAAATTATTGTGGCAAAGGCAACTGAGAGTGGTTGAAGGACTGGAATTGTGCAGGTTGTTGTCCAGCTGATGGGCCAGCACAGCCAGCCAAAATAAATCCGGCCCCTCTCTGCAAGCAGTCTTCCTCAAATGCCTTCCTTTGGAGTAATCTTTTATTTTAAGCAAAATACACAAACAAAAGAAAATAGTGTCAGTTTTACTATTGTACTCATGAATCAAAAATATCCACTATAATCACCACCAAAAGAAATGATTGTCGCGATTTGGAATGGTGGGAAACTGCAGTTTTCCTTTTGTTCAAGTGGGGGACATTTTATGGAAAGATATTCCGCAGGGATAACATACATTTTCCTGGATTTGAGTAAGAGTTATCATACACATTTATTTATATTATGGCTGTGCATATTAAATTTAGTGCTGTGGGACACAGAACTAGCCTGATGAGGATTTTAAATGGTCATTTTTATGCAAGAGAAATGAAGGATGACACTTCCAAAGGGGCAAAATCCCCTTAAACCAGCAGCTTTCCATGAAAATGAAATAGCAGATAGAATATATTTTGATATTTGGGTGACTCTACCCTTATTCTTTAGGCAGGTAACTCCATGCAGCGTTTCCCCACTTTACAGCTGCATTTTGAGGCAGAGAACCCAGCTAAGAAAACCTTTCCCTGTCCCCCTTTTTCCCCTCTTTTTTATTTTTTTTTAAGCACAAAGCAAAAGAAGTTTTGTTTAACAGGCTGGAGCAATCAGAGGGATCAGAGCTCAGGTTGCGGACGTGTCAGCTTTTCCACCACTGATCCTGTTCCCCTCAGCCACCCTGCATTTATTTTTAAAAGGTCATTAAGCAAGACACAAAAGGTGAAGTGCAACGTTACAGATTTATAACCCTGCCTGGAACACAAAGCTCAGGTACAGGAGGAGTCTCTTTGTGCCCTGGGACATCAAAGCCCACCAGCCAAAGGCAGTGAAAGATATTCAGAGGGGAAATTCACATCTGTGTTCTATCCCTCACCTCCCTTTAGTAATCCCTTAGTGTATTTTATTTATTTGAACTCTACCCTTCCTCACACTCAGCTTGGCTTCTGCTGTGTTACAGCGCCTGCCACTCACATGGAAGAAAATTTTAAATTATAGCCAGAGGTTTGGGCCCAGTTAAACAAGAGATTTTGTGCTAAAAGCTGATCATTCTTCAGGTCACTCTTCATTCTCACTACTTAAACTGCTGCTAGTTTGCCATTGAGCACCCAGATCTCTGGGTTATGTGAACGTCAAAATTTAGTGTCTTCTTTAACTGAGCCACTATTTGAAAACATGCACGCTGAAAATAATCAGCTTCTCTCTTATAATTCATTCATAATCATTTCAAGAAAAAAAAATAAAAAAGAATTGTAAGGAAAGGTAAGAAGTTTAAACACGCAGTGTGACATCCTTGCTCACATCTCATGGCCAAGCTGCTCCTCTGATATGCTGCCAACTGTTCATCAAAAAGCTTCCACTCCAACTCTCTTTGTTACCAGTTAAATGCTGGGGCTGCCTGTGCTCAAAGAGTCTGTGGGCCCAGAGATTTATTCCCTGGCGTGTGTCTTTTAAACAGGAACATTTATATAATCAAACCTGGAGATAAAAAGGCACGGCCACATGGCAAGCAAACATTTCCAACGCGCTTGCTCCTGAGCAAGGTCACAAACACGAGCGTGTGCTCACGGCCAGCGTGCAGCACCGGGGCCTTCCTGTGTGGAATCCTTTCCTGCCCCTTCAAGGAGGGTTTGGGTACAACAGGAATGGCTTTGATTTAAAGGGGTTTTTTATTCCATATCAAAAGGAAATTCAAGCATTCATCCACCTTTCTGCTCTGCTTGCTGGGGGCTCTCAACACAAACTTCCAGCACTGAGCTGTGGTTTAGATCATCCCTGCACGAACTGCTGAGCCACAGAGCTCCAACATTCAGCAGCCCTGGGCTCTGCAATTCCCCTGGGCTGGTTTGAACTGGAGGGGCTGGGGGATGTGCCCCAGCTGTGTCCTGACAGGGCTGAGCTGGGGGGATCATCACAGCCCAAATTTACTGCCTCTGATCCTGCTGGGTATCCCTAAATGTTTGAGTCTGCATCACCTTGGGGTATGTTCATCCAGCCCCGCTGCTGAGCCTGTTCATCCTCCCTCCCTTAGAACTCCAGAATGTTCTGGGTTGGAAGGGACATTAAATATCCTCATCCCACCCCCTGACACCTTGCACTGTCCCAGGCTGCTCCAAGCCCATCCAACCTGGCCTTGGGCATTTCAGGGATGGGATAGCCACAGCTGCTCTGGACAAGCCCCTCATGTCCTGCCACCCTGTCACCAGAGCCCCTGGAGGAGGGACCTGCCTCACAATGTCCGGGCTGGGCTCTGTAATCACCCTGTTCCTTGCATTGTCTCCCTACTCCAAACATCACAGTCCAAACACCATTTGTAAGGGTTTTGATTTGCCACTGGGGGTGTTGGATCCTGTTTCTGGCTCTGCAGCAGCAGCAGCTTCCCTTTGTTGTTACCCAGCTCCCAACCAACATCCACGCTCCAGCTTTCCTGCAGCTTCTCCTCGGGAGGCCCAGGGTGATTTATAAGACACGTAAATATTTTCCCCAACAAAATGCTGCATTAAGGGAAGGCACAATTTCATTGCATGCTAAACATACAGAAGATTTAACCTAAAACTCTGCTTTCTGTATCACATTTCAGCAAACTTTAAACCAGATTACCCAGAGATGCAGCAGTTCCTGGACAAACTTCTCTGTGATGTTAAGACTGAGCCAAACCTGTTGCCTCAAATCTTTTCATTGACTCCAAACATAGCACATAATCCACCACCTTTCCAATTTATTTGTTGGTTTAGTTCCTTTCTTCAACCTCAGTTTGACCAAAACCTCTCAAATTCATGGTGTAAAAGACAATATTATTTTCAAGACACTTTGAGGGAACAAGAAGCCGGAAAAGGGTCAGAAAGAATTTGTGATTCAATAGTTCTATGCAAAATAATACCTTGGTAAGGGCCCCAGGAGCTCCCTGTGCTTCCCATGTTCAGCATCAGGGAAAACCACAGGATTTTAACCTCACATAGAGCTGAGAAACAACACTGAGAATGTTCACAGCAGTCTAGAGACTGTATTTCCAAAATCCAAAAAAAAGTCATCACACACCACAGCTCTCTCAGCCCCTTCATTTGGACTTTGCACCCAATAAAAATCTAATGCTGAAAAAAAATGTCAGCAGCACTGAGATAAAAAATATCAGAGTACAGGGAGTGCTGCATTGCCAGCTCACACAAACACTCTGACAAAGGCTCCGGAGCATCTGCTGCTGTTTATTTGTTTTTGCAGGGGAGGGAAGTGCATGAACTCTGTCCACTCAAAGCTGCTTGAGACCCACCTGGGGACATCTCTGTGCTCTCACCACGAGTTTTAAATGCACTGCTAAAAGTTGGGTGAGGTTCAGTCATCAGGTCTGTCTGAAATGACCCTAAACACAAATAAAAGCTGTATTTTGCCATGAGTTTTCCTCAGTGGTTTTCTATGCTCACAACTCCCAGGGAAATTTAATTTCTATCAAATCTAGAAGCATCCGTAACCTGTTTTCTCCTTTGTGACTCATTTTGCTGAAGGGACCTTATCAAACATTGCTTTTCATTTTCACAAACAGGAAATCTTTTACACACGATCGAGGAAGCCGAAGGCTTGTCCCAAACAAAAGGCACAATCTCCCCAGCTCCTGACAGGTTTTTATTTTCCTGAAACGATAAATCAGCAAGCATGGATGACTGCATTTTACTCACTTCTTGCTTCAATTTACTGGACCTGAGGGAAAAAGGGTAACAAAAGGTATAATTAATATAATTAATATCTACGTGGATGCTCCGGGCCCTGGGCCAGCGGCCGTGCCTGGAGCCCGGCACGTTCTCAGGACATGATCACAGCTAACAGATAAATCTGGGCTATTCTGATATGTAGATACAGGGAAAAGCAGGGATACAGCCCAGGGGGAGGCAGGGAGCAGGGGAACAGCAGCTCCAGAAGGGATCCAACACCTGGATCAGGATGGGAAGTGCCTTTGGATTTGGGATTTCAGGGAAGGGAAGGGGCAGTGGTCACTCCTGTGGGCAGCAGGGCCCTGCAGCGTTGGTGCATCCGTCCCTCCCCTTTCTCTGAGGGGAATGAGAGGGTTTGGCACAAGAGGTGCTGTCCCTGCTGCGTCCTTCCCCTCCCTCCCAGGAGAAGCATCAACAGCCACCCCAGGTTTGCAGAAGTCTGACCAACCCCAAGGGCAGGACAGGTGCTTCCACAGACACAAAGGTACCAGGGAAAATCCCAGCACAGCTCATTTCCCACTGCTCCCATCTCACAAAACGGGCTCTGCTCATTTCTGAGTTCAGTTCTGAGCTGGGAAGTCAAAGGGATTCAGCAGCAGCACATGGCTGCAGGTTTGGGCAGGGATGCGATGCCTTCGTCTCTTTCATGTCCCCTGCTGCACTCCTGAATCAATAAAAGCTTTACCACTGACAGCAGCACGCATGAACATCTTCGGTAATTAGAGTTTTTCATCCTTTAAAATTCCACTTTCAATACCTCAAAGCCTTAACAGAGGAAAATTCGTGATAGGAACGACTCTAGCCTATATTCTTCGTATTGAAATTAAATTTTCAACACTGAAAAGGCCCAAGTGACTCCAATGACACCGTGGGGTGACCACACTTGGTAAGAATGACCAATGCTCTGAGAACTGATCACCAGGCAGGGGAGGTGACTGTGATGAGAAAGTGTCACCACTCAGTGCTGCACCAAGACTGCCATCCCAGCCAGAGATGGCTTCACTTCCAGAGACACTCTGGCATCATCCCTGGGGATGCTGGTACGTGCTAATCCTTGCATAAATACCCATTTAGCATCTTCAAGGGCCATAAAATAAGAACAAGGGTTCATTTCCAGCTAAACATCACCACGGTGCTTTTGGAAACCCTTGAGAACCAAGGTGATGTGTGCTCCTGACATCAGCTCTGTGCAGACTTTGGTCTGGTTGCCAGCTCAACCAGATCCACTTCCTGCTTGGAGCAAAGCAGGGCTCTAAGTGCAGCAGGGCTCTCCCATCACTGTCTGCAATCAGCAGCTCCGTGGGCAAACAGCCCTGGCTGCAGCAGGGACACCTCAGGACTGCACATCAGGTACCTGCAGATCCTGTCCAAAGACACCAGAGCAAAACCTTCCTGTACCTGAGGGATCACTTCGCTGCCGACATGGATTGTTTTCAAGTAATAAGTGTTATTATCATCAACAAAATACCCAACTTACCTCTTGTAAACAATGAAGAAGCTGCAAAGAATTGCTGGATGCACGCCCACGCTTCAGCTCTCGGATTGACAAAGGCATTTAAGCTTCATGGAAGCAGCGCAGACACTTCAAAGCAGGAAAACAGTTATTAAAAATTATCTGACAAGAAGTGACACTTCATCTGCATCCACAGTATTTAATTTGTTTGAATAATATAGTTACAGATAAACAGGTTCACTCCATATACAATTACCAATACCTTTGTTTTAATACAGCTCATATTCCAGTACATCAACACTATTTTATTTACAAGGCATTTATGTACATTAACATCTTTCTAAAGTCAGTGCATTGTCAATAGGTTTTATACAATAATTTACAAAGTGAATGTAGTTAATAGTTAACTTAATAAATTTACTACTAATTCTTGAATTAATTTAATTTAAAAAATTAATTACAACCAATGTAACAAACACAGAAGATCAAATAACATTAGTAGATTGTGCTACCTGCTTAAATAAAACATTTTAAAGTAAATCAGTTGAAAATCTTTCACTTTTCATGGAGTTTGCGGAGGGAGGAGTAGACAAGTGGGTGTTGAAAAAGCTTCTAACCTAGAAATTCACAAGTCATGTTTGCTTTTCTTTAGGCTCAATGTTCAGACCACTTTAAAGATAAAAGACCATAGAGGATAAGGAGCAACACCTGACAGGTAAGACAAGACTCATTTTTGGAACAGATCTGCTGTCCCCAAAGAGGCACAACCTCCAAAGACAGGGAGGGCTCTGCCTGAGCAAAGACAGCCAGACCAGCTGATATCATTTCTTAAATGGATAAACCCCAGATCCTCCTGGAAATGATAAACTCACTGAAGGTTTGGCATTCTTGTCAAACACCCCAAAATGAATCCAAACATTAACTGCAGAGAACCACGTAATTAACAGTTTTGTTAGTGAAGGTACAAAAATCTAGAGAACTGGGAAGATGATGTCTGACAAAATGAATAAGCTGCTTAAATTCAGCTGAAGAACAAAAGGCCAAAAGAGTGAAAATTTTTATCTTCATTCAGATATGCAAACAATTTAACACTGAAAATGTTTAAACAAATGCCTGCTCAAAAAAAACAACCCTCTTTTTTCCAGTCTCTGCTAAGACTCAGTCACACTTCCCCTCATGCAAGAAGCCCCTTGAATTACAGAGCATGTTGCAAGGGCATGGAAAGCAAGTCTGGTTTAATTGCAAGTATTTGCATAACCTGTTGTAACAAAAACAAACAAAAAAAAGATAATTTGAAAAGGCAACCAAATTCTGAAAACGAGTAACTGAATTAGGAAACCAATAAAAAAAACCTCCATCCATGAATGCTACGACAGCTACCTGACAGCCACAGCTTCTTCCTTTGAAATACACAGTGGATATTCACAGCCATTCACTCCAGAGCCCTTACAGCAACAACAACAAAAAAACCAAACAAACTGTGGGTTTGAATTGAATCAGATGCATTTTCAAAAGTGCAAATTTCAAAAGCAACACCAGTCATGAAACATAAGCTCAAGCATCTCTCCTTCCAAAAGCTGGGAACGTTTTGTGCAATGTGCACGTTTTAAGACACCGTGAGTGTAATCACAACTACTCTCTCCAACCTGAAGTTTTTTCTTGAGGCAGCTCAAAAAAGTTTGAGCCAGCACTCTTCAGGCAGAAAAGCCATTCCTGAAACATGTTGATCTGCACAGCCAACACGTGGAGAAAACACAAGTATAATAAACCATTCAAGTGTAGAAATTAATCTCTTCTCAAATGATGATTTGGTTGTGCTCCCAACATACAGAAAGAAAGCAACTGACACACATTAGTGGTGGCAAAACTGGAAACTTCTCTTCCCCATGACAATAATTGTTTCCATTTGTGCACTTTTCCTTCTCTTGCCTTCCCTGTTTTGCCAATAAAATGCAATAAAACTGCAGGAAAAAGGAGGTAGCAATATCATGTTGTCCAAAGACAACACTACAAATTGTTTTTCCCCGTTACCTTGAACCTAACGAGAGCCTCGGGGGGGGTGTTAGAACAATTGGTAAACTCTACACTACTCTGTTTAGCTCTTATTTGGATGTTTAATTCAGCTCTTATTTGGTCCTAGTCGGCTTTTCTCAAACCATTGGATTTAAAGGCCAGTGGCAGTCTCAGATGTCCAACATCAGAAACGTTTCGAGCATGTAGTGAGAAAACAGAACAAAACGATACTATTGGATATTAACTGCTTAACCAGGGGGTTCTTCTTGTGCTTTCAGCTCACAGGGGACAACGACAACCACAAGCTCTTATCTGCCTCAGTCACACCTTCCCCAAGGGCACGTCCCAGGGTTTCTCCCTCGGTCCTGGCAGCCCAGGCTCACTGCAGCACACAGTACTTCTTGTAGTCGGACTCGAAGTCCTCGTCCATGCTGCTCGTGTCTGCCATCTTCTTGCCATCGATCTTGGGCAGGAACTGGGCATAGTCCACCCCCTGCTGCTCGTAGAACAGAATGTAGGCAGAGTCCGTGTCGATCTCATCCGGGTGCAACTCCTGACACAGGGGAAACACCCGGAAAAACGCCATGGGATAACTGTGTCACTGTCACTGCGCTTCAAACACACACTAGTGCCCCAAAAAGTGTATTTTTAACTGGGTGTAACAAAAGGAATCTCGTTTTCGGTCCTCCCTCTTTGTTAGCTGGCTCCATGAATAACTTGACTAGTCTGACAATTTTATAGTGATGGATGCAAATACTTAGAAGTGTCAGAACTGAGTTATTCACCAATTGAATACAAACTGCTGCCATCATGGAAATATATTCCTGGCTTTCCATTCTTAGTCATTTTCCTATCTTTGTACGAAATAAGCATCTTCCCTTAACTGTGGGAGCAGCTGATGAACAGATGTTACCTTAGAAAAAACCTCACGTACAATTTCAGTTAATAATTTTAATATTTATCTGATGCAGCCTTGGAGGTGCTCAAGATTTCAAGCAGCAGCTCTCCACAAATGGCTGGTTTAATGGATGGTGGGAGGGGTGGGATGGGATGAGCTTTAAGGCCCCTTCCAACCCAAACCATTCTGTGATTCTAAAATTTCTTCAGCTAGAATTTCTGATTCTGAATTTCTTTGGCTCTGGGTAACCAAGGCAAAAATTGTTTGAAATAATTAGAATAATGATGTGAAATAATGAGGAAAAGAAGTGCTTTACCTTACAGCTGCTGTCATTGTAGCAGTACCACTTGTTGTTCGGGTTTTTGGCATAAGTGACGTAATGACCCCCTCCCATAATTCCTGAATGGCACTGAGGAAAAACGAAGAAAAGAAATCCTGGATCAAACATCAAATAAATGATTCCCAAGTTCATTATCTGTGAGTGACAATGGCTCATCTAGACAGCTGGAGCTGACTAACTTTACACACACGAGGAGAACAGATTAGAGAGACTTAACTCGTACTCAGTTTTGCAGCCAATTTATTGTGCTGACTTTTGCTCTCCTTCCCTACAGATCCCTGTGCTGGCACGAACACAACATTTGGTTAAAGCTGAGTCCCAGGAAGGCAGTTTTGGCAGAGGAGCAGCCACCTACCGAGATTGCATAAAGGTTGTAGATGGGGTTGACCCAGACGTCGTCTCTTTGGTCGTCGGCGGTGTCGTCCTCGCTGTGGTTGTCCCCCTGCCCGTTGCTGAGCGAGCTCTGCTCCCACAGGTACCCGTTGGCCAGAGCCCCCTCGCTGTCCTGCCCGGGGTACAGCTCGCTCTGGCTGCCCCCCAAAGCCTGTCCTTTAGTCAGAGCATCCCCCTGCTCGTGCTCAGCACCGTTCTCTCTGTTTGCAGCCAGGTTTTCCTTGCTGCTGGACAGTTTGTTTTTCCCCAGCTGGGGCAGCCGCAGGCGCCCTTTGCCTCTCCCCAAAGTCCTTGGGCTGCTGTTGGGGCTGCTGTTTTTACTTGAAGGGCAGCTGGTTCCACTTTTCCTCCCCAAGGATGGAGATGCTAGGGCAGAAAACACAGAGATTACTAAGATAAGGACAAACGGTCTAAACTCCTTTTTAAAGTGATTTTTTGAAAAAACCAAACATTAAACCTCACTCTTTCACTGCAGCTCAGGAGTAACATATACAAGTAAAAACCCATCTTTGTGCACACATCCATACACCTAGAAACTGAAATTTAACTCTTTTATGCAGGAGCACATCCCTCACTCTTACCCCAGCCCATTACACAAGCACCAATATCTGTTGTCACTGAGCAACTTCTTAAATTTTCTTCCATTTTTTATGCTTAAGCTTCACTAAGAAATGTTTCAAAGTGTAGTGATTTGGCAAAAAATACCCTAAACATTATAATTTCATACATAATATAATTTTCCCCCTCCAAACACCAGCACTGAGTGGAATTTTCCCCTGATCATTCCCTACCTTTGACATTATTCAGGACAGTAGTGTTTAGGGAGGAGGGACTCCTGTTCAGCGTGTCCCCTTCTCCTGGTGTGCCAGTGATCTGCAGATCTGCTTTCCTGGTGTCCCCTTGGCCAGCCCGTGGTTCAGGAAGGCTGTCAACCTGCAGGGTGAGCTGCTTCCTTTGGAAATGACTCGGATCCCTTTGTACCAAAAAGGCACTTGGGTCAAAATTTTCTCTGGGAAATTTAACGATTTTCTGTGATTTTATCCAGCGGCCGTTGACGAACTGAAATCTTTTCAGGTGAATGATCTAAAGGGAAACATGGTAGAGAAAATTATTAAAGGAGGGCAGTGACATCCCAGTGAGCAATTGCACTGTTTAAAGAGAGTTTATCCCAAAACATACACATTTTATTCTACGCTAGTAAAAATAACGCTCTGTGTGACAAGTTGGATTTTGGGATCGAGCTGGAAAAATATGAAACCAATATTTTCATGTGGAAATGATGGCAAAGGTTGCTTCAATTCAGTGCTCAACACTGTCTGTTTTGAACAAGCTACCAAATATGAAAAATAAGAACTGCAGGTGTTCCACAAGCAGAGAGGAGACCCTGTCACCATCTGAGCATGAGCTGTGTCGGAGCAGCTGACACTGAGCACAAACCACCACCATTTCCTGCAAGGCAGCAGCTAAAAACATTCAGAAGGATTTGAGGTTTGCTTTATTTGCCTGCATGAAGCCAACTCAGTAAGGGCCCCTCCTGAGAGTGTGAACAAAGCAAATCATCTTATCCAGAGCAAGGCGGTGTCAGATTTGGGAACAACATGCTTTGGGTTTGCTGCTGAGGAGGAAAATTACACAAGATCGTACCAAAATAGGGGGAAGTCTCCAAAGATCCAGCTTTTTGGTGGCCAAACAGTGGGTCTTGCACTTGGAGCAGTAGTACATCTCATCCTCCCCCAGCTCCTCCTCGCTGGTGAAGGCTCTCAGACAACTGTCCAGGTTGATGGGCTCTGCCTGGGCTCGGCGGCTTTGTTCAACACTTTCATGTTCTTCCACGATCTGAAGGCAGAGAAAACTGTCTCTGACTTGGAAATGTAACACACACTGCTCCGAGGAGGGCTCTCCTCACAGTATCACACAAATAACTTCACTGGGTTAATCAGAATTAAAGATAAAAATGAGACACGCTAAGTTTTAGCAGGAATTTTATTTCAGTTATGAAGAGGCAGCTAAAAATAATTCACTGTTCTTATACCTGAGCTCTGCTTATAAATTATCCATAAAGCACAACTTTATAGATAAAACTCACAAACTGGACCAGTTATTCCAGATTAACCCAGCCACAGGCTTACCTTCAGTTGTGTTTTGTTGACTCAGTGAGGAAACAGGTTTACTCACATGCATAACTGTTTATAGCTACAGAAAATTTATCCAATTAAGATATTTTGTAATGTGTTATTATACATTTTGACTGGCTTAAAAGCAACTCACAACAGACAGCAAATGCACTGCTGTGGTCCTTTAAAAGCTTCCCTTCCACACCATTAGACCACGTAAGAGGTCTAACATCAAGACATTGATTTATCCAGAATACACTGCTCCATGATTACTGCCTTTGGTTTAACAGAAAATGGACAAAAGCAGCACCAAATAAATAAAAAGGCTGAAATGGGTGGTGTTTCAGAGGTGCTAACAAAGAACAAAGGGTTGCTGTTGGTGTTTTACCCGTTCCTGCGAGGTCTGGTAGCGCAGGTGGAGCGCGGTGGGGTCCCAGTCCACAGCGATGTAGGCATTGCCCACGCAGGCCCTGTCCTCTGTGCACTCAATCTTACAGCCACGGCAGAATCTGAATCAAAAGGTTGGATGTGGTCAGTGAAGTGTCCAATCACTTCTACATCAACTCACTTCTGCTCCTTGTTTTGTGTCATCTGCACCCTCCAAGCTCCAGGCCTCGCCTTCAGTGTGAGACACATTTTTATATAGCAATGCTCAGGGTTATTTGTATTTTTACTGCAAAACTTTAACAGAGTGAGAAGTGGAAGTTGGGTGAGCTCAACCATGCACCTGCACATGATTCAGAAGAAGGTGATCCTGCCCATGGAAGGGGGTTGGAATGGGATGAGCTTTAAGGTCCCTTCCATTCCATTATGATCCTGTGCTGACCAAACCCAGCTATGACCCCAGAAACCTCCACTGCTCTGTCTCCACCAGTTATTTGCACCATGATAACTAATTCTAAGGGCTATAAAACACTTTTTAAAAAAATTACTTTATGGCCTGAATACCTTCCAGCAAGGGTCTGGAATTTTCCTTAGCAAGTCTTTGTTTATGGAAAATTCCAAGCATTCTTCCAGGGTGAATTTCTTATTGCCCATTTTAGTTTGTACCCCTCAAATGGCACAGGAACTCACAGGAGCAGAGGAATTACATGTAAAAATTCAGGTTTGTGTGAACCCCCCCCCAAACCATGCAAGTCTGTGGACACACAAGGCTGCGCACAGACACAGAATACTGTAAGGGGTTAACAGGTTTTGGATAATCTCATTTCTGTCTCCTAATTTAAAGTTTCTGTGGCAGCAGAACTTTCAGCTCTGCAAGTCATAAAAGCTGTGCTGCAGTGCAAGTCTGCCTAGAGAGAGTTCTGGTGAAATTACATCCCAGATTCTTATTGTTTGATATTACCTCTGAAGTCCGAAATGTACCACAGACCCATTACCATAAATTACCTTTCTGCTGGAGTGATTCCCTGCTGTAAATGGAAAAAAGGACAATTTACCTGTACCATGGACACCAAGCACAAGAATTTCCATCCTTCTGAACTACCCTGAGGGTGAAGGGGTACTGATACCCCATGCTGTCATCACTGAAATAGAGGAGAACACAACATCAAACAGCAGCACTCTCACTGCAATTACCTTCCTTCACTGGGCTTGTTATGATTACTTAAGAAAAAAAACCTCAAAATGATAATTTTGGTTACAATAAACTATTAAAAGCTGCCTTTCCATGGCTTAAATGTGTCAGATATAAATAATCATCAATCACTGGATAAGAAGGAAGCCAACCTTTAAGTGTAGCTACGTTTATCTGTACTAAAAAGGATTTAATTTTAATTATTGCCATTATTATGAGAAATCAAATGAACAGAATTTTAAATCTTGCGAGCAAGGGTAATGCACTGTATTCTAATTCAAATCCAAGGCTGAGGTGCCCAACTCACCAGTCCTGTGCGTGGTTACTGGCTTCCTGAGGAGGGAGGGGGCTGGCCAGCCTGGAAACCTGGATCCACACAGCATCATAGAGGTCTCTTTTCCGTGTGTGAACTGTGCAGGGAACAATTAATGGCATTCCAAAGAGACTGGGCCGGTTCTTCTGAGATGAGAGAAAATACAGCTCTGTCCTCATCTGTGGGAAGCAAAAGGAGTCAGATGTAAAGGTGCCTTAACTCACAGTACAACAATCACTTGAATTGCTGGCCTTGTGACTTATTTCAGGCCTTGGCAATAATCATTAATTTTATTAAAACTACTCTAATTCCAATATTAAATACTGTAAATTTTGATCACTGACTTGAAAAACGTTTCTATTTTATGACGTTACGGCGAGGTTATTTTACCACGTCAAACACAAATGTGTACGAGGATCACGTGGACATTAAAAAAAAATCTTTGCTTTTAAAAAATTTCTTTCCAGGTGTGTAGCACAAACACTGGATAACTGAGCAAAGCCACTGACCATTTTCCTGTGCACTGCAATGATGTACCCTGTGCAGGGGCTGTCACACAGCGAGGGCACGTGGCCGTTGAGGGTCCAGCTGGGCGGGCTGCGCTCGGTCCCACATGGCACGACAGTGTTTGGCATCCCGTTGGGAATGAGGCTTGGCTTGGGAACGTCCCCGTTCATCAGGATGGTGGGAGCTCCATTGGCTGATGGCCCAGTTGAGATGTCTGGAGGCAGACAATAAATTATCAATTATCTACAGCAACCACAGCTGATCCCGGGGTTTTCATCCTTTCCATTCTGCACAACCCTCACTTGTCCTTTCTTTAATCCTCACTTAATAAGAAAAGTTTTGTCTTGAGTTTCTCAGCGCTCTGCAGTTTAACTGAGCAGGAAAAGCAGGGTTTTCTCTCACCTGTCTGCACGGGGCTCGATGCTGACGTGGGGGAGCCTGGGATGGGGATCTCAAACGCGCACAGGAAGCCGCTCACAGACAGCCTCACCTTCTGGTTGTCCTGGGGGAAGTTCTTTGGGAGAGAGGCAAAGCTGGTCAGGCCCTGGGAGCCTTGATCTGGGACTCCAAATGTGTGCTGTTCTTCTGAAAACTGCATTTATCAGCTCCTCTCTCCCTCCCATCTGCCTTCTCACACCTTTCCACAGGAGTAAAGGAACCCAAGGCCTCTGCAGGAGTTATCAGTGGTTCTCTGAACACACCAAGAGCACCTCATTTAAGCACTTTTAATCTACAGCAACAAAATCTATCTGGAAATATCCAGACACACTGTAGGGAACTAAGCCAGTCATTACTTATGCCCCTGATGTCTTGGCAGTGTTCAAACTCACGACAGCACTTTGAGATTTATTACCTCAAGATGATTTTATACTTTTTTTTTTCCCTAAAAATATCATTAGCAATCAATTTTAATCTATTTACAGCAAGCCAAATCACTGTTTAAGAATGAAATAAAAGTTCATATAAAGAGATAATGAAGCTGATTTTTTATCATATTTTTAGTTAACTTATTTCACAGTTCTTGTAAGCAAAGTTTAAATGTTAAAAATAATAAAGAAGTAACAAAAACCCCCAAAGCATGTTGCAGCAACGATTAATCTTGTTTTATTTTTACCTTTATATTGGAGCTGTGCACCTCTGCAAGCAGAATCTGCTCTGGTTTGAGGCCACAGAGTTCACTCAGCTGCTTTTTCAAGCCTGTGTACTTCTCATCCATGTTCAATCTCAGCCCGTATCGAACAGGAGTGGTACCATCTAATTTAATCACTTTAAAGGGGAAAAGAACCACCCTGGTCAGCAACCCAGGCAAGCCTAACTGACAACAAGACATCACAGCTCCCCACTTCTTGGAGAATAATTTTCCCCCACTTGAATGGATGATTTATTTTATTTTCCCAGTCAATTTTCAAGGTCTGCAGGCAATGTCACAATGTCAGAAAGTCTCTTGCTGCACAGGCAGTGGAAAACTGTTTCAAAATTTGTTTCACTTTTTTTACTATCTTTTCTTTTGCCTCTTTTCCAGCAATCCACAGGTCCTTCAGAGCACAGCTCATGACCCTTATTGTATTTTTCCCACAGCCCTAGTTTTTCCTCTGGCCAGATTTAGGACAACCTCCACAAGAGAGGGAACAGAAGGAAAGTTCTCAAAATCCCCATTTTACACATTTCTGTATTAAATCCTTCAATCAATCAATTCATGTTCTGTTTCTAACAGTTTTATCTTAGTTTAACTGTGTTCCAATGAAAATTCTTGCACTCTATTATATTAAAATGTCTGTATTATTCTTAGTAAGTAGTAACACAAACAAAATTTGATGTTTTATAGCTTTTCCACTTCTACAAATTTTATTTTAGCAATGACAAGTTGGCACCACTCACCTGTAATTTCTAGGTGCATGTAGCTGTCCATTGGCAAAGGCAGGGATAAAAAATTAAAAGGGTCAAACCTAACACTTATATGCCCACAAGTTTTACATTTCACTTGTGACTTCAGCTGCCCATGAAATAAATCTACAACAATGGATCTGTTTCTTCTCAGATGGTTTTCCCAGGCCTGAAATGAAGCACAAAAAATATAATACAAAGTTAAAAACTAAAGACGACTTCATTGGTCTCCAAAGCTGCTTTGGCCTATGGGAGTCAAATTATTTCCACAAAAGTTATTTCCTAATTTGTAATAAATAGGAAGTATTTAGTTATAACACAAGTTCTCAATTAACACAATAATCAAGGTATGACACCATTTAAAATATTTCTGAGAGGATCATCAGACATCTTGAAATATTTTGATACTCCCTAATTTTGAGGAGTTGTTCAAAATAGTTGTGAAGTATCATCTTTATAATTTTATTACCACAATTAAAAATTATTTTCAGCTCTAAGGTGAAATTGCCTCTGTAAATCACAGCTCTGACAAGATCCAAAAGGTGCTACAGTCCCAAAAGTGTTGCCACAGGCAGTCTCATCAACAATTTCTCAGCTTAGGACTATAAGGAAAAGGAAAAACACACAAAAAACCCCAAAGGCAAGGATTTGAAGCCCTACCTCTGCTGCAACTTCCCAGTCTGGCCGACCATCACTGTCCTTCAGTTCAACATATGGCTTATCATGAACTCTGTTCAAATCCTCATGAAGCCCATCCAGAAGAAAAGCCAGAAGCTCCTGTGAGTCTTGCTGTTGAAAGCCATTAAATCTTGGAGCATATTTCGCTATTGTCCACTATAAAAAAAAAACCACCAGAAAGCTATTTAATATCATGTAACAAATGTAAAAATAAATCTAAATGTTGTAGATGAGACATGTGCTGTCAATGAACACAAATTCAATTGCCAAGAGCTGAAGGGAGCCCCTTTGCTTTCAGAACAAAAGCTCATTTACAGGTAAATGCATCATCTTTTGTCCCTACAAAGGGCTGTAAAAGCTGTTATAGCACAACCTGAGTCACAGCAGGAAACTCTGGCCTTACAACCACTAATTCCACCAGGACTGATGAACACTGGCCCCTTCTAGGGAAGACTCTGAGTCTCCAAACTGCTACAATACAGGTAACATCAGGAAAAAGTGCACTGAATTTCTGCTTTTCCAAGAAATCCTTGTTTTCCACCTCGGAATAACTCACCCGCAGCTTTAAGGGGGCTATGTTCTTCTGGGTGCCACTCCACAGCTCCTGAACCAAATCCCCATAGCACTTGGCCATGTGTCCTTTCATTCCTATGGGATTTGTCCTAGAAATTCCAAAGGAATTAATACCACATTAAAATTTAAACACAGCTCAAGCCTGGAGATGCAGAAGGAAGCAGAAAAGCTTCTTGCTCCCAGAAACAAGAGGTTGCATTTCCATGCCTCTAACGTAGTATCTGCTGCAGAGCTGCTAACACTGAATTTAAATGATTCCTTTACACTGAATTTCAGCTTTTGGAAGCAGCCAGCCTGAATAAATGTTCCAGCACCCGAAATGCCACTGTTCCCACCCAGGAATTACCTGTTCAGCTCATAGAGATGCCTTCCTGAGATGAAGTAGCGCGTCAGGGGCTGGGTGTTGCTGACACACTGGATGCTGGAGTTCATGAAGCACGTGTTCCCCAGATTGCTCAGGCCTGTGGCACCCTTCTCAGTGGGAACTGAGCAAAAAACCATCATTAGAGCAGTTGTGCACATGAGGAAATTCAGAATGTTGTAGCAGTGTCTCCTCACAGTAAACAATTTAATGAAACCTGCTCCCAGTTATGACACTACACAGATGCAGCAGATGTTTAAAATACCTGCTCTCTCAGCTCTGCTTCACAGAAATTGAGGCATTTTGTTGACCTGATCCACCACAGACAGCAGTACAATCCCTACAGAGTATTTTCAGGTCATTATGGTACTGAAAATTCTGGATTCATTTGTTAAAATCTTAATTATTCCTTGCCTTAACAAAATCCAAGGTAATAAACACAAAACCCCAAATCTGCTGTGTACCATTTACTAAAGCTGTGTCTGAACATCTACAGATTTATCTTTACATCCCACATTCCCAGCATTTAAGTTAATATAAAGACCAAGCAAAGCAGCATAAAAGACCTCACCCAGTGTTAACGGGACGTGTGTTAAAAAGAATTGTTTCAACATTTCAATTGTTTTCTTGGATTTTTCTTCTCATCATAATTCAGTGATTCTGTGAAAGACTCACCTTTGTGTCTGTCTATTTTACTGCTGTTTGCTATAAAAGACATCTCTTCTGGCCAGCTCATGTCTTTGTTTCGAACTAGAAAGGGACATGAAAAGGGCTTTTTAAAAATTGTTACTTACTCCAGAGAGCTTACACAGCTGAAGAGATTTAATTAAATTTTTCTAGTATTTGGGATTAGAAATTTGCTTACTTTTAGCTATTATTTTTGCTAGTTTTCATTTCAATGTTTCTAATCATTATTGGAACTCATTCTAACACTGGCATCCCTCCAAGCACACCAGTAACATCTTTAGAAAGCAGCCTTGGGATTGCTTTTGCTGTTGAATAGCAAATTTTTCAGTGCTTATTCTAATTCTCAATAAGGATCCACCAGGTCTGAACAAATCAGTTCACGAGCCAGCACTAATATTTTTTGTTGTTGCAAACCAACAAAAGATCCAAATGTATTTCAAAATAGGGACAGAACACATGCAAACTTTCCTGAATTAGCTTTGTTACCACCTCCCCATAGGTTCCCTCTGTAAACTTCTATTTTTAGTGCATAAACCAATTATAGCCCCTTTTTATACCTTCTATTACTAAATGCTGCTCATCTTGGATTTTAAGATATTCCAGTCTGTGATCTTCATCATCCAGCAAAGTGAGATAGTTCTGCAGGAGAAAAAAAAAAAAAAACCTCATAAAAATTAGAGTTCTGCATGTACAACACTCTGAGGATCCTTTCACCTCAGAGCAGGGAAACGACAGCACAAAAAACTCTGAACAATAAACAGCAAGAGTCTTTAACCGTAAAGGATATTTATGGCCACTCTGAATTTTTCTGTGAGCATGTATTTAATAGTTTGTGGAAAGGAATAAACCAGATGATGCCCAAGAAAAGAAGGAAGGCACAGGAGCAGGATTTACCTCGCTGTTGTAGAGCCAGAGGCGCATGTCCTCCTCCTTTATCCGTAACCTCTGGGACAGGTACTCGTGGATCTCTTTGATGGTTTGCATCCGACTGAAGCAGCCAGTGTAAGCCAGCACCCTTTTTAAAGGGGCATTTGGGGAGGGGACATTCCCTGGATTCACAGTGAGAGAAGGGGAGAAGATGATGGATTTACCCAGAGATCAGATCAGTACCTTATACACTGAATATAATCTCTGCAAAAATAGCAGACACTTGTAGTGCTTGTGTTTATGGGTGAGGTGGAAACCTAGTTGTTACTGACCCTTTGGGACAACAAGTTTGTTGTCACAAAGCAGATAAAATACCTCCCTGCTTAGCAAAACCTATTAGAAAACTGCTCCCCTGAGATTCTCATAGGAAATAAAAAAATTCAGTGAAATTTTACAAGGTTTTACAATTCTTTTTGTGTCTTAAAAGACATGGTATGAGAGGCAAAGGGGATTTTCAAATTAAAGGACTTCAAAATTTCATACAGATTTCCTTTTTGAGAGAACATTGGAAGCAAAAAATAAGGTAAAAAAAAATCAGTTTGACTATTTTTGGAAATAGCATGACTTTGCTTCTGCTCTCCTGTGGGGATGAATGCTGATCTGTGAACATGAAATCAGCCTGGCAGCCCACAATAAAAGTACTCTTAATAACTAAATTTCTTAATAAATTCCCCAAAACATTCTGTGAAGACACCTGGGATTTCCACCAAATTTTCTCAACAACCCCACATTTGCCACAGAAATTAATTAATTGGTTAAGATTGTTACTCTTTATAATGTGAGCTCATCTTTAAATAAAACACTTAAATAAATTCGCACTAGAGATGAGACCAACTTTAAAGAGGTTTTTTTTGAGCTTTTTTAGTTTAAACTTCAGAAGTTCCCCACTCCTTACAGACATAAAAAGCTTTTATTATCCAGCCAAACCCAAACTGGGCAACTGCAAAACTTAAGTAGCCTGAGAAGAGACACAATTCTGTTTTCGCTGTTAAAAAATTACAATAAAACAAACAGAACCATATGGAAGGGTGCAGTATTATATCATCACATGCAATTTGACAAGAGAGTAAATGATACCTTATAAATCAGCAAAGCATCAGTCTGGCTTCAGTGTACCAAGCAAAGTACTCAAGTTTTTTTAAAAGAAAACAAACCAACATTTTCTGTGATTAGGGATCAGAGGATTAGTTGTAAGATTACAGCAAGAAAGCACATCTGAGAACTCCACAAGATTAATAACTGATTGGACAATCAAATTAGTGCAGTGCAAAGTAATTCCAAATCAAGATCAAATTTGGCACATGAGAAGATTCTCTTCATTGGAATTTGGGCATTTTAGGATGTCCAAACAAAGCAGTTTCCATTTGATTAGGTCAGGCAGGAAAGCTGAATTTGGGCAGAGGCAGTTTGTGCAGCAGAACTCGATGGCACAGGCAGCTGCTGACTACACAGAGGGTTTAGATCCTACCAAAGCAGTGAAAAATTGAGCATCTGCATGAGGGTTGTAACCACATTCTGACACTAGCAAGGCTCAAGGATTGAATTTTTAGCAGTCAGGTGAGCCCAATTCTGGACATGTTACTGTGGATGCCAATGTCTATCTGTGTGTGTCCAAACGTGAGCAGCAGGGATTCCTTCCAGCCTCTCGTCCAAGGCAAACTGGGAACTGGAGACAAATCCTGCAACACCTCCCAGCTGAAATGTGAAGCCACAACCTAAAGATTACTCTTGTACAATCTTTTGGTGAGCATTACCACCACAATTATGACAGAGAGATTTTAGCTGGATGTTTACACTTTGTATTTAATTGTCTTTTTGAACTACATCAAACAATAGTCTTCATATACCGTTCATTTAATCTCTCTCTAAAGAGCATTAAATAATTCTGGGCATCAAAGCCCAGCTGCCCAAGTAACTCAGAAGCAGTTGGCTGAGCATTAATTGAATTTATTGTGCCACTGCACCATCAGAGAGGCACAGAGGCACCTACTCCACGGCTACGGGAACCACTCCCAAAGGGAATGCCCAGCTCTGGCTCTTCTCATCCGTTCAGCTTCTGCAGTGCTCATTTCTCACTCCCAACTCACCCATAACCATGGGAATCAACTGATTTCCCTGCAAACGCTCCCTGCTGCCTCTTCCCCTGAGGAGAGGGCAGGGAAGGGCCCCGGACGCTCCCGAGCGCCGACTGCGCTGCGGGGCGGCTGAGCTGGAGCACAAGCGCAGCGCAGGAAGCTGCCCCAGCCTGGGCTGGCCTAGAAACTGCACGGGGGTGGTGGTTCTTGCTGCATTCTTAAGTTACCTCTGGGCAAATGCTGAGGGAACATTCTGAGGCTCATCATACCCATATTGACCCAGACGTTGGACTGCTGGGTGCGCGTGGCCGGCTGCTGCCGCAGGAACAGCAAGTACCGAGGGAACAGCTCCAGCTCCGGCACGTTCGTCTTGCTGTTCTTGATCACCTGCAAAACACGTTTGGAACATCCTAGAGACTCACCTGGCAAGCGTGGAGGGAACAGCAATAGGAACAGGAACGACTCCATCATTAAAAAAATGATTAAATTATTAAAATACCAAACTCTTTTATGAGGAGACGAAAAATCCGAACTTCTCGTGGGGTTTTAAGCAAATATCCCCAGGAATGAGAATTTCCTGGTTCCTAACCACTTTTTGAAGCTTATTAGCTGCAGGTTGTCAAAAGCAAACACCTTATTTAGTGCAGCATCACCCTCTGCACCACACCACAGAAAGAACATTTTTGTAATTCCTGGAATGTATGTGAATCCACAATGAAGCTCATTAATTCCACTCACTGTATACGTCCACATAAAAAGTTTCACAGCTGTTGAAAAAACTGACAAATGCAGGATAAGACATTTGAACTTTGTGAACCACAGGACTGACTTAAAACCTTCATACCGTACAAACAGGCTGCAAGTTACTTTTGTTGCATTTTGCTGCGTTGACAGAAAAAGCTGAAATTACCCCAAAACATGTTTTGCAGCTTTTCAGCCACCATTTCTACAAAGATTTTGCCACCTAGATCTGCCCAAATATGCAAACAGAAATGGAAGGAATGTTCACTCTTTTGGTGACCATGTGAAACAGAAGAAAACAGCTCAAGCTGTGGGAAGGAATGTACCACACTGAAGTGCCACAGTATTAAACTGCAGCTACAACAAAAACAATGGTGATGACATTTTCTGAGGAAAAAAAAAAGCACATTACTTTGTGTATAAAGTGATGTGGCCTTTTCTGGATCATGAAAGGTGTTTGTTTCCATGGAGAATGTGTGGGAGGAGGTAAGAAGCCAGTGATTTTTCCCTGTAAAATAATTGTCTGTGCTAGAGCCAACAGACCAAATTGTCAAAAATCATAGAGATAATCCTCTCCCATCTGTGGCATGAATGTTTGTGACACCAAGCACCAAATATCTATTGCTACCATCACAAAAATCCCCTCATAACCTTTTTTTTAAGTGTATCTCCTACAAGGGACTACCTGACATAGAACAAACCGACCACTCTGTGGAATAGATATGCTCAATAGAAACTGAATAAAAAGTTCCCAACATTTCCAAGTGACCAAATTCCTGCAGCTCCAGCTCCCAAGAGCTCCTGAGCAGCCATTCTGACAGAGAAGAGTCTTGGCCTGTTCTCTTCCCTGGACCCACCTATTGCCATCTGCTTTTGAGTTCTTCCCCAAACTTTGCATATTTTGTTTCTGTGATGCTGAATCTGCAGCAGCAATTGTTGTCTTCCCCCCACTTCATGGAATTGTCAGAGAGAAGGAACAGGTTTTCAGAGCTGCAGGTGTCCCACTTTTCATTTTATAGCTTTTTAACTGTACCTCAGCTTTTAAAGATGAGTGTTTTAATGCCAGGCCTTTTAAACTGACCTCAGGTTTACTTTTGTGTGCTTTAGCAAACACCAGCAGCTGAGCAGCACTTCTGCCCTGCTGCAAGATCCCCTGGGATTGTGCTGCAAACCTCCTGCTGAACAGCCACAACTTTCCATCCAGGGCCAGCCTGGAGGCTGCTTTTCCCCAGTTTGCTCTTTCAAGACACGGGATGAAGTGGGAGATGACTGTAAGAGGTTACCTTGTGCCACTGGACACATCTGGTTGTTAAAAAGTGTCTAAAATCACAACTTACCGGCCTGGGCAAGGACAGGTTTGCTCCATACCAGTGGTAAAGTGCTCTCCAGACTGGCTCTGGCACCATGACATAGTCCTTTCCTTCCACCAGCTGTGGAGATCTCTTTAACCTTCCCCCCTCCATTGTTAATGATGCAGCCTTTAAAAAGAAAGGGGATTTGTCACATCTCAAGTGGAAAAATTAGTACACGGCCACAGAACACTCTTTAATTATTAAAAGACTTCTAAGTAACAATTAGCAGCTGCTTTTCACACTGAGAGATGGTAGTTAAATGCAAGAGTAATTAACATTCAAGTCTCATTATTTACCATTTCTCTAAAAGCTTGTGCAGTACAAAATTCATGTGTTTTGCTCTTGTGTCACCTACTCCAGCAACTTTGGATAGAAAAATCCCATTTCTGCTCAGCATTGATGCTGCTGGTCTGTGTTCCATGTTCTATTTGCATTCATGCTGCAAAAACTGTCAGGTTTGTTTTACTGTATTGTCATATAACAGCAGTAAATTCATATTTAGATGGAAACACTGAAGTGTTTGATTAACAAAGTATTTTACATTTATGCTGCAAGCTGTCTTTTCATAAATACCTTTCCCACTGGTAAAGTTTGTGTAAGAACATTTTGAATGGTTTTTTTCTCACAAAACACCAAAGCAGCTGTAGAAGCAGAACACAACTTTTCCCTCTTAAAATAAGAGTAAGAAACCTAAATTTTGCTGTATGACAGAGCAGTGTTAATTCAGAATTAAGCTGAAAAAAACCAACATAAAAAAGGTGTGATAAGAGAGCTAAAATATCCTTTTCCTCTATTCCCATGCCTTGGCTGCCTTTACCTTCACTGGCTCCTGTGTGACCAGGGGCTGGTTATCAATAGCTCCTGGTTTCTGGGGATTCAGCTGGAGCAGAGCATTCCCATTGGATCCAAGGAAACACTGGTTGTTATTGTCTGAAGTGTTGTGCTGCCTTGCAAAGCACACCTCAGAGCCCGGGGTGCCAGGGTACAGAGTATCTGAGCACAAAGCAAGAGAAAAAAGCAGAAATAATTCAGTTCCTGATCCCCTAAACCAGAAAGGAGCGAGTTACACTCTTGTATCCTTGTTTTAAAAAAGATTGTTTAAATTTGCTGTCCTTCATCCTGCAGTGAAACATGCAACTCTTCCAACCCCAGGGATAAACGTATTATCTCTCAGAAAGGGGTTTCTGATTTTATATTGTATTTTCTATATTTTATATCACGATTACACAAACACAGCTCCTAACCAGCTTTGCATGAGCAAAGGTGGTGAGCATTTAGTTGTTGTCTGGATCTTTGAATATCAAACTCCTGAAGATATATCCAATAATGCCTTATTTTATTTTTCCATGACAAGGCAATGTTTTTATTCTCATAGAAGCTGCTTTGGTCATGCAGAACTAAATGGCAATTTCAATTAAAAGAAAAAGAAAGAACCTTTCAGCTAACACTTGTCTCTCTTTCTGTCCTTTGTTTCCCCCAACCTCTATACTCAGAAATATCACAGTAATTTATCTAATTTCAACTGAAGTTATGATTTTAAAATATCAGATGCAACCTTCAGCTGCCTTACAAGGAAAAAAATCTCCAATTCTCACAAGAACTCATTGAAAATCAGGACTAAAATCTCTTCTTTCACCAAGATGGCTCTTAGGATCTGCACAAACTCATTCAAATTTAAATCACATGCCCTGTAAAACTACAACTCTGCTTTTCCTCATGGTTTTTTGCTGTTCCTTCCCTCTTTTATTGCACGGCAGAGTATAGGATCAACCAGATATGAGCTTAAAACAACTTAATGTGAAAGTGGGGGGGAAATATCCACTCAGAAAATAAATGATAAGACAAAAAAATACCTTGAAAATAATTCTGGAAACGAACCCCAGCACAACAGATGAACTGCTGCTAAGCAAGACTTTGTGTTCAGCCACCACACTCTAAAAAATCCTAAAAAAAAATCCTGGCAATCCTAAAAATCCTGCAATCCAAACTGTGTTATCTCTCTGGCTGGAGGGGTCCATGCAGTGTGCAGTTTTCCCAAAAGCTGTTCTACATTAAACCTCCAAGGAAATAAGATGCTTACTGCTGCTGGTGGACTCTGAAGCTTCTGAGGCAGTGGAAATATTATCTGAAAACTTTTCTTCTGGTGCACTGAAGTCATTAAGACCTCCCATTTTGTCTTCTCCCTGTTCTGGGGTATTGGCTGCAGCAGCTACGAGGGAATTCTTACCTCCACTCAAGACAGATGAAGGCTCTATCACAACAGGGTTTGCATCCTAGAGTGGGGAATAAACAGAAAAGTCAATTATGAGCCAAGATCAGAGACATGTCAGTTAAACCAGCCACCAAAAATTCAGTTCTGTGACCACTTTTGCACATCACAAGCTTTGCTGAAGAAAAAACACTTTCTACATGTACCCGTGAAAAATCAGCAGAAATAAACACCCCAAATTGTTAAAATAATCAAATAAACCATTCTGCCCAGGATCAGGATTCCACAATTATTTTCCCTACCTAGGTACATAAAAACACACCTGTTTTTAAACAGCTACAATTACAGACTACAAATATTTGAAGATTTGAAGTTCATGTGGTTAAATAAGAACAGCAAGCACAACAACAAAACCCACATTTTTTTCCTCAAACCTGCAGCTTTTTCACAGAAATTCTGGGCTTTTTTCCTTTGCTTGTGAGGTGCAGTGAGTAATGGCCTCGTGCCATTATGCAAAGGATTAGGGATGAAATCCTGTGCACATCTGAGCACTTACACCAGGGTAAGGATCAAATTACCTGGCATTTCTGGCATTTCAACCCTCATTTGTCCCATTCATTGTGCACAAAGAAGAATGGTCATTACATGGTTAGTTAATGCACACACTGCAGTTTTCTGAGTACTTTCAGCTCTTTGTTTTTATAAAACAAATCAAATACTTATAAGATTACTTATGAGGATATAAAAACTCTTTTGAGAGGTTTATTTCACTTGTTTAGCCTGCAAATAATATTTACCTCCAATTAAATTTTATTTAATTTATTAAGCATTGTGTATTTTGTACAATTCAGTGGTGCTTTAGCTTAAATATTTTAGTTAAGGGGTATTAAAGAGCACCTTGTATCTATAAAGTTTTAGCAGGACTCCTTTGATTGGGTATCAGACTACTTTTTGTCATTGCCTCTAAAGCAAATTATACCAATTTCCTCCTTTGTCCAGAAAATTCAGAGTGTATTTGTGGCCCAAGCTAAGTCGAACCCAAAATGGGCAGCTTTATTATCAAATGGATCAGAAGACTTGAAAGAAATGCTCCTGTGAGCATGTTTTTATTCAAAAAGTATTTTGAGCTGCAGGAATGATGAAAGAGATGAGAGTTTAATGAAATTACAGTGAAAAGCTCCCCACACAACAATGATTCAGCAGAACAATTATTTTCCACCAAGAGACAGGAGCTGCTCAATTCTGAGCATTATTGGTTCTGCAGTCGTTTCCTCCACACTGTTTTTTCCATCAACACATCCAGAAATACAAGACATCACTTATTCAGTACAGATTATTATTACAATTATTATTATTATTGTTATTATTATTTTTCTACTTACATATTTGACATATTCTTTCCACTGGTGCCACCAGGGCATAGCAATGAGAAACCAGTTGTGCCCTGGCTGGAGGCCATACCTGCTCTCTCTTTCCAACCAGCCTCTGCACAGAGAGAATATGAATTTTTAGCTGAAACAGGGAATTTCCAGTCCTTATGAAAATACTAAAAGGTGGATCTGAAAGCCATTTAAGCTTCTGAGCAAAGCACACACCTAATAATCTGTCCTTCCTCCTCTGGGGTGGCAGGTCGCAGTCCCAAAACTATGTGACACACCTGGAAAAAGAAAGTGATTCTTATTAACAGGCAAATAAAAGCAAAAACCAACTCAAATGAGATTTTTTTATCATTTAATAATGGAGCAAGATTACTTAAATGTGAATAAATCACTAATAAAAAAGTCTTTTGAGCTACGAGATTCACAACCTGTTCCCACTGTTAAGATAAAGGCACCCAGAAGGTCAAATGCCCCAAGACAAATATTAAGGTGAAGAGAAAAGCAGTTTTCATTCTTTTCAGGCTGTGACAGATGCCAGGACTGACATGGATCAGATCCCCAAGTCAGGATGTCTGGGTGTGCTGGAGAGAGAGAAGGAGGAACCAGGAGAGGGCAAGTGGTTGGAAGAGGATGAACTAAAAGTTAAAAAGAATTGAAAGGGAAAAATCTGGGGAGGAGTGGTTCTAGATGGGATTGAAAGGGAAACAAACCCTGGAGAGGCTGAGGGAGAAGTTCACAGCAGAGCAACCAACCCAGACCACAGCCAAAACCACTCTGCGAAGTGCAGAGCATTCTCTCAATGTCTGGGGCTGTTTTCCTTTCTCTTTTTATTTAGTGCTGAACTGAACCCAGAAGGAAAAGGCCCCATCTCCTGGACAGCTGCCTGGCCTGGGTGGGGTTTTACTCCCAGTACAAGCCAGTGTCAGATGGCTCCTGTTTTCCTCCTTTCCCAGTAAAGCTGGACAGGGAGTGAGGGGACTCCACAGGAACCTCCCAGGGAGCAGGGGCAGCTCTCGCCTCCCCCAGATGGTTTTGCTGCTCACACCATGATTTACAGTCTTCTCCTTATGTCTCTTTGAGGCCATCAATTTGTATCTCAGCTGGAGATTTCTAATCACTGCTAAGATGTCTTATTTAAATTTATATTACAGTGAGAGAGACCATTTCGCATTCGGAATGAAACAAAGGCCAT
This sequence comes from Edolisoma coerulescens, assembly GCA_013397115.1. Lineage (NCBI taxonomy): Eukaryota > Metazoa > Chordata > Aves > Passeriformes > Campephagidae > Edolisoma > Edolisoma coerulescens. Next base: position 504,041 of record VWZW01003549.1, on the reverse strand, counting down.
TAGCCAGGGGGAAGCAACAGATTTTCCAGCACACACAACACAGCTGGGTCTGGTGTTTCTTTTTAAATTTGGGTAGCATTGAGCTAAAATGAGATTCTTCAGATAAACTAACTCCTCTGCAAACAAACCCATTTGTTGACAAGCTTTCCACTCAGAATATTTGGCTTTTCTGTCTGCAGATGAGGCACATGACACCTCAAATAAATGCCCAGATAAATCAGTGGCAGACTCTGTCCTGTGCTTTACATGATAAAGTTATAAAAAAAAAATTAAAATTAAAATCTAAAATGAAAATACAGCAGCTATGCCAGGAGGAAAAAAATATTGTAAATGAGACTCCCAATGAGCAATGTGCAACACTGGTGATGTGTAATCAGCATTAAGACAGATTTATTACATCTTCATTCATTCTTTGTCAAGACTGCAGAGATATTTGTTAGTTCATCAATATTTAGTTATGAGGGGATATTTGATGCTAGACAGGCCAAAAATAAAGACAGCCCCTCTTGAGAAGGTTGCAACTTCAGCAAATCTGATGTAATTGGAGATAAAATGAATTTGAAGAACTTTCTGGTGCTATTCTTTCCAGCTGTGGTGTAGCTGGTGGCCTCAGGATACTCTCACTCAGTCACTCTTGAAGCCCTTGGGAAAGTATCATTCAAAATGCAATTTATAAAGGAGTCATGGGCCAATTAGGATTATTATTATAATAATTTAAACTCCAAGTATCAACCTCAATGGAAAACAGGTAAGGAACAAACTGAAGTGGATGAAAATACTCTTTGAGGGTTATTTTCTGCACAAAGCGAGCCAGAGCTAAAATATGGCTTTCAAGGATTTAGAAAAATCCAATTCAAGCTCAATTAAAACCCAATTCAGCACATACTTAATCCTCAGCTTCTGCAAGTGAACAGTGATAGGATATCTCAGCTTTCAAGGACTGCTTCATTAAGGAAGAAATGAGAGGTACCTTAGAGGGCCTTAACAAAAAATGTAAAGAGAAACTGGTTGTAAAATGTAAAAGTAAAGAATTAGAGATTTTGTTTCTCATTCCCTGGGTTACTTTCTTGGCAAAGATTTGCCACAAAACCCATTTAAAACACAGCTTTCGTCTAATGGAAAATATAACTGCTGAAACACCCGACATTTCTGCTCATTTTCTGAACAGTGCACCAGGTTCTCTCGAGCAAATGAGGCTTCAGGCATCTCCATGCACTGCAAGGAACAACAATCAAAGAGAGAATCATCCTGCCAAGGCAGCCCCGAGCTGCAAAGCCACATCCCCTCCTGCACAGCCCGAGCTGCAGTCTGGGCACACAGATGCTGATGCTGCACTTCGTGGCCACGCAGAAAGCTCAGCAGTTAATTACTGTAAATTACAACCTTAGATTTCCCCTAAACATACCTGAAAAAGCAGATTTAAAAATTCATTGGCGAGAGCACTCTTCACACTCCAGATCTGGTAGTCCTCCAGAGTGAGGTGTCCGAGCTGGAAGGGAGGAGAAGGAAAAACCATCAAAACATGAACCTGGTTCTGGTAAAATGCTCCTTACATGTCTCATACAAGGCATGACAAAACCAGGGATTTGATAAAAATTGGCATCTACCACTTCTTAAATAAAATTTGATCCAATGAAAAAAAAAAAAATCCAGTTTTAGCATAACACAGGCAACCCAGAGAATTAAACAGCCCTGAGAGTACAGAGGGTGAACCGTGCTCAGTGTGGAACCTCTGCTCCTGCTCTCCATCCCTCACACCCAGTGTCCACCACCTGCACCCACTCACACACTCACCATCCTCCTCTGAGGGTTGGGAAAAACCAGTTTGGATCACCAAGCCCTTGTGATCTCACCTAACAACACAAATCCCATTAATTCTTAATCACCTGCCAAGTCTCAGTGACACTGACCATGGCAGAGGGATCTTTGATTCAGCGAAGGGATCAATCTGATTTTTTTACCTGGCAATATAATTCAGAGCCAATTTTACAGCACTGGCAGTTACTCTGCCTCTCCTTACAGACCATTTTCTCCAGAGTTCACCCAGGTCAAAGCTAACACATGAAAAGAGGTTAAATAATTTATGTAATTACTGCACCATCAGCTCTTTCCAGCACTACACTGATGATGCAACTACAAAAACATTCTGAAGACTGAAGTCTTCTTTTTTAACTCTTTGTGGAATCAAGACTGCTGTACACTTGCTTATAAACAACCCTTTTTTTAGGAAGCCAAACAATAAAAACCTCAAAGGATGAAGAGAGAAGCCACAATTTCCACTGCTTTGGCAATTAAAGAATTACAATAAAGTATTTGCCCACCACTTTGTTGGAGTACAAGCAGGCAAGACAACTATTCAAACAAGTAATTAAGCATTTCTAGACATTCTTTATAGCTTTTCATAAATTATTTATCGTTTCCAGACACTCTTCCCAATTAGGGAAGCAAAGGATGAAATAATGGAAGCAACTTCCACGATATTGTTTGTGGATAACTCCAAATTTCCTATCTCCAAAGAGCAAGGAGGAGAACTACAGATAATTACAGATTTACACTCAGCTAAATTTAAAGCACAATATAAACTACCAAGACTTTTTGGTGTGTCATGACAGATGCCTCCATGAGAGGATAATATCTTGAGACAGCATAAAATGTAAGATAAACTTATGCACTCTGTCTTAAGATCAATTTTAACAGGAAACAAAGAACAGTTTCTCCAGAACAGAAGCCAAGCATCAGACTTAAAACTGGTGTTAGTTATGCACAGCAGAGCCTTGCAAACAGTGTAGGCCTCCAATTAATTCCATCTGGTTATGCATTTTGGGTTTAGCTTCATGTATTAAAATGGCTTATAAAATTCAAACATGTTCTTTCTTTCACGGAACAATGTGGTAAATTTTCATGGAAAACTGACATTTCTCGAAAAAGATTCTTTTATTGACACATCTCTGCTCTGAAGAAAGCACAAGGCTTTACTTCCTAATAAATAAACTGCAGATACTGGGGTATAAAAATGACAAGGAAAGAACAGCAAATTCCTACCTTTGTGTTATCATGCATATGCAAAATATCTTCTACGATTTCAGACAAACTCATGTCCAGCTCCTTCAACAAAAGGATTAGAAAACAGAGTTAAAAGTCTCCCAGCAGAATGGGCTCAGAATAAAAATAAAACGTTAAAAGATGCTGGAAACTCACAGTATTTCAAACCAAGGGCTCCCAGACAAAAAAGCTGTGCTTTTGTACCTTTCTTTATGTGAAAGAACACACGTTACAGACAAACCCTTGAGCTTTGAGCAGCTCAGGAACACACATTATAATCAAACCCTGTGCTTGGGGCAGGGGACAGCCACTCGTCCCCATGCCCAGCTGAGGGGCTCAGGGAAGCCTGTACCTCACTGACCCCCACCCAGACATCATGCACATTCCTCCTGTGGAAGGATGGCTCAGCAAACAGAAGGAAATCAACCCCCAGACACCACTCACAGGTATTTTGTCCGTCCTGTTGTCTTTCCAGACCTCTAGGAGTGCCACCACCATGTCCTTGAGCTCGGTGCGAGACAAGATCCCATCCCGGTCCACGTCAAACACCTTGAAGCAAACTGAGGGAAAAGGGAATAACTTTGCTGTTAGAACCACTCCATAAGGATTTTTCTTTCTTCCTTGCAGCCCTAAGCCTGCAGAGTCCCGAGCAGCTGATTTAGTGCTGACAGTTCTGACAGGGGGATGCACGTGTGGAGGTGAGGAAATGGAGCAGCTGTGTTTAATAAACTCAAATCCAGATTCCTGCAATCCTCTGCTGTGTTTGCTGATGGGACATAGCAGGGAACATATGTGCATCCAGAAATTTCCAGGGAATTACAGCTTGGAAGTTGCAACAATACGGCTTTGGAGAAGTAGGGAACAAAAAGTGTTTCAAAACACAGGAACCTTGCAGGGAGCCAGCTGGGAACTGGGCAGTGAAAAGCCACAACATGCTATTTACCACAAGACAATCAAATAGGACATTTGTTTTCTATTATAGATAATGAGTAGCTAAGTGTTTGCACTTTCTATATTGAGATACACACTTCTGCATCAAAATGCAGAACACTGCAAAAATAACTTCTGAAATGTAGTTTTTCCCAGTTAGATAATTCATATGAAACTACTGATAAGCTGTAAAATACATAGAATTAGGTTTAATCATCCTTCATAAAAGGAAACCTTGATATTTAAAATTCCTCTACTTTTTTTTTTAATTTCCAAAGTCACCTTTCACAGACACGCACTTGTTCAGTGGGAAAAACATCTCAAAAGGTGAAAACAACTAAACCTCATCGTTCCAACTGAAAAACTCCTCCCAAATTAACAGTTAAATTTTGCATACTTACACTTCTGTCTCTCTGCCAAGGGTCCCCTGCAACATGCTGAGAGCCCACAGGAAATTTCTTTAAAATCTATGTGATTGTCTCGGTTTTCATCAAAAGCATTAAACAAACCTGCAAACCACAAAAGCATCTCCTGTTACAGCACCTGAGAGACCCACCCAGCACCTCCACGAGGGGTTCACGGGGAACACGGGCAAGGAGAAGTACAAACACTTGTCAATTATTCTTATTAAGTGTAATGAAGATAACGAAGCACTACTGAGACCATCGCAAGGTGAATTAGATCTCTCAGGGATGGCTGATGCAGCCAGGGGTGGAGAAGGAATCAAGAATTCTGAGCAGCTGCCTGATCCTCACACCCTCCTTGTCATGACTGATTTACAGTGGAGCTGAACCAGTATGGCCAGAATTTCCAACGTGCCTGACAGAAATTCCTAGGGAAATCACTGAATTTCACTGCAAATTTGGCCCTGAGTTAAGAACTGTAGCTACCAGCCTTCAAAGCATTTAAGAGTTCCAATCATTCTGCATTATTTATCCCATAACTTATTTTTTTTAGCAACAATGACTCCACAGAGGGCAAAGAATGACCAGAAACCATTCGAGTTTCCCCACAGCAGATGTGTAAATTTAAATCACTGAGTAGATAAAACACACTTAGGAGCAAAAGGATGTGGGGATACATCCCTGCAGAATTGGACATAAATTCTGGTTTTTTACCATTGCAGATGGATTTCCCATTTGTCACTTACTACTGCCACTTGTCAGTGAAGCCAACCTTTTGGTAATAAAAGAATTGTCACTCCAGGACTGCAGACCAAAACTGGTGTGCAAGTGGAATATCCCTTAATGTCCTCATGTCGTGCAGCAAATGGCAATTAGACAACTGCAACCTCCAGTTATTACCAGAGTGGCTTCAACTGGACAGACCAGTTTGGTTGTCAGTAGAAATAACAACCTACAAATCTCCTGACTGAGTCTCCTGAATAAAATCTTCCTTAATTTACACTATTAGGGAGGAGTGTTTCATTGGCTGCATGATACAACAGCTGTCTTGCACACTGAGTTGCCATTTAATAGATGAAAATCACATTTTTCAGCTTAAAAATGGTCAATTTTCTCTCATTCAGGGCCAGCAGTTTATTTTGTCTTTACAGAATCTTAAGTAAAAATTTTAAGCAACTACAGGGCAACTTCTACATAAAATCGGACGTATTTCCTGCAACACTTCCTTCAGCATTCCAGATTTCCCCACAAACACAGATTTCTCAGGCCTCTTTTCCCATTTTTCAGAACTCAGTGAAACAATTCTGTGCTTTAAGCTAAAGGACATTTCAGAACAGACACTTTTAAAGCCATAACAGCTGTAAGTCACCAGAGCAGCAGAAGCCCCTCACACAGCTGAGCCTCTCTCCATACCTTCACTCAGAGATGGATGGATTGGAGGGGACACTAAGGGGGCAAACGTTTCCAAATCAAAGCGTCCAGTTCTCGATTGAGCTTTTAGCAGCCAGTATCGCTTTTCCAGGTCGATGATGTCTGATTCTTCCACTGCATAATCAACAAAAATAAACCAAAATTACCTTCTTTGTCCACAGAATCTTCTTACCTGTTCACCATCAAGGAGTTCACCATCAATAACATCATCACAAGTGTGTAGAAACACAGAAATAAACTCCTCCCACTGTTGGAGCATCTTCATTTCTCACCTATTTCTTTTAGTGATTGGAACAGGCAGATCATATGTGCAGCATCTTATTTTCCCAGGGTATTCAGTATTTAAATCCTCAAAAAATGTGAAGTAGCATTAAAAAAAAAATCCCAGATCTTTTATGGAAAAAAATTATGTAGTACTTGGCTGCCCTTAAAAAACTCCTATTTGAAATTTTTAGCTTTTTGATACAGTAATAAGGCTAAACTAATAAAGCTAAATTTTAATGTGGCATTTAAACATTGTATGTCAGCATTTTTTTTTCCAAATATAAAATTGTTTGTTTCACTTTATTATTTATACTATAGAATTATTTACAATCACAGTAAACACGGGGGAGTGGTTACACAAACCTACAAGACACTTTATGCAGAAGAACTTAAAAGGCAACTTAAAAAGGGGGGAAAAAACCCCAAATCCAAGAAATAAAACAAGGTGCCAGGCAAGGATGGATAAAAACAGCCAGAGGAAGAACTTGTGTTTTCCTTCAAAACATTCTATACAAATGCTGGTCTCCTTATGCTTTATCCTTGAAATTAAATATACATATATATAACAAGATTAAGTTTCTGCCCAACAATACCTTTAACCTTTTTAGATATGCAAGTGTGTCACAACAGTGCTTTAGGTCAGTGCCAATTAATTGGTTCTCAAATAGATCTGTAATGACAAAGCTGTCTATATTAAGAACCACTACGTGTGATCTCATTCCCAGATGGTTCTGAGCCTTTAAATCCACGCCAGTTTTCTAATAGGTTTAACTTGAGCTATTTGGCCTGGTTTAGTCCACAGAAACAATAATAATCCTGTAAGGCTTAGGAACAGAAGGGCTCCACCTAAAAAGTTGTGTGTCAAATTGAAATTTTATTGATTTCTTTCCCCGTTTCTGTCATTAGTGGCAGTAATTTACTTAAAATAGTAACTTAGGTAACGTGCACTGAGGATGAAGCAGTTGTAACTGCCCAGCAGGAACATCATATGATGCACCAAAACTTACACAACTCCTGACCCTCAGCAGCAGAAAGAGTGGAAAAATCTGAATCAAGTATCTGGAGTTGGAGGAGTGGAAGGGGTTTGCCTTTTCCTCTCAGGTGTTTTTAGACAGCCCAGCTGGAGAAGGGACATCAGTGACAAATGTCCCTTTCCTGTGTGCCTTCAGTGCAGCCACAGAGGTGACAACCCCAGCCCCAGCTACTCAGGGGCTCATTCCCAGCTCCTGAGCATTCACACAGGGAGAGAAGAGCTGATCCAGAAGAAAAACTCATTTCCTTTCTCCTCTCCCCCTCCTTCCCGGATGGATCAATCCCCTGATGTTTTACCATCCCCTGCCTCTTGGCTGGGTTGCAATCACAAAGTTTTTTGGGTTGGAAGGGACCTTTAAAGGTCACCCCAACCTCCTCCATGGAAACCTTCCCCTGGATCAGGTTGCTCCATCCAACCTGCCCTGGAATGTTTCCAGGGATGGGGAATCCACCACCTCATCACAAAAACTTTCTCCCTCACATCTTCTCCTACTTTAAACCCATTATCCCATATCCTATCACCACAGGCCCTACTAAAAGTCTGTCCCCAATACACGAGGAAGGAGCAATCCAAATTTATAAAGGAATATTATTCCCCTAGAAATCAAGAAAGAGGAATAAGGAGTTATTTTTTTGAAGATCAGCACATAGAAATATCACAGACGTGAGAGCCCACAAGGAGTGAGGAGAATCCCAGGGCTCTTCCCCTTCCCAAACAGTGGGAGAGGGGAGGTTGTGCTGCCATTTACAGGAATTGCACTTCCACATTACTGCTCTCACTAGCAAACACAAAAGCATTATTTATGTTCTCTTGTGCATGACCATGTAAATCACTTTGCTTCCCTTTAATCCCCCTCTGTAAGTAGGAAAAATAACAAATGTGTGAGCTGCACTTCATTCTTCAAGTGATGCAACACTGAGAATATTCAAAAGCCAGCAGGAAGCTCAAATTGTCCCCACTGAAGAGTAAATCTGCAGAAACCTTTCCCTGGCAGGTGCAATATTTATCTTTAGTAATTAAGAACTGAAAGAATGTTTTATTTTGCCAGAGAACCTCTCTCAAATATCTGTAGTAGAAGTTAGTTGTATTCTGATTTTTTTGATTGTACTCCACTGATGTTTCTACAGGGGTAACTCCATTGTTTTATTATTTCATCTCAGAAAAGGTTATTAGAAAGCATCTTGTCTGCATTTCTGTTCACAGTGGTTGAACATAAAGAATTTTCAAATAATCACCTTTAAAAGAATAGCTGATAAGTATTAGCACAAGTGTTATGTTTTTATTCTAGCCCCAGTGCACTGACTTTCTGCCCAAGAGCCAAGCACTTTAGAAAGTAAAACCAAATAGTAAATAACATTCTTAGCACTGATTAGCCTTACACCAATCAGGTTAACCGCAAGTAAAAATGTGACAAAAGAATATTTCTCATCCGCAGTTACAACAAATTGCAGCCCAGTGCAACAGTTCCAGTGAAGAAAAGGGAGCAGGATTTATTGGATTGCAGCACACGTGAAGTTTAACTGCAGCTGAGCAGCAGCTGTTGCGTAATTTGATTTCTCCAGAGTGATTTTTTGCACGTAATCTTGTAAATCAGGATATGCAGTGCACCATCTATTCCTCCATGAGTGAAAACTAAAAGAAATCTCTGGCAATTTATGATTATACACATAATCGTATTTGTTACTGAAGTTAAATGAAGCATGGGAAAGGCACACTACACTTAATACCCAACCACAGCAATGTGCATGACAAAACACCATATTCCACAGAGGTCTGGCAGAGATAAAGGATTTTATCTTTTCAAAATATAAACTTTTTCCTTAACGTCTGTTCAAATCACATCAAAGTGTAAACTGGGCTTTCATTCAGATTACTTCAAAAGATGTATCTTATATACACAATATAGGCCAAAACCTCAGAACAGACAGGCTTTCTAGGCCAAGTAATTATCCATTTTGGTAATTAAATACATGATATGATTATTTGAGGTCACATGGACATGATGCACCTGTGAAATTTAACCAGTTTACTACCACGTGCTGATTTATGTCTCCCTCATCACTTGCCCCTTACAAACACGAAAAGCTTTCAGATCTGTAAAATTATCAATATTTTTTCGTTCAATTCTCTAAGAATTAGACCGATATAATCACAGGGATGATAATAGGTACAACTGAAGCAGTCTTCTTCTTGTAAAGGAAGAACAAATAAACATTTTTAGTCAAAATATCACCTAAAACTGTAAAACCACTAAAAATGAGTTAACTTAGAACATTGATCAACAGGCAGGTGCACGGCAGTGATAAACACTAAACCCCCATGCTACATTTTAATGCCATTCCCACCAAATGTCCTCCTAAAATATTCCATAGCTAGCAAGCCATGAATAATCTTCTGCCTTAGAAAACAAATTTTAAAGCATGTTTTCCTTTCAGCCACTGCTTATTACAATTCTTTCTACGACCAGAATTCACCGAGTATTCCAATATATGACAAAACCTCAAGATTTACCCACCTATTGGTACAATCCTCTCTGGTTCACAGCAGCAGAAACATACCATATTCCCAACATTTTACCAAGCCTTGGATTGTTTCCCTGTTCACCATGACGTGCTCCAGGCAGACCCCAGGCCCTGCTGGCAGGGAGAGCTCTTCATGGCGAGGCAAGAGCCCAAACAACTGACACCAAACACTGGTTCTGACTAAAAACTCTCATTTGTGGCTTTCAAATTAACCCCCAGAAGACTCTGGGACTGAGAGCTGCTTTGCAAGACATAAAATAGCCTGGGAACTAAGAGGATAACAAGTGGCAAAATACAGATTAAGTGACACCGAGGCTTTTACTTATTGGCCTGGGCTGCTGTCAGACTTTCATCTTTCTGCTTTTCCTAATTAAAAACAAACACTCAGAGAAGGGAATATTATAACCTCGACCAAGAGAGATCCTTGTGTGTGTCAGACATGGCTATCCAGGTGTGAACTTATCAGTGCCTGAAGTGGGAACAGGGAGGTGTGAACAGCACAGCTCCTCTCCCAGCACAAGTGTTCACACTTGGGAAAGGCAGCACAGAATGAAATGTGCCCTTAAAAGCAGCTTTAATAAAGCCAAAATCTTCACAATTGCCTTCTAGTGGCTTCCATACATCCCTAGAGTGGGTGCCCTAGGTCCAGAATGTGGATTTAACACCCAGCCAGCCTTTTAATGTCAGCAGAGTGAGGGGATCCCATCACTGCACTTCCCTTTCAGCCTCCCATCTTCATCCTCCCACAAAGTTGACAAACCCAGCTCTGACACAAGTTGTTCCTTCCGCAACATTCAGTTTTGATTTTGTACCGTTTCAAAAACTGCCTCTTCCATTTCAACCAGCCTGCCTGGGTAGCCAGGGCTTCTCTCATTTATTGTGCTAAATGAATGATAAATGTATATTCTAAAATAGAATTATTTACACTGATTGCAGCCATAACTGCACCTCAGCAGGTAAGAGCTGTCAGAAAGAACAGGATGAATTTTTCTGACAACGGAGGAGTTCCTTCCATTCAAAGGGGAATTTAGATGTTATTTAATCAAAACTCAGTGACACAAGAACTGTGTGACAAAGAAGTACAAATTAAACATTCTGTCAGTTCAAAACCAGCAACCCCTCTGATGAATGTAGTTATTTTCCTCATGGAAAAGGGCTGAAAACCTGAGTATCTAAGCCCATTACACGACACTGAGTCACACCAAAATGACACATAAAAAAGGCAACCAGTACCTATGTTGCAGCAGAAAAAATATTTCCAGCTAAATGAAGGAAATCAATGAGGTGTCCCCTGAGTCAGTGTGACAGAAATGTGAGATTTACAGGCTCCACCACAGTGCTGTTCAATGTGATGGCTTAAAAAAAAATATGTTAAAAAAAAGAATTTAAATGCATATGACTGTACTACAAAACTGAGAAAATCCAAACTACTGCTACTTGGTCATCCTCAGGTGTAAGACAAACTCATACCCCTGAAACAGCTTTTGTAGGAACAAAGGCCAGTTACTTTGGCAGCTTTCAAATAAAATTATTCATATTTCTGATTTAAGTGAAACGGAACAAAATCTGATTAAAAGCAGCAAGTGTGTGCAACTTCCCGTAACTTCAAAATTTCATTTCTAATTACGTGTTGAGAAATGTAATTAAAGTCATCTGCACACCAAAATAAATGTTATTTACAAATGAAAAATTAGTATTCCTTTGTTTTCCTGATAGCCTGGCTCATTAAGCAAATTTAAATGGAGTCACTGATGCTTTGCAGTGAAATGGTGGCTGTTTCTAAATCAATGGGAATAACTTTCCCTGTTTTATCACTGCCATTTCTCGTGGCTCTGACACACTGTTCAAGAAGTTGGATGGGAAGCACAGTGTGAGGTAAGGCTGGGGAGGGGGGTCTGAGGCTTGTGCCAGGAGATGCAGCAGGAATGAGAAATTCCTGATTGCACCAGCAAGTGTCACGGATTACTTTGCATTTTACAGTACAAGAAAGTGGAAACCTTTCCCCCTTTCTCTGTATTATGGTGTTTGCCTCAGTTTACCAAACATTATCTCACTTCCTGGTCCTTCCAAAAGCAACCATTGTCCCAGGAAAAATATTAAGAACAAGCCTTCATTTAGAGCAAAGGAGCTGTCACAACAGCTCTCAGTGTTTTACACATTCAGCTGTGTTAAAAATACTTCTGCACTGAATTTCTTGCTCTTTGGAGTGACCTGATTAGGCTGAAATTACTTCCAAGTGCTCAAGCACTTATATTTTCCTTAGTTTTGCATCTGTTGGATGAGATTCCTACATTGTTGTAAATCACAAGGGAATTTAATAAAATTTAATTTTATCTAGAGGTCCAAACATGACTGTCACATGAGCTTTCCAAATCTGTGGACAATAACCACATCACCTACATGGATTTCTGGAATTCACTGAAAAGCTCAATCCCAGCTCTGCCACGATGGGAACAGCGACAGGGATATCAAAACCAGAAGTGAGAACAACATTAAACATGAAATAAAATCTATTAAAACAGTAGCTGTTAAATTTAACATTTTTTTTTTAATTCCAAACATCAGTCTCAGTAAAAATAAACTTTCTGTGAAAAGCCCAGTAAAAACTGTTCTGAAAGTTTCAATTTCAAAGCACAGAAAAAGAGCAGATCTCAGTGTGATACAGGTCAAGATCTCTCCCAGAGCTGAGCTCCAGAACACTCAGAGGGTTGGAGTTTTTCCTCACATACCTCTTTCTCTACCTTGTCTATGAGACCTCAGAATACTCAGTGGTTTTCTGTAACCTCAATGTCTCCTGCAGCCTCTCATGTAATGTAAATAAATTACCTGTTCATAAACTCCTGACTTAATTATGCATTTTCATTTCAGATGGTCAGAAAATAGTTTGAATGCCCATATTTAAAACCAAGAGGATAAAAAAGGGCATGTTGCTTTATTCAAGTAACCCACCCATTAGAGGATTAAATGCCACAGTGACACCAGTGAGGAAAATCCATGAGAAGATATAAAACACAACTAGACTGCTCAAATCCCTGACATCTCCACACCCAGCTCCCTTCTCCCAGGGATCCTCAGGGATGGAATGGATGCTTGCATTACACTGGTACATGAAGTGTCATTTATCAGCCTTTTGTTTTTAGATTCAATTTAAAAACCAGCTGTTCCTTCTTTTACGTTAACATAGACACAAGGAAGCACTTCTTCTCTGGAGACAATTCCTGAGGATGCTTCTCTTTAGTTAATTCAGTTCCCTGCCTCTACCACATGCCAGGAATATTATTTATTTTACTGGAGAAGCAAACTAAGAGGTAACACTTATTTTTGAAACAAATATTATTTTCTCAACTCTCTCAGTAGTTTTACAACCCACTATAAAGACCAAAAATAAACCCAGTATTACCAGCCGGCCACTTCAAAAGAAACTTTCTTTTTTAGCTTGCTTGGTAGCAAACTTCTATAGAAGTGTTGTGGCCTCAGCATTATTATCTCTTAAAAATAGCAACCCAGTGTCCTTGTACACAACATTTTACATCACAGCACAGAAAGCAGAGAACAAATGAGCTCAGAGAAGGAATTTCTCTCACCGAACAGAACGCGGCAGAGCAGGGAGACTGAATGAACAACGATCCTGCCTGTGAACTCTGGCAGGGTTTTTTTTAAGATGTGCACCTTTACTCACAGTGTGTGACTCCAGCCAGGGTCTGGTAGAAGGTTGGGGTGTCACTGTCATCAGTGAGGGTCACGTAGACCCCTCCCGAGAGCAGCCACCGCGAGAAGGTGAAAGCGTCTTTGTTGTGCAGCAGCCAAACCCTGAACTTCTCGTAGTTCACCTTCTCACCCTGCAAGAAAAACCAGAAAATGGGAGCTGTTTTTCTCACTGCCAGTAAACAGGAACCATCCAGCTGTATGAACAAAAATTGGGACAATCTCCTAGAAAAATAAGTGCTAATGTAATTTTTCTGCTTGGAGCCATGCCTGTTTTTCTCTTTCCTTTTGAAACAGCAATGGGAGGGAAATTAACTTTCAGTTCTCTCTGCATTTTCAACCACCTACTCAATGTGGCCTTTGGAAACTCATTTACCCTGAACCTCAGGTGAAAGGGATGAAAAGAAAAATGGTTACTTGCAATTCAAAATAGCAGAGGTTATCTTCATGAATTTAAATGTATTATTATAGATACTAGCTCTGCTGTACCCAATAACAGGTGCTATAAAATCACAAACATTCTGTTCTGTGCAGGTATACAAACAACACAGAAAAATCAGATTTGGGAATAACTAATGCTGTGATTAATCACTGCAGGAACATGTGGACTTTTTTGCCTCTACTAACCAAAACCCACTCTGGAGCACAAATGTGAACATGACATTCCCAGGATCTCCTCACTCTGTGTCTCTTAGAGCTTCCTGGTCAGGAATACATAAAATCTACACATTCACAGAATTTCAGTGCTGTTTAAACCATTTCGTTGAATCCTTGCCAAGCTGTGGCCATGAAACCATAGGGATCAGCAGACTAATTTTTACAGGACCTACAAAACTACCTCAAATAAAAGCAAACCCATTATCAGTAGACAAACTCATTATATGGAGATTCTCATCTCCAGGGGAAATAAACAGGGGTCTGCAAAGTGGAAGAGGTTTCAAGTCATTGATTATTTAAACTCCCCTCATATCACAGACCATTAAACTTCACTGAATTACATCTCTACAGAATTCAACAATTTGCATTTGGCCACGGACTACGTGCAACTGCCAAGTGCAGAAAATTGAAAATTCACTATATTCCCTTTGCCAGGCTGCTTCAACGGTTCATCACCAGCACTGCTAAAACATTTGCTTCCTATTCCCATTGCAGGGATTGTTTCAGTTCCAGATACTCATTCTTTTTATGCCTCTTTTTCTAGACTAAGGAGTTTTATACTTTCGTCCAACAAATCCCAGAATGGTTTGGGTTGGAAGGGACCTTAAAGCCCATCCAGTGCCACCCCTGCCATGGCAGGGACACCTTCCACTGTCCCAGGCTGCTCCAAGCCCCATCCAGCTTGGCCTTGGACATTTCCAGGGATCCAAGGGCAGCCACAGCTGCTCTGGGCACCCTGTGCCAAGGCCTCAGCACCCTCACTTTTATTTCTTATTCTTTCACTTCTCCAACAGTTTGGATCAAGAGACAAGAACATTTTCTCACTCCCCATTCCACCCTTTCCCTCTGCTTTTTGCACTGCTCTTTGTACAGGCAGCAAGAGCTGCGTCATTAAAACTCCAATTTTCCCTGGAAGGACAGTGAGGAGGGACAGAAAAACCTTGGACAGGAGGAAAAAAGCATTTGAAGCAAGCAATGATTACAGCTGAACTATGATGGAACTTGAGCAATGCAGGTATTACTGAATTTTTTCCCTGTACTTCAGAAACAAAAGGAAAACTCAGATATATTCTAAAGCTTCTATTTCTAGCTGAGTACATGCAATGATTCTGATGAACAGAAGTACCTATAAACATCATCCTTGAAATCAAAGCCATCCTCTATAAGGCAGGCAGGCAGGAAGGCCCACAGCAGGAACATTAAACTTTCTCACTCTCCAGCAATGACCGTGGATGATTAAGAGCCCAGTAAATCCTGCTGAGTGGGTTATTACACTATTTTCATTTTAAAAGAAAAATCAATATGCAGCATTTTCTTGAACAGGAAAATGCTCTGAAGCCCAGATTGATACTCATCTTCCTGCAAGTCTTCATAAAGTATTTCTGGATTTCTTGGACAGTGTGCAATTAACTTGTAGGGTGCAATTCATCACACCACACTGATGGGAAATTATAAATAGGAAATGCACCGTGGGTCCGGTCCAGAAGCTGGACTGCAGTGGACACAGGATTTATGATTCCAGCCAGGACTGAGGAATGCAATCACTGCCTCCAAAGCCAACAGGACACCAGGGCCAGATCAGAGCCTGGCTCAGGCAATGCCCACAACCAGAGTTATCTCCAACACAGAACAATAAAATCTGAAGTAACTAAGTAACCTGATAGCCATAAATAAAGCTCCCAGTCAATCTGGTCAATGCTTTTGCCAGAAGAATGTACATTGATGTCTCCATTTTGCTCATTTTAGTCCTCTGATAACAAACCAAGCAAAAAACCCTGAAAATGCATCAGGATTCCTGGAGTCCAAGAATCATCTATGAATACAGGGAAGTACCAATGTCCTGGTTTAGAGGAGGACTTCAGCCAGCTCCATAAAGATTACATTTCTCAAACAACCTACAGCATAATTAAATGTTGTAGCTCCTGGCAGGAACAGTGATACAAATGCAGTAATATAAAACTATTATTTTTAAGCAACCACTGCTGTCAGGCATTTTTAAATCCAGGGTGCAGATTCTCTTTCTTCTCAGCTCTGTGTTCTAGATTTCTTCCCTGATTGCAATAAAATGTTCACACTAATGACTAAGCTCCCACCACCAATATTAGTATTTAAATTTACCTGATGACATGATTACCCTTGGGAAATGATCTCTCTCCAAGCAGCACAGTAAGTACAGGAGCACAGAGAATGCCTGCATTTATACACCAAATGCTGTTCACATCAATACAAATTACATGTAATACCACAACACAAAACACTGTGAGCTTTTACCCAATTTAAACAAGGTCAATTTGTTCCCATATGTGCACGAGTATGAAAAAGAAGCTAGTTAATGTAATCTTGACTTTTTTTGTAAATGCAACAGGAGAAAAGCTGCATGAAATACCTCAGAGAAGCATTTCTTGAGTGACTCTGGGACTTTCCCATCAACCACATGCAGCATCTTCTCCATCTCTTCACGGACAACATAACTCCCAGATTCATTAGAGAAGAGGCTGAAAATATCTGAGGAAATAGAGATTTGTGTAAACATCCATGGCAGTGACATTTTTCAAACTTAAAAGTTTACAACTGGCTGAGAATGTCAAAGGCCGTGCAACAACTCAAGGACTGAAACCTTAGGTTGCTCCAGTTTCAATACAGGTCCACAAGGTTTAGGTCAAGATCTCCCTTTTCTTTTACCATTGTAATCAAAAGGAAAATGAGTATTATCAAGTCAGATTAACAGAGAAGACAAAACAACAGAAGTCAGTAGGCAGATGCTTTCATTTGTTTTGAAAAATATCAATGCCATCCTCTGCCCACATACAGAGAGCATCAGGCTTTCTGTAGGATCCCAACACTGACATTCATGATGACTTAGCAAATATTTCATTTTGATGAATATAGAAAACAAAAATGCACTTAATTTCAAAAAATACAGCTAAAAATGTTTCAAAAAATCCTGTCTTTACTGTAAAATGGTCACATTTTACACTCACAATCCACTGTCTTGTTGTTACTGTTTTAAGTTACATCACTTACATTTTGTTTTCTCCTCCTCTCTGCCTCTTGTGAGTAGAACTAGTCCAACTATCAAGTTATTGAAGTGCAGCCCTTTGGATATTCCTCCAAATGAACAGTAGATAACCTAGAAGAATAAAATAGAGAAGTTTACCAAAAACAGAGAACTTAACCAGAACCAGGGCAAACAGACATGTCAGAAGTAAAACCAGCAGCTTATACTGAGGCTCCATCTTATTTAGGCTTTTTAGGCTCATCACCTCTCATTCAGCTGAACACACTTCAATTATTAATTCTGTTACACTTCTGTAGCTCTTCTGGTACCCATAAACAGCCTTTACCCAGTGAAACACAGCCATGAACAGCATGAACATAAAACCCCCATGTTAGAACCCTCCAGTGAAGACATTTCTCACTTGCTCATGGTGTTGTTTCCCCAGACTTTTTTATCAGGGCTGCAATCTCCTCCAGGCTGGGCTCTGATAATCTCAAAGGCATCAAGGAGATGCAGCAGGAATCCCCAAGCCCAGGCTGGCAGCAGGGAGAGGAACTCCAGAGCCCTGTGAGTCACTGCACCATCACAGGGGTGGTTTCCACCACAGGTCAAAATTAAGCCAGGACTGGGAGTGCCCAAACAAAACCAGTCCTGGGCCTGGCAAGGTTAGACCTGGCCAAGCCACACAGTGCTGTGGTGGCAAGAAGGTGATAAGGGAACACCTAACACAGAGTGATTACACCAGATCTACTGCTGCTCCTGCAGACTGGCTGGAGACACCTCGACAGAAGGGGGTGTGAGCTGCAGAAATCCTCTCCTTGTCCGTCCATCCATCCATCCATCCATCCCTTCAGACTATTAAAATCTGTCTGCAGGCAGGACAATGTCAATCAATGTACAGCAGGATCTAATTCTCCAGAAAACATCCTGCAGAACCTCGCTTCCATCCCGCAGCGTTACCCAAATACTTTCATTTCCACAGGGGGCTCAGATCAGCCTCTTTTCTGTTACTCAACTTGAATGCATTTACAAATGCTTGAAGGGCTGAATTATTAAAGCTGAATTTGTGCTTTATTTGGGCACAACAATTGCACAGGCTTCAAGGCAGAGATTTGAATTCCACACTTTTTATGTCTAATCCTTCTGTCTTCACCAGATGCCTTCAAGGCTATGCAGCCCATGTGGGCAATTTACCTTCCTATTACACTGGAATCATTACTTTTTTAAAATATGCAGCTAAAATATCCACTCACTTCTGCTGAACTTTGTACATCTCAGCTGTGATATTTGGTGCTCATCTGATACCACATTTATACGTTATTTCAACACAACACAAGGATATGTGCTCATGAGATAAACAGAGAAAAGGAATTCTATGGATAATGTCCAATGTAACAGTATTTAATATATGTAATTACAACCACAGGCAGCTGGCATTGCTTGGAGTTTAGCTGCTTAATCATTCCTTGGGAAGAGTTCATAAACACTGAATAGTCATGTAAATCAGTTTGCATTTCTAAGGAAGGAACTCCACATTTTTTCACATTGGTGTGGCATCTGGAAAACTTCTAATAACATGCACCATCAAAATGTGATGCAATTCTGTATTTTCCAAAATTACTTAATGCTGTTGCAGCTTTACTTAAAACAGCCACACCCAGAAAGAATCCCAGCAATTTACATTTCAGAACGTAAAATTTACTATAATTATATAGCATATAGTAATTTTTTTTACAAAATTTAAGCCTGACATGTTCTGTTCCATGGGCAACTGAAGAGTATAAAAGGATTTAAAAACAAAAGCTGTGCTCATGCTTCCCACCACCTGACCAGCTTTCCTGCAGTTTAACAACACAGACAATCTCTAAATTTCCTTTTATTAATATCTTCAACTCCATTCTCCCGAGAGATCCTCCCAGAACATTACTGTCCTGAACATTTAAAACATGTTTTGTGTGCAGGGCAATCACACAAATTGTTGGACCAAAGTTCCACTGGTTTCAGTTCTGTTTTATGTCTCATTTAAAACTCCTGTGTTTTTAATTTAACAAATTCCTGAAGGCCTCTCACTCCTCAGATATGAAAAACCATAATTTACAACATGCAGAGCACACAGCCCAGCAACCTGAGGCTCCAAATGATCTGCTTTAATGAGTGAAAGGCTGAAAACTCAGGGGTTTTAGCTGCCTAATGACTTTGCCTGCCTTTCCCCATCCTGAAGCCAGGAATTACAAAGCATCCCTTGACTCAAATCCCAATTTTGGCCCAATTTACAGTTTTCAAGCTCACAGATTTGATACTGCACTGCCTGAGTATGAATGCTACAAGTACACCGTAATTCGTACTCAAATTTTGAGATGAGTTCTGATGAGAAGCCATCAAAACCCAATCATGAGTCTTCCATTAATTTTATTTCACCACCTGGAAACCAAGAACTGCTCTATAACCATAACGAGTGTTAAAAGAGACAATCATCACCAAAACTGTGTCTTTAAGGACAGATTTTTTTAAAAAATAAAATAGAAACTAGCCAGCAGACATTTGAAACCCCAGAATCTCTCTTTGTGACCAAATCAGTAATTTAATCCTTAATACTGACATCAAAGGGATATAAAAGTACAAGTTAACTCATAACATAAAATTCTCAATATTTTATACTATTTCAAACCAACCATACATTGTGAAAGGTACATTTTTTGTTTCATCTTAGCAACTCTCAAAGCATCCAGAAAACACTCAAAAATTAATACTGAAGACAGGCTTTCAGCTCTGGGCAAATCAGACCCCTCCTTTTCCACTGCAAATTTTCCTGCTAAGCCTTAAAACACCCACATAAAAAGCAAACTGTTTACAGAAGTAAGTAGTATCATCCTCTTTGCCAACACTTAGGAAAAAGAGGGGGAAAAAAACCACAAAGAATGGAGAAAAGATTAAGCTTAGGAAAAGGAACTCTGGCAGAGTGTAAAACCTTCAGCAATGCACACTTCAGCACTCACATTATCTAAATAAAACTGGGAGACTTGCACACTGCCTCTGAGGTCAACAGCTCTGAGCATGCCAAAAATAGAAGCTGTGACTAGAAATGACACGGAGCAAGAGATCATTTGAAAGGTCTGCCTAATCTTTGTCTCTCTACCAATAATATTTTGATATCTCTCTCAAGAAAGGGGTAACTCTACAAGAGAAAATAACTTTGTAAACATGCACGTGTGCAGGTTGGTATTACTATTTTTTTTTTTTAGATGTAGACACATGGATATATGTTTATATCCATGTAGTGAATTTTGATTCTGGCTATTTTTCAGTTCATTTACACGTTTATTATGAACAAATTTATTTTTAAGAGCTTGTAAAGATTCATCTTTAGAAAAGAAAGTAACGGCCAATGGAATTTCAGAGAAACCAACAGCAAGTGCATCTCTGGAGTAAATAAAATCTGTTATTATGGTCTTGTTACAAATTTCCAATCTTTTAATTGCCCAAATTTCCATCTGGATATTCAGGTTTACTTCAAAGTCATCTATCAGGTATTAATAGGGTTGGGAGCAGTAGCTCAGCTCAGCACATCCCTGACCACCCATGATCCAAGTCTGGAATATCATTTCCAGGCAGAGAAGGTGCATTGTGACGTTGCATAAAAAATGGGAAGCAATTCAATTAACTCCATAAATGTTTGTGTGTGCACCATCCAGCTGCCCTTTACCCACTGCATTTGGCTTCCCAGGAAAACAGCAAGTTCACAGCTCACCTCAGCAACTTTGGGAGGGACCCCATCACCGAGAACTTCCCTGATGAAGCACTGCTGGGTCATATAATAGGAGAGGCCACAAGTTCTCTTGAAAGCATCTTTGAGCCGCTTCAGTTCTATGTCTGTAACTGAGAACAGAGCAAAGAACAAAGATTTGGTCAATAAAGATGTTACAGAAAGGTAATAGCTTGAGGAATCTCAAAATCCTCCCCTCCTTACATTTACCTTTACAATAAAAAGACGCGAAGAAATTAAACGCATGATTTCCCCTAAAGAGTGAGAAAGAAAATGTGATTGGAGAAAATGAGATCTAATAATCTAATCTTGCTTGAAAAGAGAGAAGGGAAGCAGACCTACAGTTACCATCCATGTGAACAACAGCTCCCTGCCTAAGTTTTCTGACTACAATAGTGAATTGTAATTTGTTCTAAATTCAGCACCATTCTTGTCACACAAAGGAAAATAAGGCAGCTTTATGATCAATTTTGCATTGCATGTAAACCAGAGAAATTATCGGCAACCAACAGTGGTGAATATTATTAAGAGCAGCTCCAACAGCATCTTTCAGGCAGTTTCCATCTATTAACCAGTCTGCTTTTCTGTATTAAAACAAATAAAATACTTCACCACCACTACAAGTTCATGAGACGGTGCAGTGAGGTGTGATTTAATAGGAATAAAATGTTGGACTACATGTAATTCTTCACCCAAGTCTCCCTTGCACATCCAAAATCTGCTTGCCAGCTACACCTGTTCAAGCTTGTTCACAACTGTAAAGGTGGAAAATGTGATGACATCCCACTCACCCTGGCCTGGGAGCTCCCTGGAAAGCAGTGCTGCCTTCAGATTTTACACACAAAGCAACTTTCTAAGAAAGTGTTTAAGAAAGGAAGGATCTCGTGGAACAAAACAAGCCCTCTGTCCAAAGCCAAGCTGCAGGGAATGGCACAGGATCCCCTGGAAGTTCCTGTGTGGTGCAGAAAAAGCTATTTACCACCCAGCAGCCCAGAGAAATGATGCTGCACATGGGAGCTGTGTCACTGTATTTATAGCAAGGCATTTTCCTTACCCTGCTATCACAAGCCAGACAGAAACAACACTGCCATGGCCAAAGGCTTGTTGAGCTTTTTGTCAGCCAAAATAAAACAGAGCACTTGAGCACTTAATCCAGCACTCAGTAAAACTTCTACTTTTCAATTAATTCATTCATCAAAAGCACAAATCAATCCTTAAAAGTAAATCACATTAAAACATTCCTCCTGAATTTTAATCACTGAAACAGATCCTGGCTCCACTTAGAAATTGTGTGTAAAAACAGAAATTGGGTTATGTTTCCTCTCAAATTTTATTACAGATTCTGGGTACCTCTGACCATGAAGAAAAAAAAAAATCAAAGTATCTAAGGGATAAACCTCAAGTGTGACCCACACAGCACCAGAGCTATCAATTAGCACAGTGGTGATTATCATTATCACACATCTTGTTTGACTAAAACGAGCCTGCTTTAATTACATGGCAGAAGAATGTTGGTCTCATACTGTTACCCGGCTTACAAGGTGTTTAAATTCCATTATTTCATATTAACATCTACCCAGAGTCACTGTGTGCCTTTCCAGGGGATGCTTTAATGAACACTCAAACGGGGAGGAAATGAAGAGGAGTGCTTCACCTCCTCTTACCTTTAAGCACAACGTCACTGCAGTGAATCTTCAGCCAGCAAGGACAACTCCCCACACTTAATGAGTGCTGGGATTGCTCAGGGAACATGGATAGGGGAAGCTACTGGCTTTGTTATTTTGGCAAAGCAAAGCAAACAACCTGGATCCCAGACTAAATCCAACAGCAGTTCTTGGATGAAAATATTCTCATTTATTGCAGTTTTTAAATGCCTGCACATACACACACATTTTTAACAAAAATAGACTCTGTGTTCTGGGTTTTTCTCCCCCTCTGTTAATTTTTTGATCTCCTCACCATTTAATCCAATTGGGTTTGGGGTTATTTGGCAAGTTTCTACACAAACAAAGCATTCGCTAAGCTGATTCTTACAGCACCCATGACTGCCCAGTGTGCACTCCAGGCAGTGCTCAGGAGCAGGAAAATCCCCTAGAAATGTATCCGTGGGAGTGACTGGAGTGCCAGTCAAGGTGAGGAGAAGGTTGGGAACAAGATTTGTCAAGCAATACTCCCAAGACCTTCAAAAAGAACCCCACTATCAGTGCATTTAACAGGCGTGATAAGGTGATATTGCCAGTCCACGCTACATTTCAAAAGCAAGTTATTATTGCCAGAGCCCACTCAGTATTATTGTTTGCAGGCAGAAACTACAAAAAAGGTCATGGAATAACAGGAAAGGTAATTACTTCCATTCCTTCCCCAGGAGCCATTAAAATGACTGATGCTGGCCATTTAAAATCATCTGCAAAGCTTTGTAAAGATAAGTTCATTATACATTTAGATCCATGCACATGAAAGTACAACTGAAATGAGCAGAGTATAAATCAAAGATATTATCAATGTTTACTACGAGTCTGGAAGGCAAAATATTTGAATACAAAATCCCAACACCAAAGCACCAATTATTCAACAGAGATAGAACACGATGGCGTGTTGAGAGGAAATAAAACTAAGTCTTCAATTATTAAAGGAACATTTCTAGAAGCAATACATCTATTACTATAATAATATTAGAAATTAGAGCACTCACATCCCCAGAAGCTGCCTTTTTTCTCTCAATTCCACAAGCCAAACACAGGAAGCATCACAGAACACAGAGGGGTTTTTCATTCTGCTTTCAGACACCAGTGTAGTCGACAAACCTGTTTCCTACACTGACTGAAGTTCTTTCATTAGGAATATTCACTTTTTCCAAAGGCACAGAATCCCCAAACACTTCCAGGAGCCAGTTGACTACAAACACCTCCGAGAAGAGCATTCACAAGCTGCTGTCATTAGACACACGAGACAGACACTACACTATGGGCTGCACCCTTGCTGTATTCACAGCCTGACAGGGAAAAACAGACCCTGACAACCTCCCAGAATAAGTTCGTGGTAGTGAATGCAGCAAAAACCATCTTTACATCCCACCTGCCAGTAACAGGTGGCAACAACCTCAATATTGCTGCAAGGAAAGCGTCTCAATTGGAACTGCACATTTCATTCTGCACACCTCGACACCACGCAAGCAACCTTTGGACTGTAAGGCTGATTCAAGGTAAGAAAACCAAGTTTCACTAATTAGACACTGTGTGATAATTCTTTAAAAAAAAACAAAAACAAAAAACAAAACAAAACAAAAAAAACCCCCTATCTGTTCACTTCCAGAAACCACCAATGAAACAAAGTCCCAGACTGTCACTGTGTCTATGTTAACTTTGCTAACACAAACCTCCTGTGCCACCTCAGCTGGAGGGTTTCCAGTAAAGCTGCAGACAGTTTAACAGGAGATTAGTGCTGCATCCAACTCTCCAGGGAATATTCCAGCTCCAGTTTGTTTAATAAAGTTTAAATGAAACCACGCAACCTCAGCTAAAAATGTCACCCAGCTTAAAGTAATTGTAACAAACCTTCAGCTCACCAACTGCCGAGGGTATTTTTAGTTTCCTAGTGTTACTTAAACTTCGGGCTGTTTATGTGGATGTACTACTCCACGTTTTTGTTTTAATTCCCATCTATCCAGGTAATGAAATGTGCAGTGCCTTCCAAAACTGGCCCATGCTGGAAACCACCTGGCTCTGCTCTGCCTTCACTCCATGTATTTATCACCAGGTCACCCTGGAGTTTTCCTTTTGGACTAAAACTGTACCTGAAGCTCAGACTGTGCAAGTCCAACTTTGGACTTAAACCTTGTTTTGCCGCCCCTATAAAACTCTTCAAACTAAGCTGGAGGAAATCAACCCTTCCAGGGGAGCTCTGTGAGTTTTGCAGCCACGTTCTCCATTCATTTCAGAATCTCTATTCACTTGAGACACTTCTTTCTTTCCACATCCTGTAGCTCTAATCCCACCCCCACCTTCTTGACTTTTATCTGGGAAGGTTCTAAAATACCCTGTGGGCAATGTATGGTTTGGGGTATGGCACCACCTCTGTCCCCTCCAAAGATCACACTGAAAGGACAATTTTAGACCACAAAAACTGGGCAGCAAATACCTGCCTCAGCAAAAGCTGCTCTGCTGTTATCAGGCTGCTAGTGCAAATTATTAAGAGTCATCATAAAAATATAACTTCATGACTAAATACACATAATATTGACATTTTTGCTTGTTCACGTCCTGTTTTGGAAAAAGAGAGAGAAGAAAATTGCTACATCAAAGCCAATTCCTCACTAATCAAAGTACCTACCCTGCACATTCTTAGAGGCCACTAAATCTGAGCCAAGATTTGCAAAAATTGCCTCAATAAAGTGTTTTATTCAAATACTGTAAGAAGGAACTTTAAATCTTCCTTAATTATGTATTTTTTTGATGATGTAACTATTGAATATAAGGAATATAAGAACTGCCACACACTACAGTCTCTGCTTAAAGGTTAAAAGAAGTGGCTGGTCAGGCCTAGTGGAGTTATTAACAGCTCAGATAAAAATTACTATACACCTTACCTGAGATATATGCATCAAGAGCAAACACAATAAATGCATTTTAAATTCTTATTTAATATTTATTTGCAAAGTCAGACCAGCCACAAAAACACCTTCCCTTACAATGTTTTCCCCCATCCTTCAAAATTGAAGCACAGTGATGTAAAATGCTGAGAAATACAGGATGAGACCCAAACCACAGCTTTCCAAAGCAGCCACTTGTCTGATGGAGCAAAGGTGAAGAATAAAAGCATTTGAACTCTTAATACTGCCTGAGACATCCAGGCAAGAGACACTTAACCTCTCCACGTCTTCTCTCAGCACTAAAATGGATATAAATTCCAGCCTGCATCAGACAGATGTGTGATAAATGAGCTAAGATATTTTGTAAAAGCACTACAAGCTACTACTGAAAAGCTGATTTAATCAGTGAAAAGGGCAGAATTCCAAGTGTTTAACTGAGGGAAGGTGGAATTAATCCTGGCTACTATAAACTGACCAATTAACATCAGGTGGAACTAATTGGACACGGAAACACCTCCAGAATCACAAAAGCTCCATGCAAATCAGCCCTGCCATTAGGAGGAGTAGCAGTAACCACAACCAAAAAGCTGATTTCTGTCTCAAAAGCCTGAAATACTTCATTTGCCTACATGAAAAAAAAAGGATTTATTCTGGTTCACAGGTTCCCAGCACAAAACCCAAACCAAGGGAGAAAACCACGATGTATCGACAATGCTGAAAGTCAAAACAGGAAACAAAGTATTGCATAAGCAGGAAGAGAAAACACAGGATAAAAAGGTCAGTCAAGGTGAAGGGTCAAGAATCTTCTGAGCTCATCTGACTGAAGTACTGGTACTCTCCCCCAGGAATGGAAGCATCAAAATGCCCCCAGTACTCTCCAAACACACCTCCAAAATCTGAATTTCCAATGTCACTACTGGATGAAAAGCAGCTTGCTAAGTCAGTGCCTTAAAAAACAAAATCCCACCAGCCCTGCACATCACAAGTACACAAAGCAAGCAGTAATTTGCAACCATCAGCATAACATTGCATTTATTCTTTACTAAAAATAACCAAACCTGAATTCTAATAAAACTGACAACTTGCTCATCCTTCAGAAAGCAAGAAAAAAATCACCTGTCTCAAGCTCTTCCTCACTTCCAGCTCAGGTTTTCATAATTCTAATATTTTGATTTTCAAGTGACAATTTTAGAGGTTCAATATCAAACTCGCAGGGCATATAATTCTCTAACCAGACAATTATCTTCTCTGTAATCACTTGCTCAATATTTCCCTTAGGAATCTTCATCCTAGTTATACATGGAAATTTTATTACTTTTTTCATTAGTCTTTATTGTGACTTAATGGCTGTGGTTATGAAGTTGTCAAGAACCAAAGCAATTACTAAAAAGCTTCAAAGAGGTAAAATGTGCAAGTGAAAGTAAAGTGTGTTTGGGAACAACCCCAAACTGGACGAACCAACTGCAAAATACAATTGAGATAAATGAACCAGCTATGACTGAAAAGTCAACTTCCACACCCACACACCCTTGCTAAAAAGGAATCCATTTGGGAATATTTTGGGAGAAAACAGAGACCAAAAATTCCTGCCTCCCCTAATGGAAAAATGAATCCACTCCTAAGGAATCTTTCCTAACTGGAATATTAGAAGTGGCACCACTCAGTTCACACAGGGCACTTCCGTAAAGGCTTCACAGCCTTTAACACATTTACCAATACCAGGAATTTAAGGGTAACAACACCACGGTTTGGGTGTTTAAAAAAAAATAGAATTATTCAATCCAGCTGTATTTTTTTCTTCCCACCTATTCTTTGCTTTTGGTAGCAGTGGCTCATCCTGTGGATAAAGCTTTCCTTGGTTCTATCAGACCTTCCCCTAATGCATATCAAAGGTTTAACATCTCTGTGCAGGGAGTGGAAGGAGATTTAGTCGCTACAATAGGATTTGCCAATTTTCTGTAACACGAGTACTTAGCATTTATGTGATGCTTTTAATCTTCAAAGAGCTTACCCCTCACAGTCCCCATCCCCAAAAGAATGCCAGCATTCCCAGCCTGTTTTATCCCTCTCTATCTCCATCAGGGCACGTTGCTGTTTGGATTAACTCTCCCAGTAAGCCCAGTGTGGAGAGGAACTGGTACATAGTAGCCAGTGAAAAAATAATAAGAATAATAACAATAAAAACAGTGAAATAATCCTCCCACCATCTGAGCACGGAAATCTTATTGGCTGTATTTCAGATGCTCAGGAATTAAAGGAGCTCCCTGGTCCAACCCTGTGAGCTGTGGGATAAACCTGAAAGAACCTGAAAATTCACAAAACTCTGCAGATCAGCAAAATCAATTTTACCATTTTTACAACTGCAAATTTAAGCAGAATAAACTGCAATATTAGGGACAAAAGTGATTCCTGTTATCAAGTAAAGAATTGGTAAAGTCATTCTCCAGGAGCAATTCCTAGCCCTGGTTCATCCCAGGATGTCACCTTCCCCACCCACAGCCCCTGTCCTCTGCTGCCTGGAAAAGGGGCAAAAGGGGGACAAGCTTTAAATGGTTTTAAACAGAGCACAAACCATCTTGAGCAGCAGCACTGAGAACCCTGAACTCTCCTCCAAAAGACAACATGGACTAAAAAATAACCAGGAGTCTGGGATGCCCATCTTCCCTGAGTT
This sequence comes from Edolisoma coerulescens, assembly GCA_013397115.1. Taxonomy (NCBI): domain Eukaryota; kingdom Metazoa; phylum Chordata; class Aves; order Passeriformes; family Campephagidae; genus Edolisoma; species Edolisoma coerulescens. The sequence goes on along the minus strand of VWZW01003549.1, from coordinate 476,033 downwards.
CCTCATCTTCTCCTTCCTTAACTTGCTTTCCCTTTCCACTGCTATTTTCCTCTGATGCACCTTCACAGTTGTGGTTCGTCCATGATTTCCCAGGTGAATGTTTCAGCTCTCAATCTTTCAGCATTTAGAATTAATATTTAGTCCTGTTTAGATTAGAAACTAAACTCTGTTTTTCTGAGCTGTCCCTTCATCAGTTTTCCTGGCAAACACACTGAAAGTTTGTATTGCTATAGGTGAGCAGAGCAGCTTCTGTCACAATTCAGAAAAGCTGCTTCTGCTTTATTACCACCATGAAAATCATCTAGACATTTAGGCTTGTTAAGATTCACAAAATTACAATATATAACTCATTTCCAAGAAATAAACACCCTGTTAAAATGAAAGGCAAGTGGCAACTATGTAAATGCAAACACCACATAAGGACTGTGCTACAAAATAAATTGTAATATAACAAATATTTCATACCCTGTCTCCCAACAGTGCCAAAGATACTAAATGCAGCTGTAATATGAATTGTTCTTTAAATAAAAAATAGAGTTTAAGCCTGAAAGTTAAACACAAGCTACAACTTCTGCATAGGAAGGCAAAGTTTCCCATCACCTTCAGTGAGGATGAGAGGAAGTTCTAATTTGGGATTGCTGGTGTATTGATTAAATATTCACTCCAGTGTTGGCCTCTGGCAGCTGAAAGAGCCAACTCCAGTAAAGCACAGTACTTACATACTCTGACACGAATAATAGAAGATTCAGATAATATTTATACATTGCTACATCTTAATTTCTAAAGTCAGAGGGAAAATATGACTCACTTGCAAGTCAAGTGTTCTGGCACGAACACTCCACACGTGTGTTTTCATATGGCCAACAAAAGGCTCCCTGCTTCCAGCCTTCCTATTCCCAACTCTTGGGGACACATCTGTCTAAAATATAATCTCAAACTCAGATGTAAAGGGAATATTTTAGTGTCAGGTCCCAAATTTCTGTCTCCTGCCGTGCTGTTACAAACACGTAATGACAAGTTTGCTGCACAACCTGTGAATGGCTGAAAAATACCAGCAGAACCACAAATACAGACACTGGACTAGGAAGTGAAGAAATAAAATAAAAATCACCATGTGCTTAGTTCTGGGACCCCATTACATGTTTGGTAGAACACCAAGAACTGAATCAGAGCTTTATTTTCTAACAGATAATAGCAAACAATTAGCATTATTATTATTATTTCCAAACTCCATTTCCACTGCTGCTTCTCCTGTTAAGAGAATCCTCAATTAACATCCCAGGATTCATATTTAGGATTATCCTGAAAGATGCCATACTAGTTTTACATTACACAATTTCTCACTGAAGATATTCAGCATTAGATGTACATTATTCCCAAGGCCCTCCATGGGGAAGGATGAAACAGCATATTTAGATCCACCCTGGAACAGCTGCATGGGAAAGCAGCTCCCAGTCATTCCAGTGCCACCGAGCAGCTCAGAGGGATGGGATGACTCCAATTCCAGAGATTCATAGGGACACACTGCCCATTGTTCCACAGGAACAGAAAAGGTACCAGAATGACTTCACACCAAAGAGCCCTGAACGGAGGCAGCAGCTGGAATCTCTCCCTGAATCCCTGAAGAGACTCACAAGATATCCTCAAGGACATTACAGTCTCTATTAGCAGCAGTACATTTACATAATAAATTATGAACATTTTATGATTCTATATTTATCAAATATTTTCTATTCTGCTTTTTAACCTCTATCCCTGTAACACTGTGGCCTCTGCAGCTATTTATCCCGTGTTCTGCACTGGAATTAGTGCATGTTGTGGTTCCTTCCTCCTCTGCCCTATCAACATTGCAATCTACTCATTATTTAAAGAATAACATTCGTTCTCACAACACATTTACACCACAATTCTTTAACCAAGGTGATCAGGAGACAATGCTGAATTGCAGGCAACAAAAAAAGTGGGGGATTGGTTAATGGCAAAAAGATCAATTATAATTCTTTAGGCAAAGACAAATCACGTTGTTAGCTGCAGGACTGGAAAACAGGGACCAAAAAGTCCTCACATTACTCTTCCACTGATAACAACCCTCCCTGAGATCCTGACACAAGTCAGACCAGGCTGCCCTGACTGCACCAAGTGCTGCTCATTTTCCCTAAAGCACTGCTGCTTCAGCTGTACAAAGTGCAAATCCACTTTTTCAATTTTTAAACTAAAATCCAGGATTTAACTGTATCACATCACGAGGGAAAACGTGCTAGAAATCTTGACAAGACTAGGAAATTTCCAGAGTAAGATTTTGTTTCTGGATAACACCTAACAGCTAGAAACAGGGATTGAAAAGAAGTGCTTCTTCAGCCCAAAATACATTCATGATGCCACATTCAAGTTCATTTTTAGAACAAATTCAATCTGTGAAACTCAAGTTCTCATAATTACTATCCCAATACTTTCAGTTCGTTTTCCCCCACATCCACAGACTTATTCAATCTGGTACTTCCTGTTCTGTTTAGGGCTCTGTTTTTCTTCCACTTTTTTATTTCATTCAAGGTCTCAGAATCTTAAAAGAAACAAATTTTGCAAACTAATGGAGTCAAATTAATCATTTGAAACAACTCCAGCATCTGAAGGGAGCTTACAAGGAAGCTGGAGAAGGACCCTTCATCAGGAGCTAGTGGTAGCAATGGGTTTACACTGGAAGAGGGCAAGCTTAGATCAGATAGAAATTCCTGTTAAAATATTTCAGCTCAGGAGTCTGTCACAAACCCTGAGCACTGCCATTGTCATCATATTTGAGATAAGGAACATCCATTCAACACACAAAAGAAACATCAGCATCCATTCTATATTAAATACTTAACATGAAATTAAACTGTGAGTGGATGACAACTGAAAGACCAGCTAGTAAAAAGATAGATACAACGTGAATAAAATCACTGGTTTTGAGGAAGAATTCCAAAGGGCTTGTAGTAGGTTTTATTTTGAAAGGATGAAACCTACATTTTTATACAGAATGCAATTATCTCTTATTTTGGCCCGGTGACATTGCCTCTCATAGCTCGTGGGCCCAATTCAGACTCTCAACTAAGTGAAACAGCTTCAAAGGATTTGGACATTAAAAAAAAAAATCGTCAAAATAAGTGTTAGAGATTCCTTTTGCCTTTGTAGCTGCTGGCTGGAAGCGGTGCCTGGCTCAGAGCAGCTCCCACTGCCTGGCCCTGTGGCTGCAGAGCCTGACCAGAAGGAAGTCAGATCTCTTTTTAAGGTACAGACTGTCTCAGTGACTATTTAAAACAACTCCAAAAGTCAGAACTGCAGTGTCTGACACAGCCAGACGTTATTTCTGCCCATCTCAGTTTGTCCAGTGTTTCCCATCACGAGGGAGGGGGTGACCCTGCTGCTTCCAAGAGCATCCCTGTCCCAGGAACTCTGGTTTGCAGAGAACTCCTCGGAGGGCACACGAACCCGTGCAGTTTATTAACACCACCATTAATACCTCGTTTTGCCCCAAACACACCCCATGGAAAGCACTTTTCCGTGGGATGGGAGAGGCTTGTCCTGGGCTGTGACAGGTTGAAAGGAGGATTTAAACACCCTGGAGATCAGGGCATGTCACTGGATCTGCCAAGTCACCCTACCTGTGACAGCTGATCACTCCAGGGGAGGCAATGATTCAGTGAGGAGCTATTTCAGGGCTTGCACCAGTCCTACATTAAGTAACATTTATACAGTGGGAAATAAACCCTGGTCACTGCAAACTCCCTGATTATCCCTTGTCCAAACCTTTCCCAGCCACAGCCTCTTTTACACCAAATAAGGGCCTTGTAGCAAATGTTACCATATTTTTGTAAGAACAATGGTTTTGTTAAACTATTAGATTATTTAACCAAGAATCTCACATCTCTAGAACTTAGCACATCTCAGTAATACACTAAAATAATTACGGAATTTTCTTTAATTGCCATTCTAATGAATGAATTAATGGACTACATGGAAAAATTCTGATTGATAACTTGCATCAGCTTTTAAGCAGATTTGGTGAACTATTACAAAACCCATATGCAGACACGTTTTGTGTCAAACCAAGATCTGAATGCAGTTTATAGCCATTAAAAATCAGAAATGCAGGAGAGCTTTTACACCAGTTTAATAAAGCAGCATTTCAAAGTGATGCACCTTCCAAACATGCCCCACCTGTAGGGACCATGCCAGCCCTGCTCAACTGTAAACACAACCCCATAAAAAACCCCACTTCTCAGAGGTGTGAAAATTCAACATGTAAAAAAGAAATGCCAACTACTATTACACAGCTCAGCTGAAAACACTAAAGCTGCACAGCCTATGAGATACGGAGTCATCACTAACAAAAGGTAAGGTGTCCCTGAAGAAATCACAAAAGAAAATGTGCATTAGGATTTTGCCACTCTTTTTTGGGCAAGCAGGGAATTTTATTCCACTAACTGCTAGCAATAATCCAGCATTCAAAGTTTGGTGAATTAGGCCCTTTCAAACTCCTAGGCAGAATCTACCTTAATGGATTTTTCTTCCACATTCATCTTTGCCCAAAGGCTTCATTGTCTCATTATGTAAATGACCTTTTCATATGAAAATTAAATGTTAAAGATGCTTTTTGTAGTTCTTCAATACTGCAAATATCACATGGACATGCACAATAATTCAGACTAAGTATAACTTATAGAAAAAGCACCTGCTGCAAGGAATGGAACAAATTAAGAAATAACTTGGTTTTAAATGACTAAAAATTGAAAGTCTTAATTAGAATTAACCCACAGAACTTTCTTTTCTATACAGAAACTCAAACTAGGAAACCATCAGGCAAAGAAGAGCCCTAAAGGAGGCCTGGAGGAGGCCCTTAAAACCCCAACTGGGCAGTTCTGGTTTACATCAGGCTTGGAAATAACTAAAGTCAGTGGCCAGAAACAACTCTGCTATTTGAAAATGCAACACTTGTCCTACCCCTCCTCCATCAGCTTTCTGTATGCTCACAGCATTTGGAACTTCTTCTTGGACCAAACCAGAGCAGGATTATTTTAATAATAGTTAATAACTAAGTCATACAAATGTCGTAAGAGCTCAAGACTCATTAGACCTCCCCATATACCAAATGATTATATCAATGTATGAATTCACAACCTAACCAAAGATACACTCAATTTTCAGAAGACAGTGACACTTTTTGAATGACAGATATTAGTAACATCTGGGTTTTTAAATACAGAAAAATCCTAACCAGTCCTACCTCAAAGCAGGAGTCATACAATAATCTTAATTTACAGAATTCAATAGACACTTCATGCCTCACCTCATCACACTACTTGTTAATGCTATGTTCTTTTCCATTCTCACAAGGCTTGTCATCCCTTCAGAGGCCCATTTTTCGAATCTGATTTCATTTTCTTGAGTACTAAAGAACTGAATGCCTTACTTATTTTATGAAAGGAGACAGTGGGCCGAGTTCCCTTGAGCAGAGGAAAGGGGTGAGGGTTGTTTTACTCATTCCTGCCATAGTGCCAGCAGCCAGAAAGCCTGAGACTGTTACAAGTCAAGTAAACAGGATTCAAAGTAGTCCCCTCTTATTTTTTTTCTTTCACATTTCATTAGAGATGCTTCATCTCACTCTGAACAACTTCCTAGTTTCTATTTTTGTCTTTTTTTTTTTTATTTCCTCTGTAGGACACTGTCAGATAGATTTAGGACTTCATCAAAACAAGGCTTTACAGAATTCAAGCTGAACAGAAATATTTTATAGAATCTATCAGGTTGGAAAGTATCTCAGGAGGTCACTTGGTTCACCCTTGTGCTTGAAACTGGGTCAAGGCTGAACTCAAACCAGCTTCCGGAGGGTTTTGTCCAGGCAGAGCTTGGAAACCTCTAAGGATGAAAGTTCAACAACTTTCTCTGGGCATGTATATTAAAAAAAAAAAAAAAAAAGAAAGAAAGAAAAGGCCTGGTGTTACAGGAGGAAAAACTAGAAACTGATTAGAAACCATGAAAATAACTGATGTCATTGGTTAAAATAAAAGAAATAAAGCTCAGTTTTATAACCCATGGGATATATCAGCATATAATCTATAATCCAAATAAATGTTTTGAGGACTCAGTTTTAGTCTACATCAAGATAAGAAAATGTATTACACATAGAATAGCCTGATAGTGGTCTTTTCACTTATATCAAGATATTTAACACTCAAAATGAGGATTTGTTCAGCTTATCCTGTGACCTCCAGCCCCATGGCTGGAATGATATCTATTCAAACTCTCCTGGCAGCTTTCCTGACTGCTTTGATTGGAATCTCCAGTAACACGCTGACAGGACAAAACTGCAGCTAATATTGTGAGCCTGCTCATGTTTAGAGACATGATTCACCTGAGAAGTGAGAAACCAGAGGATTCCCAACATTTACTGAATCATAATTCAACTTTTTGAGGGTTTTTTCCTTTAAGATGATCAACTTTTTCTTATTTATGAAAGACCTACATTCTTAAATCCTCTTTTCTCAGACTTGCATCGCTCTTTGCACATCCAACATTTGAGCAATCACCAAGTTTCAGCTGTGCTTGGGAACCATCTAAGAATTACTAAAAACCTACTAAAAGGATGCAATCATCTCCCACAGAACCACCACACTCCCAGAAGCCTAAGCAGGAGGCAATATTTACCCCTAATTTGTAAGTTTTCAACTGGTATTTCATAAAGAGCCTCTAAAGACCACAGAAGGTATCTCAGGAAAGGAAATTTACCGTTAGCTGAGCTCACTACACCAATGTTCCTCATTTCCAATAGGAAGTAACTTGGGTAATTCTAAGCAAGAGGCTGAAACCCCCTGAGTTCACTTCTCTAAACTTGGAACCTGAGGTAAAGGAGAAAGTGGCGGCTGCAATTTAGCAGCTGAAGAATTACGGATTAAAAACCAACTCTCTTCCAACAGATCAAGAGCAGCCATGGAGGGGAGGATTTGGGGGTGCTGGTGGGTGAGAGGCTGGCGTGACGTGCCCAGAGACACGGCTCTCACGCCCCATGACAGGAGGGACATGCCCTGGCACAGGGTGCCCAGAGAAGCTGTGGCTGCCCCGGCCCTGGGAGTGTCCAAGGCCAGGCTGGAGCAGCCTGGGATAGTGGAAGGTGTCCATGGCAGGGGGTGGAACAAGATGATCTTTGAGGCCCCTTCCAACCCAAACCACTCTATGATTCCAAGAAGTATCTTCTCATGCGTTCATGGAAGTTTCAGTGGAATTCCCCAAGTCCCTCCTGCCTTGTAGTACATGCTCAGCAGAGACTGCTGAGGTGCCCTCCCAAAACAAGCACCACAACTGAATGCCAGAGTTGTGAAATAATTACTGCTCTGTGAATCTGAGCGGCCACTTGCAGCTCTGCAGCTTTATAAACAGGAAGTGTGAAGCTCTGCATTCATACCTGCTTTCATCATACGACAGAGCCCCGAAGCCATCAAATACTGGCTGACACAACAAGCCTCACTGTAGAATCTAGACTGTCTCCACAGTGGATTCTACTCATTCTGATAGCTAAAAAAAAAAGGCTAAGAGACTTCTAGGCATTTTCACCACATGCCTCTGAAACTCAAGGCTCAGAAAGACACAGGTTTATACCTTTAGAAAACAACATATCCTGAAGAACCTTCACCTCCCTATCGTGGTCAAGCTCTGGTTTTCAGACATGAGAGAAAATAAAGCAGCACAATCGCCCTCGTGGAATACAGAAAGAAGTGAATAAACCACTAAAATGGTTCCCTGATCGTTTTTCCTAAAAAGACATCTGGGATTTAAAAAGTTAATTTCATAATCTGGAGTAATAAAAAGCAGTTTTCCACGGGCTCAAGGGCTGAGTCCATGGATTTGTCACCAGGCTGAGACAGACAGCCTCAAATAGATGATTATGTATTTGCACAAGTTTTCCATCATCCTTTTGTCAGATTTATGACATCTGTATGCTTGAGGATGTTAATGATCAGACACCAGATATATTTGCCTTGATTTAAATAAAACAAATGTAGCTATTTTTCAAAGTCAATCAAGACACAAAAGGTCATTAGCAAGATTTATCCTCTGCCCATCACACAACATTAGTCATTAGTGGCACACACTCACCAACCTTCCTGTGGGTTAGAGCGGGTTTTTGTTACTTTGATGGGCTTGGTGTTCTCCAGTTGGTACCACCTCGGAGACAGACAACCAGGGGAGAAAACTCTCTTCAAAAACCACTACTCCATGAGCTCTCCAGAGGCAAAACCTCTGCAATTGATACACCTGAAAGTTTTGCCTCACTGTTAGCTGGCATTTTAACTGCGTGTACATTTTCCAACAACAACAGCACTATTTCTGTGCTTTCATTTTGCTCTTTTTCTCAGAGATCACTGTGCACAAGACCAAACACAATGAAATGGATTTATCAGCAGTCACTCATTTCTCCAAATTCTACGCTCACTGACCATGCTGATGTTGTGGCAGCTCCCCTTCTTCCACCCTGCACATATGAAACAAAAATTTTACCTTGCTTTCAGCAGAAGGAAAACTCTTCCTTCCTCTCTGGCCCAAATTTGACAGATCCATGACTATTAACTGACATTTCTTTTAAGTGGTCCCCTGACTCAAAATTTAGCATAGATAATTTAGCTGGAAATGGCCTGAATTGCACCTGCTCTAAGTAGCATTCACAGAAACTTTGACTACAGATTCTACAGGTTCATAATTCACAAGTACATACATAAATTTATGCTCAGTCTACGAATATCCTCTGAAAGTTACTGAAGCAGAACACATTAACAGCCACTGGAAAATACAGTCCTTAGGGATCTGAAATAAACTGGCCACCAATACCATGTAGGCATCTCTTTCCTGGAGAATTCTTATCAAAATATTCCATATACAGCAGTGCATACACAGCGCAGGAGCTGCTGTGCTGGAGCTAATACAACAGTGATAAAAAGTTCTTCCCTTTATAAAGTTTTACTGGCCCAAAGACAGCCCTTTGAGGAACTGGGTGTCAAGACTGGCAGCAGGAGAACTAAAAGATAAGGCAGGCTTTAGAGCACCATCTCCTTGGCATGAGGCAAGGCCAGAGCACCCAGACAGCCTGATGGACACAGAGGCAGGAGAGGAGTGGGAAATCAGAGGGAAACATTGGAAAAGGCACCAAAACAGGACACTGACTGACTTGCAGCACCACCCTAGGAAGAAAATTGCTGTTGAAGCTTAGGTCTAAGAAAAAAAGCAACAAGCTCAAGAGCCACAGCACCAGTTCATGCCATCACAAATTTAGTTTGATAAAATAACCGACAATTTTATGCTCAGTTTGGAACAAAGCACTTCTTACTTCACCTCTAATGACCTGCCCAAGAATTTCATCTCCTCACAAAGAACCCACCCTCAGAAGGAGGCCTGTGGGGTCAGGAATAGCTCTCCTCACTTCTCCTCTCATACCTTTTCCACAGCAACACTACTTTGTGCCTCTGGCTACTATAAATAAGATGACCACAATTGGCAAAATTCATAAAAAGAGATGTCTAAAATAGCATCCCTTGCTTTCCATTGCCAAGCTGCACAGGCAGGCACAGATCTCAGGGAGGCTGATGAGACTCTTGTGACCTGCACTGGTGGACACAGGACAACTTCACCATCCCCATCCACATGGCCACATCACCACAGCAGTATCAGCTGCCTGTGCCAAGGAGCAGGAAGAAAATAAAACAGCAGGACTATCTCCTGTTCAGGGGTGGAAAAGGCCATCAGCACCAGCCTGCTCTGGCACTTTCATCTCCTTGAACAGAAGTTACATTTTAGCTACAGTTATTTATATTGTGAGCCTTTAACCACAACTCCCCTCACCTTCACAACCTTTGGCTACTACCAAAATGGAATTGCAATAAATGAAATTCCTTAAAAGTCAGCCTTATTTTCTGAAGCTTATAGAAGCAGCATTTTTTCAGATATTCTGAACAACAGAAATTCAAATTGGTGACTCAAAAATACGATCACAGCATTCTGAATGATTACCACAAGTACAGGTAACCACTACTGATTACTCATGAAGAATTCCCAGCTGAAAAATTTGCACTATACCACCTAATACAAAACTTTCTCGTCATTTAACAACCAGGAAACAACATTAGAGAAGGTGGATCTAATTGGAGATAAATATATTTGGCTTTCTTTTTTTAATGTTTGCATTTATCCATTATCTCTGTTTGGGTCCACAGAAATGCCACAAGTACCAGCAAGGTTCTGTGGAAGTAAGAATGGTCTAACAAATAATGTTTTGATAACTGGCCTGTTTTATACATACAGTGATTCACTGGTTAAGTAAACAACATAGTTATTTAGCAAAACATCAATTTATAATAGAGTGCCTAAAACAACCTTTCTGGTCTCCTACAGAAAAACAGTATTGAATGTCTCATATAGAGAAGAAAAACATCCCAAAAAATAACAAAGTATTACATTCACTGCGCAGACATAATTTCAAATAACTTTTTAAGAAATCAATCTTATTAATTATGAAGCATCCAGACCAACTTCCTTGATTTTGAAGCAGTGTAAGAGTTTAAATCTAACTTTAAAATTCAGAACACTTGTTTTTTTTCTTATTTAGGAACTTCGGAATATACATCGTGACCAAATGACTATTTTCCACCAAACAGCTTATTTCAAACGCTTCCTGATATATTTAACTTCACACCTCTACCAAGCTGCATTTATAACTCCAGCTCTTCTAAAAATACGTGCACCAAAGCTTTTAAAGACTTCCTATACTTTCACTAGCAGTGAAAATTCTTCAGGGCTGTTATGTTTAAAATCTGTAACGCAAGTGACTTTGAATCGTACATTTGTTTCTCCTGCTTGACACTACGTTGCTCCATTTCCTATCTGACATGGCATCCCTCAGAGGCTCCACCAGAAAAAAAGAAAAACTAGAAAATACTTAACAGAAACCCCATTTCACGCCAATTTGTTTCTCTCTCAGTTAACACGCAGCGGTTCCTCCCAGCTCTCCCTTATCACTCCTGACATGCCTCTCACATGTAAGCAGGAATAAAAAGGGCAGCCATACATTGGCTCGAGCTTTTGAATTTTATCAGGGCTTTAAATATCAAACAGGTGAGCTGCTTTACCTGCACTGCATCACGTGAACGCACAATAGGGCAACAATTACAAACACTTGTCCTCCCTGCAAACCATTTACTGCTGAAAATTCCTGTCCCTCTTTGTCCTTGGACTTGGCTATCAGTTCCAGAGCCAGGGAGCTTCCAGGGTGTAGCTTGCTGTCGCCTTGGAGCCCTGCAGCTGCAAGCATTCACCATTCAGCTTGTTTATGTTTTCCCTTCGCTAGTTCCTCTTTAAATTCTCCGGGAGGACCCTAAACCGGGCTAAAACAGCGACATCAACCCCGAACCACGCACGCCACATCCATCTTTCCATGCGGAGCTGCAGATGCGTGATCCCCGAGCACGGGGAAGTAAACACGAGGAGCGGCAGGGACGGCAGAGCCGGGAGCTGACAGCCCTGTCACACCGGGATGGCAGCGTTTCCCGATTTATCCAGGCTGCCCGCGAACAGCCGGCCAGCGACAGCCGAAGGCCGGGCCGAGGGCGGCGGGAAGGGACGGCACCGGCGGCGGGGAGCGGGCCCTGCCGCGGCCGCGTTAAATAAGGGGAGAGAGATAAATAAAGAAATAGGTAAGATAAATAAATAAATAACGGGCTGGGGGGCGAAGGGTGCGGGGAAGGAGCCCGAGGGAGCGCCCGAACGGCGCAAGTGCCTCCGCGCCGGGTCCGTCATGGTGGTGCCGCCTCACCGCCCGCTGGCGGGGGGCAGCGCGGGCCCCCCCCCCCCACCAACCTCCACC
>VWZW01003549.1:422242-464058 GCA_013397115.1 Edolisoma coerulescens | reverse complement strand
TCGCCCGTCGGCCGCAGGAGAAGGAGCTGTGAGGAGGAAGGACGTGGCTGTGTCCCGGCACAGGCTCTTCAGGATGTGTCGCTTGAGAAAGCTGTCAGCGCTTCCCGTAGCGTGCACCGGGGAGAGGAGAAGGGCTGCGGTGCGATGGGGCCCCCGGCGGAACAGCCCAGATCTCCTGTGGGAGGGTGAGAGTCGCAGCACCCTCAAACCGCACAGGGAACAGCCCCTCAGTCCCCTCGATCATCACAGGGAACAGCCCCTCGGCCCCCCAAACTTCACAGGGGATCAGCCCTCAGCCCCATCGATGCCCTCAAACCGCACAGGGAATCAGCTCCTCAACCCCCAAAAAACTCAGGGGGGATCATCGTCTCAAACCTTACAGGATCAGCCCCTCAACCCCTTCAAACCTCTCAGGGGGAACAGCCCCTCAGCCCCCTCGAACCTCTCAGGGCACGGTGGTTCTCCTCAAAAAGTCCTCTGAGTCGCAGGGCTGCAGGCATGGGGTGACAGTAGGAGGTTCCTGTTCCCTTAAAATGTCTTTTCACTGTCTGAAACAGAAACACGGGCTGAATTGTAAAAGGATCGAAACCACCCCTGCCCTTTGCTGTTCTCCAGCGTGTTTGCTTTTAGTATTCAGCCCAGGACTGACACAGAATGGGAGGATTTCCCAAATGGCTTTGTTACAACATTAAGCCTAGTAACCTACCCTGGGTCACTCCCGAGCACAAAATAAGGAGTTTGAAAGAAAACACTGATTTCTAAGGGCAGCTTGTTCCAAGGATTGTTCCTGCGCTGAAACAAAGCCTGTGAAAACACCAGTTGCGAGTCATTCCCTAAGTTACTGTTTCCTCACGGAATGATCTTGCCACATCAGAGCTGCAGAAAGGTCAAGCCGAAGTTGCTTTCTCGCTGATGTAAGTTCATGCGTAGGTATTTTTATAGCAAACATTCCAAACAAATTTCATATCTGATATGCAAAGCCAGGAATGCTGCTCACAGAGACGCGGGCTCGAAGGCCAAATTTCTCCTCGTGTAACCCAAGTGCAAACACACTACAAATGAAATAAGCTTCATAAAGCCTCCGTATATCTTTTCTGAATTGTTTTTATCTTAGATTTGTGGCATATAAAAAACCCATGTAATTTTCGAGCATAAAAATCAGCCACAAGGGACCTTTTGCCTCTCTGGAATACAGACTATAAGGATGACAGGGAGAACTTAAGTGATTTTTAAAAATATAAATGAAATTGGTGGAAATATATTTTCCCCCATCAGCCACTTGTTCTGTATTTATCATTTAAAGAGTAAAGGTAAATGTAAAGGTAGCAGAGGAATAAGAGGATACAAGCTCCCTTGATACATATCCCCCTATTCCTACCCTACCTTTACAGATAACTTCTCAACATAGTCCCTCACCAAGCAGCTTTCAATTTAGATACAAAATAAACTCTCTAAAACATTTTGAGAATGAATTCAGCAAACACGGCAATGTGTCAATCAAAAGCCTAAGTTGCAATACCAGAATCAGGTGGAGAAATCTGTTTTGTCTTGTGATTAAGTGAAATATTCCACGGCATTCCAAGAGCCATGCTCGGTTTGTGATGGATCCCTTTCTTAAAGTATTGACTCTCAGCTGAGGAGATTGGGCATAATTCCTGACTTCTCTGTCGTGTTCCTCTGTGACCTTGCGTCCAGTAATAATATTTTAATGTTTTGGTTTCTCCTCTGAGTTACAGAGATAATGATAGAGTCCCATTTTGCCTGGAACCAGCAGCACTGGGGCACAGCCAGCCCCAAACTGGCAGAGCAGTTAGAGAAAGCAATTAGAGCAGGAAGCAGCTACAGTGGTGGGGTAAGAGCTCCACACCAATTCCTTCTGGTTTTCAGGCCAATTTCTCCATGACTGTTTATCCTAAGGCACTTCCTAGAGAGCAACAACAAACCCCTGAGTACCAAGGCTCACCAGAGCCCTGGCACAACGCTGCCAGGCCTGGCTCATCTACACCCTGCAGCGAGGGGCCCTGCCAGGACAACTCTGACCTGATGCCTCTGCAGCCACCACAGTTTGCAAAATTATTCAATTTTTATCTGTTATGTCACGACAGGACCTCTACTTGTAGTTCACACAAACCCTGCTCTCAGGCAGCAGAGATTATCAGGCAGTATAGGGGGTTTAATGACAGCTAAATCATGAAAAGAATGAGTGTCTGAAATTATAATTACAAATCAGATCCTGCCACCAGCTTAAAGTCACAAACAGCTGACTGGGTATTTGGTGCAAATGAGGAAGGAGAACCCTCTAGCGAGGGGTTCCTTCCACTGTGGGAAGAAAAAGGGATTGGAGTGATGGCTCATAATAATGGTTAACATTTCATATTAGCCAAAAAACCCATTTTCTTTCCAAAGAAAGTGTATGACACTTCAAAAAAAAAAAAAAACCCACCTAAAGTGGCATCCCTCATGTCCCAGAGATACAGACAGTGTCGAAGAACCAGCAGAATTTTGTTTGAAGAGAGCTTCAAAATCATTTACTGGATCCATTGTACACACCGTGGCCTGCACCAAATTTAATCACAAAGATACTCTGGATTGGGAAGCCAGGCTGGAGGCTCCCGATGGCAGTGTCTTTGTTCAGATTAAATTAAGCATGTTCTCAAAGGCACTGAAGCAGGAACCCAGTGATAAGGCTGTGTGTGCTAACCGTGGATTAGATCTGGCAGTAAGTTTTTAGTGAAGCCTTATTGGGGAGCACAAGATTATGGATTTTGCTGCTATTTAAATGCTGTGTCAAAGGTAAATCAAATTAAGATACAGCGAATTTAGACTTGCATTAGATGAATTGAGCTCCTCTCTTGTCACAGAGAAGTGCTACGTATGCAAATCGAACTGGGCACGTGTCCTTTGGATTGCTGGAATTTATTTAATTATTCGCTAATCAAAAACTAATTCACAAGCACTTAGCAAATATCGTTAAGTGTCTCTGCATCACTGTCAAGGATCTGAGGCAAAGCAGGTATTTACTGCTGCACAGGAGCTGCGGGAGCCTCGCAGCACAGCAGCTGTCGGGCTCCGGGAGGGCTGCTGCAGTCCAAGGCTACAGAACAGGGAAAAATCCACACACTCCAGTTCCAGCTCAGCCTGCAGCAGGCATCTGCAAGGAGGTGTTTGGAGTCACGGTGGAAAGGCCTGAACTCAAAAGAGATGAGCCGAACAACAGTGGAACTGCTGCAGCGACTCAAAAGGAGTTCTGAGAAGAGCAGTGTAAGGCCTTAGGATTTCCTGATTCACATTCACTAAAACAGAAGCCAAAAATGCAACTTTGAGGCCCTGCTCTGTTTTTGGCCTCTAAATCTATACCAAATTTCCCCAATACCTGTCTCCCCACCCTGGGATATTGTTCATTTTTTAAGGACTGTTCTTGGCACTGCACAAACACAGGACAACTTTTACCCCTTCCTGCTTCAGACAGCCCTGACAGGAGTGCAGCAGAGCACACTCTGAGAAGAGCAGAAAGTGGGAGGGAGATCAAGGTGCAATGAAAGCATTCAGTCACTGCAGGTCTGCAGTGGTCAGCGCTAAATGGTTTCATATCGAATTCCAGTGAACTGGTGAATGA
Organism: Edolisoma coerulescens; assembly: GCA_013397115.1. NCBI lineage: Eukaryota > Metazoa > Chordata > Aves > Passeriformes > Campephagidae > Edolisoma > Edolisoma coerulescens. The sequence continues at coordinate 460,442 of VWZW01003549.1, read as the reverse complement.
GAAAAATACCCCGAATCATTATCTGCCAGTCTGATTCTGACGTTATCAGAGGGAGAGGGGAAATACAGAAGGCTTCCTCAAAGAAAAACAGAACTACATATGCGAATTGAAACTTCTATCACATCCCACATTTTCTAGGAAACAACTGGTTTAGAGTGGTAGCAGAGGGTGACATTTGCTACAGATTTATATGAACTAGAGGGGAAATATAAGGAACAGATTCTTACCAGGTCCCTCCTATTGTCATATAAGATGTACTCCCACACTATTGCCAGCATGAACTTTGTAGTGGAATACTGCAGGGGGAAATGAAAAATTTAATTTAAAAAAAAATTTTAAATGAAATTAAAATCATCCCCCTTGTTGAAGGGACGTGTTAACGAAGGCAGTGCTCACCAGGGCTGCAGTGTGGTGTAGCCAGGGGACTCTCAGAGTGAGATGTTTGGGATTTTTTCCCTCTTTTCCAGTTTGAGGGCACTTCTCTTTTCACACCTGCCGTAGAGATCCCCTCTTCCCAGCACTCTCATGACTTGTTGGGGCAGCTGCCCGTCTCCACCCCCCGACACAGCTGCCCCCGCCCCGACAGCCAGGCCCTTGCCCTGGCATCATCCCCTGCTGCTTCCCGGCAGCAGCGGACACCTCATCCCCTCCTTTTTCCTGCCGAGTTCCAAGCGGGGCGGGGACACGGGAGAGAACAGCGCGTCCCTCTGTCCCGGAGGGCTGAGCTCTGGTGACAGCACAGCGTGGGGGTGACAGGCACGGCTGCGCAGGCAGGAGTGACAGCCCTGCTCTGCACACCCACGCGTGCCGAACGCCGGACCTGTATAGCAGGTTGTGGCAGATACGGGAACGGGGTTTGAGCAGCACTGCCCAGGCTTTGGAAAAGGCAGCAAGGGAAGTGGGAGCATCCCTCAGACCTCATTTGGGCTGTGGGCTACCTCTGTTTAATTCTGCCACCCCTTTATGAGGGAATTTATGAATGTTTCTGCTGAGCCACTTACCCCCGGATGTTTTTGTTCGGGGAGCCCGTGACAGGTTTAAAGCGCTCAGAAATGCTGCTCACATTACTGCTCAATCCATAATCCCAGCTCCTGTTATTAATAGTGGGATCTTCACAACCCAGGAAAGCGAGGCACGTCACACGCGTTCACAGCTATTTTAAGGTTTGTGGGTAAGCGATCCCCCACTTTTCCCGCAGTTGCCTTTGAAAGACAGAGAAGACAACACCATAAGGCACCCTCCACTCTTGATATTCTCCTGAGTAAGGCTTCCCTGTGTGTGGAAGGGTGGCACGATCACACTTGAGGCCCACAAACTCTTTTTTCCTGGCAGACTTTGCTGATGCTCCTCCAACCCAGGAGTAACAAGGTGCCACAGCTAATGGCAGTCACGAGGTAAGTGTAATGCATTGGGTATTTATAAAAATATCACGTCCTTCACGATTTTCTATCAACCTGTTTGATTATGCCTTATACAGGGAAAGTGTGACAGAATTAATCAGCCTGCTGGAGTGCACACTAAGAGAACAGATGAGCTTTGGCAAGGCTGTTGTTAGCACTGAAAAACTGTGACAAAAAAGAGGCAGACTGCAATCCAGACGCGTGTCATTCAGAAAGTGAGACATGCTATGATTTATCAGCGTACCAACAATTGATGGGAACAGAGATCTCCCATTTCAAAGTGTTGTCTCTATGTAGATTAAGAGTAGTATCTGTCATCAGGAAACAATGGGAAAAGAAATATGTTTGATAAAAGCAATTCTGTGCTCTCTTGTAGACAGAAACCACTGCGGCGTTGGAATGGAGGTAAAGGATTTCTCTGCAGTTCCATCCAGGGCAGTAAAAAAAAAGTGTTGTGACAAGAGGAAGTGCAAATAATTAATACCAGAAGATCAAATGAAAGGAGTGGCTTTGCAAGAAGTGACTAATGTTGACTCTGCTCCAGGAAGGTCCAGATTGCGTTGCGGAAAGAGGAGCTTGCGTGGCCCCCGGAGCACGGCGCACAGCGGGCAGGGACCCGCCAGGGTGGCACAGCAGGGCAACTCTCCCCTGCAAAGAAAGGGCTGCTTTCTTTTCAGCTCAAAGGCTGCTGCTCACAGGGTGCCCAGCACCACAGTAGTTTGATTGTTATGTACAGAGAAAGCAACACCAAAAGCATCAAACACAGACCAACTCGGGGAACATTTTGCCAGCAGCTGATACAGTGGGAAGCGCATCTCAAGACAGCAGGGCAGCAGAGTAAAACAAAAGCCACGGAGCCAGGACTGTTGTGTCATTTGGCACATCCTGGCACTTCCCTTAATTCTGCTTCAGAACTTGGAAGGGAAGGCCAAAGCTTCTTATTTGCTAATTAAGGTTTCACCCGATTCAAACATTGAACAAAGGACATCCCCAAACAGAGAAACCTGCCAGCCTTCATGCCCCTGCCAACAGGCTGATGTCTCAGTTCAGTGCTCTCCCAACACGGAGTAAAAGAGCTCTGGACAATGGCATATCCAAATGTGTGCACACACATTTTTATGCTGGCACGCACACATTACCTCTGATTGGGTTCCAAAAGTTCCACCTCCTCGTTTTTGTTAAGGATGCTCCAGACACCCTACAGACAGGGGTGAAACAGGCATTAAAACAGCAGACCTCTATTTTATGGTGTCAAATGGCTAATAATAGTAATTAAGGATCTTAAAGTCCTTTATCAAGAGGCATTATCTAAGATGGCATCATGCCTGTAATCAGAGTCAATGAAAAACTGCTTGATCAAGCCAAGAAGGCAACTGAAAGAGTCTGATGGGTTGCCATCTGCTGAAGCCACCTCACCCCCTGAATACAGCAGTGAGCCACTGCAGGACACCGATAACCAGGTTGTTTTGCTGTCATTTCAGCTGAACACGCAGTGCCTGTCGATGTGTTCCAGAGGACTCCCAAGCCCAAACACGACAGATCGCTGCTGGACACGTCGCTCTGACAACGTTTTGCCTTGCCACTTCTGTGGATTGATTGTGCCTGTGCAGCAAGGTAAAGCATTAGGGGTTAATCCGAATTTTGCCTACTATATTAAGTATTTGCATGTATATTTATTTTATAAAACATATGTTTAATTGATCCATAAAAGCCTTTGGCACTCACTCAGTCTCTGGGTGAAAGTCCAGCTACTCCTAGAAAAGCTTTTGACCCAGCCATTGTAATAAAATTTAGGCCTGGAGTATGGAGTAGACTCTTGAGCAGATTCTTAGCAATAGAAGACAAGTTCAGGGTAGATGGAGGTTGCCAAATTGTCACAGTTTGAAAAAGAAAATTGGTACATTCAAGGACGGAGCAATTTGAAGTTCTTATAAAGCACTTGGACACCACAATGATGGGCAAGGGTTTCTTCACTCATTTCACTTTCTCTTATCACTTCCCAGCTGTTTCTTCCACTTTCAGGTAGTTTCAATTTATCCTTCTATTTTTACCCACACAGTTCACTAACAGCCTTCGAGTTGAGATTCTGCTGGCTTTAGTGATGAGGTGCCAGCTGTGCATCCCTGCAAGCTGGTGCATGTACGACCTTGAAATTTTCTGGGAAGCCAATCAGGAGATGCTTTTAAACAGTTTCCTATCACCCAGAGAGCATCTCTCTGTTTTTAGCTTTAGATATACATCACATTTTAACATCCAGAGCATTGTGCAGACATTAGCCAGCTAATGCCAAACCAAACCCCTCCCAGCCTGTACCCTGTTATTGCCTAAGTAACAGCTCCTCCATTCCACTGACACCAGCCTAGGGAGTTCTTTCTGCTTCCTTCTCTGCAGGAATATTAAACCAGAATGAGAATGAAGAGAGCTGTTAATTTTATGTCATGGTGAGGAAACTGAAGGTCTTCGGATCACACTTTCTTCTCAGTCTTTTAATTGCAAAGTTATACTTCAATATTTGACACAAGTTTCTCACCTCCCTGTTTTCAAGCTACTAGCAAGCAAAACCAGACAAAAATACTTCTTTTTTTCTACTCTGCAGAGCCTGTTAATTTCAAATAGGTGAAATATTGCTAATTACTAGCATTTTTTAACAGAACTTGTGATTTTACAGAGAGATATGTCAAACTAAACCAAATGATGGTTCAGAATGTGCCAATCTTGTCATCGTTGTCACTTTGTGGTTTATGTCCCCCCTCAACATGTGCCTTCCCAGGCTCTTGGAGCCTTTGGCTGGCACTGCTCAGCTGCTCCACAGTTATTCCTCACACCAGATCCAGCAACAAGACATTTGCAGCAAGCTCTTCTCACATTTTCTCTAAACATTAGGTACAATAGCAGAAATAGAAATTGGAGATTTAGAAGCAGGAGACACAGGAGTCTGGGTGGAAACAGATGACTAACAGAATTTTTGCTAAATGAAAACACGAAAAGGGGTAAAAAAAGATTCCTGAGCAGACATAATATCTTTCTTTTTCTGGATAAGCACTAATCTGGACCCTAGAATACTCCTGCTTCTAGATATGATGCTTAGTAACCTGTTTCTAATTTCAAATTAAATTTTAACTAAAACGATGGGAATACTCCTTAAATAAGTTAGGATGTGACTTCCTGTGGTCCTCCTCCAGGTCCCACACTTTTTACCTTTGCCAGGAGACTTACATTAACTCCACAGTGCTTGACCAGCAGTGTCCCATGATCCTTCCCTGTCATCCCTGCAGCCACCCACAGTGTCTTTCCCTTTGATTAAACTTCACCTTCCAAGATGGAAATTCACACCCTGCCTCTGGAGAACACCCTGCACAATGGGATCTGAGCATCCAGAGACCCCACTGGGAGTTACACAAGCAATAAAAAACCAGACCCCATTTTTTGTGCAGATTAATGTTCTCTAAGTTACTCCTGCCATAAACTATAAACAGCAGAAAATGCACTTCTTTGCATTCCAGCATGTTGTGGGAGATCATAAAGGCACTTAATATATTATTTAAGCGAGATAGCACAACTGCTGTAATTAGCAACAGCTCTCCAAATCCCCATATGCCAGACAAAGGCTCACGTTCAGCATTTCCAGGCTGGTAGGAGGGAATCAGAACATCACAGAAATGAAATGCCATGCTCTGCTTTTTTTCCCCTCCTGCCAATCTCAGCAGAGCCTACGTTTCACTACAGCTACTCCCCTGCACCACCATACAAGAGACCCAAAGCATCACATAAAGAAGACTGCCCTTTTTTGGTCTTATTTTAAGTATAACAGGCTACTCAAGGCTTTAAGAAAGAGAAATGAAGCCACTTCTCTTGACAGCTACATTCTCCAGGCTGGAGGGGAATTTCCTTGGTTTTTCCTTTTAATAAAACCAAAACAGAAAGAAAATGAAAACCAAAACTTGACTTCCTCTAGAAAACCCATGAACTGAAGTCAGTGTTAAGTGGGGCTTTAGAAGCACTCCAAGCAGCAGGCACCCTTTGTGCATGCAGGGTCAGGCACGGGGCAGTGTGGTGGGAGGCACAGGTATGGGCAGGAGAGAGGCAGGATGTGCACGCAAAGGGCAGCAGTGACAGCAGAGGGACGAGACCTGAATGTGCCACGAGCCTGAACTTCATTACCCCGTGGAACCCCAGGACACATCACGTGCCCAAAGCCTCGTCCCACCATGTGCTCCCTGGGAATTGCAGCCAGTCGGACGCTCCTGTGCAAAGAACATCGCTGGGGGCAGGTACCAAAATCTTCTAAAGGAGCAGGGAAAGGAGACACAGAACTGAGAGCCTCTGCCATCAAGGGAGGCTGTGAAATTGGAGGTGCCATGGCTCTGAGAGGGGAAATGCCATCCCCTGCCCCATTCCCCAGGCAGCACCAACTGGGAAATGTGCTATCAAGTCTCATCATTTTCCAGACTTCTCTGATTCATTGGGGAGAGGAAGTGACCAAGGCTGGTATCACCCAGAGAGTTCATATTTCATCATCCAAAAGATTAACAAAAAAAGTCAAATTATTTTCAATACAAAGAGATATCTAACTCACTATAGATTTGATTTTACAAGCAGCACCTAAGGGATAGGCTCATTAAATCTTATTAATAATGACTATTTTAATTTGCATAAATCCCTAAAAACTTATAAAGCACAATAAAAACAAAAGCCTTTAACTATCCTGTTTCTCACAGGCTGCAAGTTGAAGAAGTGTGGAGGAAGCTGATAATACTCTTTCAGTTCCTGAGGACTTCAAGCGGCTATAAAAGCTATAGGACATTGGCAAACACCAACAATCAGCTCACAAACAGCTGGCTGAGAAGCTGAAGACAAACATCTACAGAACTGTTGAAGCATAAAATAGTGCAGGAACCCCTGAAGATACATCTATTGAGAAGGAGCACCAGCACCAGAGGTGAGTCACTGGTACCTTTGGGCACTCTGGAAGTTTGGCTGCCTGTGTCTGCCAGTCTGGGAACACTTGGAACACACCTGACTGGATTTTGCCAGAAGTGGATAAAAGAGATGCAGATGTGTTTATGGTTTCCCCACACCACTGGTCACCAATCACACTTGTGCTTATACCACATTAATTGCAAACAAGTGGTTAAATGAGCAACTCCCAACAGGTACCAGAAAGGAACTCCTCTGGCAATTCAGATGCCTCTAATGATGCCACATAGAAAAAAATAACTGGCTCAAATTCTCTTTCAGATCCCTTCCACTGACACAAGATTTGTTAACTGGAGACAGTAGGCACCCAGCTGCAGGGAGAAGATCATCTTCATCACCGTTAAGCACCAGGAAAGGAATTTCCAGATGGAATTAGCAAAGCCTCCACCCCTACAGTCCGAGCAGTTGCTGAGTATCATTAATCACTCCATCAAATGGAGCATTCACCCCCCTCCTGGTAAGAACAGGTTGCTGGAAAACATTCCTCATTACAATTCCTATTTGGCATTACACTGCAATACATCTGGCAATGGTGTTTGGGGTTTATGTTTAACTAAACCACATGTACAGGCAGTTGGTTTAAGTACAGTGCAGAATACCTGTACATTTATCTGTGTTTATCAGCTCTCCTTCCTGTGACCTATCAGTACATAAATACCATATCAGATGCCTGTATATATTATATGCACCAGACTCATCACATCACACGTGGTAATCATGTTAAATCTGCCCAAAGCAGCAAATAACAACCAGCAGCAGACACAGAACATCTTCACAACTGCTTCCTTTTTGGCTCCATGCCTACTCTGCACTGCAAGAGCTGCTGCACCAGAGGAGTCGGTTAATGTTTGCACTTGCACAGCTCCTGGAAGATGAAGGCACTCAAATAGAGAAATTAATATTCACAGGAGAGCTGTCAGGGGAAAAGGAAGAGTTTTCCCCAAGGTGCACTGTTTCAGTACAGTGTGTTTGACTGGCACTTGGGCTCCTTTCCTTCACAGGCAGAAATTGGAGAGGCATAATCTGTTTGTACTCTGACTTTTCCCCATCCAATTAGAACATCCTTTCAAAGGATTCCTGTTGTAGCTAGGCAAGATAATCTGATAGATTTCCAGAGGTGTGGTCTGCATTATGCCACCTTCCAGCAGGAGAGGCTTCCGAGGAGAAGGCAGTGTTGTCTTCCAGAGGAGGGGGAAGGACACAGCCACAGGCTTCTCTCATGCCTGGTCTCACAGGAGTGAACCAGGTTCATGGACAACTTCTAAACACAGCGAGATCCTCAGATGAAGGCTGGCCAGAGAAGTCCATCTGTGCCTCCCACTCGCATATCCCTGGCTTTGGCTGAGCTCCGAGTGCAGTGAACACTGAAAGGGAGAACAAAGACTTGGGTTTGCAAGGGGAACTCAAGGCCCTCTCAATCCTCTGCAAAGCAAAGTATACACGTGATAAGCCAAGAGAGCCATTCCATGCTGCAGTCACATGCCATGTGGAAGCTGTAATCTCACAAGGACACAGATATGGCCATGCAAATATGGGTTATGCCTGTGCTAACAAGCAGCTTACGTCCCTGGAGCTCCTAAATGGCTTTAATCTGGCTGCTAATGCAGGTGAAAGCTTGTGCTGGGGAAGCTTCATTTCTCCTGGCTCTGATCAACCAGGAACATGCTACCCTTTGGCACCTTGACTTGAGAGGTGAGGACATAAACTGGCAACTCCTTGGTTTAAATCTTTGCAGGTGAGGAGGAGAAGAGCTGCCTGTCACAGTGGGGACAGGTGTCATGACTGCAGGCAGCAGGCACAGCGAGAGGGTGGTTGGGAGCAGGCATTGAGAAACCAGCTGCATTTTCAACATCCCCTTCCACCAAACCACTTCTAACAGAGTCCTCACAACAACCAGGCTGAGGCAGCACAGCTACACTCGCAGCTATCACCTCTGCTTCCCTCTGCAGAGCTTATCTTGTGTAAAGTCACACCTAACACTGTAAAATCCTAGTCTGGGTTAAACAATTGTAACATACCTCAGATGGTCCAAGCAAACCTAACTGCAAAGTTAGGAAGTAATTGCCTTTGCATCTGCTCAGCATCTGCCTGTGAAAGGCTTCTGCATCCAGAGCTGACAGCAAAATTCAGACGTGAGGGAGGAAGAAAGCAGACACAGGAGAGAAAATGCCACAGACATCTTAAGGGGAGGGCTTGTCCTAATGGATTTTTGTCATTATTGAATTGAGCCATGGGTAAAAGCCAAACTTCCCTAAGGCAGCCTGAAAACAAGGACCTGTCTCTGTTTCAACACCCACCCATTGGTGCCTTCCCAAGGTGATACCTGCACTGGGCATTTGGCTCAGAGGGAGCTCAGCTCCTCCAGCTGTGGAGGAATTCCTGACCAGAATCATCCAAACTTCTGCCAAGGGCAGCGCTGGGCCCTGGGCACAGCCGGGCCCGGAGAGACCTCAGAGAGAGAGGGGCCTTTGTGCAGCCCTCGGGGTGACTGTGGGTGCCAGAAGCGACCTGGCACAGGAGCACAGCTGAGTCACAGCTGCAGCAATTGCACCAATTGTCCCAGGGACACAACAATTGCACTTGTCTGACTGGTCAGGCCATGACAGCAGCACAGCGCAGTTCTCTTTGTGAAAGCATCTCGCTTGGAAGTAAATTTCCAAAACAAAATCCCTTTGATTCCAAGCCTTTCCAGACTTCTCCCTGGCAAGGGCAGTTTATTGAGAGATGTCATGCAGGAGAGAATGACCTCACTGCTGTTGGCTTTCACCATCACCTGTGAGGAGCTGTGGTTGCCCACGCCGGGAGCTGCACCCACACTCCCCAATAGCCAGAGCAGCACAGCCACGGGCGGGACTCAGAGCTGCCCTTTGCACCCTCAGAGGCCAAAATAACCCTGACTGATGAACACTTCCAGTGCTGGACTCGCTGCAAGTGCAAAACCAGCCCCAGCCAAGAGCCCCAGAGCTCCCCCCGGTGCAAACAGCAAAGTAAGGGACACTGCCCACAGGAACCACTCACCACGCCCAGCAAAGGGAAAATCCAGGGGTTTCTGCCTATTGCTTAGGACAACAAATCAGTGGCAAAACTGATGGGGAGCGGTAACTCTCACCTGCACAATCCCCATCTTCCCTTCTGCTCTTTGGGGGGAGTTTGTCTCCCTCTTCTCAGGGTGGACACAAAGCAACTGCCCAATCTGTATAAGCACATCAAGAACAAGCAAATGGGTAATGCCCGGTGAGAAAATGGACAAGTTTAATGCCCAAAAGGGGTTCCTGCTGTACTGACTTCAGGGGATGACCATACCCTGCAGCATCTGTGGCTTGATCCGTGTCAGAGGAGAAGCCTGTTACTGAGAAATCTGTTTATCAGCAGTACTTTCCCTGCTGCTCTGGGTGGCTGAGTGCTGCTTACAATCTTGGGAGCTGTTTGCTCATCCCGTGCTTCCAGTCATGCTTTACAAATCCAATCTGATCCATAGCTTTATCTGACTCTATAGGAATTAAACTTTGAAACAGGCCACAAGTTCAGGTACAGCCTGGGTTTGCCAACAGTGATCTCTGTGCCTGAGCATCATCTCTGCAAGGGAAGGAAACTGCATCAGGTTCCCTGAGAACACAAACTCCAAAGGGTTAACACTCAGAGCCAACCACAAACATATCTCCTGAGCAAAGGCTGGGTGCACCAGGAAGTTCAAAGGTCTACAAGAAATGTACTTTAGGGAGTTTATTAAAAAATAATTAGAATCAGATCCACCCAAAAAAAAAAAAAAAGTGTCAACTAAGAAATTGTTTTGAGGAAATCAGAAAACAGGGACAACCTTGTTGGGTTACTGGGACATTTGCCTGCTCCTTGTTAAGAAGGGAGCTGTGGTCATTTGATAGCTGGCAGTGATAAGGCCACAAATAAGTGTGAGGCCACAGGTAAACAACTCTCTCCTCCAATTAGAGAGAAAGGGAAAGCCAGGCAGCTTTTGCTTTTAGTTTATGGGGAAACAAAACCAATTATTTCTTTTTAAGGCTCCAAAAAGACATTCCACCCAGGAGGGAATCAAACCTACTGTAAAGAAAACCACAAACACAAATTCCTGCTGGCAGCACGAGACGCCCGAGATTAATGGAGAGGCATTAAAAAAGCAACTGGCAGCCCGGGGAGGCAGGTGGTGACGGGTGTTCCTGCTCCCTGAAACTTGGGGGGCTGCAGAGAGGGAATTGGGCTCCATTTCCAGCACAGCCCTTCCCCGAGGCCTGGGACACGACCTCAGCTAAGGACAAACCCCACTGCTCCCACAGGCCAAAGGCAGCTTCCCACTGCCCCCTCAAACCAGCACTAAAAAGCAAATTACCCCCCAAACATCCTCCCATTCTTTTGCTTCCCTAAAAAACCACCAGCAGACCACACAACTCCACATCTTCCCGTACGAGGAGGTGAAAAAGGCCGAGCCCAGGCGCTGGGTGCAGGCATCAGGCACAGTGTGCTGCGGGGATGCCCCGGGACGCTGAGGAGCCGGGACCGAGGAGGCCGTGCTGGGGATGGGAAAGGCCGGGAGAAGTGACAAATCCCGCCGTTATGTAACGGGTGACAAATGCCTTTTGTTACGCAAGACAAGTGGGAGAAAATTCAGCATCTTTGCGACTCCCCGCTCGAGCACAAACAACAGGCTGCGGCTCCGGGGGGCAGCGGCACGCTGCGAGCAGCAGAAATAGATTCCTTGGAAACGCCTCCTGGTTTGGATGAGTCAACAGAAAAATACAGAATCAATATTTAATTTTAAGCGGTTGAGGTTGTCAGCACGGTCGTTTGATAATTTTGGGGGTTTTGTTAAGGAGAGAGGCCAGTGGGCAGCCATCCACCAGCCTTGCTCATCAGTCATCTAAAAGGAGGGATCTACATCCCCTTTGCTCAGCATTTGGGGTTCTAGGAATTTTTTAATTAAAATTTTAAATTAGTATTAATTTAATGACAAAATTAATAAACCAAAAAGCCACACACATCTGAATTTAAGCACTGGTCCCAACTCTGTTTTTAGACTCAGTGAAAATCCCAGATCCAATTCTCAGCTTCGAGCTACAACAGAGAATCCTCTGCCCTCTCCTGGCTCCTGTGCGTGGCCGAACGCTGCACAAATCAGCCTCACGTCTTGCCCTGAGAAAGAAATGAAGCTCCTGGGCTCTCTGAGACTCTGAAAGTGTTTGGTTTAAAAATAAAAAAATCCAAGCAGCGTGACCTCTGGCGACACGAAGGTTCGTTTTCCCCAAGGATTGCCCGAGGGATGCGCAGCGGGCGCTGCTCCTCGTCCCACCGCCCTTGGGCTGCTCAGCGCAGGGACCCAGCGCCACCCCCTCGTCCTCCCAGTGCTCCCAGTGCCACACGGCGACAGTGACATCCAGTGGCAGCGCACACCCATCCACATTCCCCCGCCTGAGCCTCCCTTCGAGAGCAGCCACCGGGCAGCTCCCCGCAGAGCCCGGAAAATGCCAATTCCCTGTGCCGGGAAAGGGCTGGATTTAAACCAGGGGTGCAGGGGCTTGGGCAGAGCGGGCTGGGTGGCACCCAGGGAGCAGGGACACACGGCTGGCACAGGCAGCGGCACCGCCAGCACGGGATGGAGCCCCGGGTCCCCTCTGCAGGGACAAACACGGCACAAGTGAGGGCGGGATCAGTCAGCCCTCAGCTCATTGCTGCTGCCACCCCACAGGGCCGAGGTTAGGCAAGAGTCATTGCCCAAGCGTGAGTCAACCTGTGCTGCTCAGTCACATAAATACCTCTAAAAGTGGTTTTATGTTCTTTTTTTTTCGTTTAAGCAATTCTGCTGTCCTTCAGAAAACCCCGAGTCAGTTCCAGAACTCACAGGAAAGACTCTGAAGCAGCTTTAAATCAGTTGTACCTTCAGGAACAGCCAGGTCAAAGAGAGCATCACCTCCAGCACCTGCAAGGTCACCGCCCAGCAGCGACAGGTGAGGCACTCACACAGCCACTGTCACTTTGTCACTGAGCAGAGTGAACCTTTTCCTGCTCAGTGACAGGTGAGGCACTCACACAGCCACTGTCACATTTCCACCAAGCAGGACAAGCTTTTTCCTGCTCACACAAAGCCTTTACACCTGGAATTTTTGCAGAAGGATGAGCAGGTAAAGACGTGATCAGTGCTGGAGGAGCTGGGCAGGTTGAGCTGCTGTCCCAGACATGGCAGCAGGGAAAACAGCAGCTGGAGAAGCTGCCACAGAGCCCAGGAGGGAGTGATGAATGAGCCATCCCTTTGTTGTCAACTGCCGGTAATTAGGGTGTCCCTACCTTGCAATCTGGATGCTCCAGCATAGTTGTGGTTTGCTCTGGGCCCACCCCAGCCCAGCCACACGTTTGTCTTCCCCAGCAAAAATGCAGCCCGACCTGTAGCAGGGGTGTTTGTGCCTCGCAGGGCCTGCACTGGTTACTCCAGCACCTGCACACCCCAAAGGTGGAAGGAGACAGGGACGGGAGAGGCAACTGCTGGCAGCATGGGCTCTGCCACAGACAGGGGCCACAGGCGGCCCGGGAAGGAGGATTTGTCCCACGTAAGCCTATCTTCAAGCTGCTAAAACACAGCCACGTGTCCTGTGGGAGTTCTCGTGCTCTCAGATCCAGCTGGCTTCTCATCGCTTTTCTCCCGTCTCTCTCTTTCCCTCTGAAATGTCCAATCTGGTCTGTAGCAGCTCGGAGGGAGCGCTTCACGTCTAAATTGGTAAACTAAAAGTCAAAACCCAAGAGCTGCCAGACAACGTGATCCGGGAGGCTGAGTAGGAGTCCCCCAGTGCCCTGCCGGGGCTCCGGGCCATCCTCCCCCGCCTGGCTGCTTCCCGCAGGGACGGGGAGAACACCAGCCAGCCAATTCCTGCCGAGATCCAGGCACCCGAGACACAAAACCTGTGAAACGCCCAAAATTAGTGCAATTGAAATGCAAGGAACGTCACAAGGGGTTGGGACTGCTCGCTGCCCAGAGCCTGGGGATGGGCCAGCAGAGCAGCCGGCAGCTCCTGCTGCTCCCTGCGTTCCTGGTGACGAGGTACCTGTGGGATGGAGCCACCCAGCCAAACCCCCAGAGCACAGACTGCGCTCACCAGCACCAGTTCTGCCTTCCAGTTACTCTGAGGGGTTTTTAAGGTTCCCAGACACCATCAGAGGTCAATGGAAATTGATCAGTGCAGTATCCTCACCTGAACAAACAGCAGGGAATCCAGACGGTCTCCATGGTTTCCCAAAATCACAAACTCCTGCAGCGTCATAGCAACAAGCTCCAGCCCAGCTAAACCAAAATTCTGTTATTTTAAACCATGGGATCTTCTTTATGATCATCCTGGAGATCCCTAAGAGTTGTGCATCAACACCAAGATTGGATTAAGGCTCTGGAAGTACCAGACCTACCTTCAGTACATCATTCCTCTTGTATAAACCCCAATCGTGGAAGAACAGCGTTTGGAGGAAGCAGCAGGTGCTCCTTGCCTTGCTGGGGTAGAAACTCCTCTTCCAGGGAGTTGGCAGGGCTGGGTCACCATTGGGCTTGATGATCCCAAAGGTCTTTTCCAACCTGAATGGTTCTGGGATTCTGAATGACTCTGGCTGAGCTTTGGGGTTGGCCACATTTGATTTATGGTTCAATCTAGGTTTTGAGAAACATAAGAAATACCAATGATTTGGCACCGAAATCTTTCAGTCTGACCAGTGAAAACCCCAAAGATCCTTCACTCCCACGTGCTGGGAATGGGACAGCTGGGTGGGGGCTCAGTACTGCCTTCAGCTCTGAACCCAAGCAAGAAAAACTCCTCCTCGATCCCTTTGGGAGACCATTCTTAGAATCAGGACAACAGATTTCCTTTTGAAATGTGGATCCCATCCCCAGACCTGTGCTGGCCCTGGACACAGCCCTGTCCTTGAGAGGCTGTGGGGAGGGTGTTGTGTCTCACCCTCCCAGGGCAGCAGAGCAGACACTTGTGTGGTGCAGACCTGGATCACGGGGAATTTTCTTTGGATAGCAGAATAATCCCTCCAGCTAAAGGTAAAAACCCACTGTAGGAGTGCCTATGGCTGCAGCAGGAAAACGCTGTCTGCCCTCAAAGTGTCACACTGGTTTAAGAGGGAACTGAGAAAGATTAAAGGCTGCTCAGGACTTGGATTATCCCACAATTTTTCCAGTAGGATTTGAGGTGACTTAGAAGTGACAGGAAAACTCTCAAGGAAAACTGAGCTCTGCCAGAAATAACCTCAGTTTCCTGACCAGGTGACGTGGGCAAAGAGGAAAGATTTCACCTTCGAGGGTTCCTGCTCCAAGTAGGATCAGAAAATCTTTGGAATAAACTACAGGATGCAATGCTACAGGGACTGCCTTTCGTGCTGCTGGATTTTGGAAGATGGCAGAGGCAGCTGGACTTGCTCTCCCCAAAAATCAGCAGAACAGCCTCATTCATACCTCAGTTTTCCCTTCACCTGGGCAGAAGTTTCAGGGTTGCTGCTGTTAATTCTTCCTTCACACCAGCAAACAGAATTATTTCGGAGTCTCCTGTTGTTGGCTTGTTCTTGACAGTCTGGCTCCAGCACTCCCCAGTTGTCATTTCCCTGAGGGAAAGGGCAAGAATTGAGAAAGCTGCAGGAGCACACACACACCCAGGGACACCCACCTCCATTCAAGGGCTTCAGGCTCTAGGACCAGAGCTGGCACTGCCACAGCCCAGGGAGCTGAGCCTGGCCGAGGCCTGACCCGGGCTCTCAGAGCCAGGTGAGTGCTCCAGGGCATTTGGCCTTTGAAAATGGAAATCCCAGCCCTGTGAGACGAGGGGAGGCCTCTGCCCGAGCTCCACACACAGCTGGGGGGCTGCAGGTCTCTCAAATGACACAAACCCCATGGTTTAAAAATGAATCCCCAGAAATGCTGATTTTTAACCCACTCTGTGCTCAGGCAGCCACATGAGATGCTTTTGTGCTGCCACTGTTCAATTGCAGGAGAGACTTCGTGTTCCCACAGCTGCTTTAGGGGGAAAAAAGACCAAGAAGCAGGGAAGGATCCAGGAAGGATGCAGGAAGGATCCACATCTTGCAGGTACCACGGGCTCCCCCCTCCCGCTGTTCACATTCCACAGGTATCCAACACAAGCCCCATCCCTAAGGATTTGCCCCCAAAGGCAGGGATTAACACCTTCTCCTGGCAAGGACAGGCACTGGGAAGTTGTAACCAATTCACTGCA
This sequence comes from Edolisoma coerulescens, assembly GCA_013397115.1. Classification (NCBI taxonomy): domain Eukaryota; kingdom Metazoa; phylum Chordata; class Aves; order Passeriformes; family Campephagidae; genus Edolisoma; species Edolisoma coerulescens. The sequence continues at coordinate 444,853 of VWZW01003549.1, read as the reverse complement.
GATACTCCAGGCTGCGGGAACACTCTATTTATTAGGTCAATATTTCATTTTAGCAATACAGTTACAGAATATCACAATGCTGGTTACAAACATAGGATGGCTCCATGGGTACAGAGGATGTCGGGCACCGCAGCTGGGAAGGAGTGGGGTATGAAACCTTCGTCCTGACACGACAGGGAGGGGGCTGCAAGGTCTAGTAATGATCAAGATACTTTTATATAAATGAACGTGGCACTACAGGTGGAGATTCTGGTTTAGAGGTGGGTTTGTGTAAGTAGTTCCATTTATACAGTTATACAGTTCAAGCAACATCTTTTTTTTTTTTTTTTAATGCTATTAAATTAAAATCCCCTGTAGTTCAATAAAGTATAAAAATAGTACTGAACCTGGTAATATTCAATAAAATGTAGAATTCATTCACATCATTAAGTAGTAAAGAAATTGTAAAGTTGTAGTTACCATGGCAACATTGCTTCCCAGAAAGGAATATACAGAAAAGAAAAGTTACACATATGGTACCTGCGACGAGTATTTAGCGATCCAACACTGAACTTGTGCACCACAAACCAAGTTTCTAAATATCTCTATATATTTATATAGTATATATCTTTTTCATCTTAAAATTTACTTTTGAAAAGAAAAAAAAAAAAATGTGCACTTCAACAAACTCACTAAGGCCACTCATGCTATAGATACCGAGGATTGCAAGGAGTAGTGGAATACGAGACCCTAGAGCACACACTTTCCATCACCCAGGGACACCTGTGCCACTGCCCAAAACGTTCCTGAGATTTAGGGACAAAAGCATTCCCAGTGCTGCCAATTCTTTGTAGGTATTTGAGCTTATTTCTGGATAAAAGAAATTTTCCCCCCTTCTCCCCGAAGCCCTCCCGGGGCCCAGTGGCACAAGGGCCCCAGGCCGGGAGTGTCAAACACGCCCCACAGTGCAGAGGCAGCTTTGCAACCGACACTGGCCAGGAATTTTCTTGTAAGGGAACAAGGACTTCCAGATAAAATCAGGTTCTGCAGAGGCAGCAGAAGGAAGGATCCGCTGAAGGGTTGGTGACAGCAACACCCGCCCTGCACTGCCTGCTGCCAGCCCGAGTCACAGCCCAGCCACAGCACCCGAGGGAGGTTTTGCCAACAGCTTCCCCCTGTTTGAGGCACGGTGAGTTCTCCTTTTTGTGCTCTCCCACACTTAGGACTGAAAAAGGGAATTGGCTCCAATTGTACCATGAGAAGCAGCAATGGCACCTTGAGCAAACTCCCCCCTCACTGATCCAAACAACCTCACGCTGAAAGTAAAATATTGAGGGTTTAACTTAATCAAGAGTGAAAATAATTTACCTTAAGGTGACACCCGTCCTCACCACTTGCACCCAGTGACTCTGGGGTGATTCCTTTACTCACCTTCAAGGAAAAGATGCATTTCACAGGATTTCCACTGCCAGCACCAAACAGCCCCCGCGCGGGCGCGTTGTGCGTCTAGAACTGCCCTTCATTCACTGCTGGATCCGTGTTCCACCGTGCCAGGCCCCCACCCCAGCACTGACCCGGCTGTGCATGGAAAACCTGCCCTGGGCTATGGGCAGGAGGGGAGAGAGGAGCCACGGGGCACTGGAAAATCCCACAGGAGGAGAACAGAAAGGACTGCAGCCCCTGCTTTCAGCTCTGCCCAGGGCAGAGCGAGGCAGCACTGGAGTCGTACTACAAGATCCACCCCAACGAGTCCTTTACCTGCCCCTGGCACCATCCCAGGGGGCTCCCACTCCTCAAAAGCATCAAACAAACTGTAACAGCAGAGACAGCAACAGAAACAGCGGCAGCACGTCCCAGACAGGCTCCAGGGGCCAACACAGAACCTGCCAACAGCTCCGTTTGGGAGACACGGAACCAAACCCCCACGGGCTCAGTTCTGTGCTGTCCCAGCTGTGACTGCAGGTCCTGAGCAGGGGCAGCAGAGCTGTGCCAGGCAGCTGCAGCGTCATCCTGCCAACCCCCCGTGCTCCACCCGTGTCAGCGATCAGCCACGGCCACCCTGACCCAGAAGGGACCTGCCCCGGCACGATGGAGCTGCAGGGATGCTGCAGGAGCAGCTCAGCCCCCGGCAGGATTGCCTGCAGGCACAGGAGGAACACACCAGAGCCCTCAGGGATCACCAACACGGCCCTTGGCCAACGTCCTCTACCAAAGGGAATGCCCAGGGAGCTTTAGGACCTTCCTTCCTCCCAGCCGAGCCAACGCACCGAGCAGGGAACACGCTGAAGCAGGGCTAGGAAAGGACAAAGAGCAGCAGCCACCAGAGCTGAGACTGAAGCCACCAACAAACAAACTGAAGGGATGCATTTGGTTACAGAAGCTCCTCCCCAAGCTGCCCACGCCAGCAGCTCCCCCGGCTGCCCTGACCCGAAGGCAAACCATGAACAGGGACACAAGCAGGGCTGGAACAAGAGCAGTGCTCCATGCAGGCCACTGACTGGTGTCAGTCCAATAATGCTCCTCATCCCAGACACGACCTCGAGCCCTTTGGGATTCCTTAGTCAAAAGCTGGAGACCCAACACTGGGAACACAGAGTAGATAAATGATCTCCAGACAATGTCAGGGTAAGCTCCCAGCTGGGCGCATGGATTTTAAACACTTCTGCAGTACAGACTCCCTCAGGTTCTTTAGGACAGCTTTAAGCCACTTCCCTGACCAAGTTCTGACACCACTGTGACACACTTTGTTTAAGTAACTTTTAATAGGACTTTAGAACGCCTAAGAACTTTATAACTCATCAGTGCCATGGGCATTCAGGGAGGAGAAGGTTTTGCCTTGTATAGCTGAATTTGTCTGTAGCTCCTACACGGTCAAAAACTGCTAAAAATAAATCACATTTTAAATCCACACATAACTAAGTTGGATTTTCACTGAGCAGCTGTTGCAGACACACTGCAGTTAAGTCCTAATACCACAGGGGGTTTTATGCAAATACTTCTTTTCACCTCAGTGAAGATATTCTAATATGCAATCATTAATCTGCATTCACCAATTATGTCATTGCATTTTAAAGTTGATATTACTCAGCCTTTCCCCCCCCAAAAAAAACACTTGAAGGCACCAGAATATGAACTATTGGCCTGTAAAATTTCACTTCTTAGAAGAGCCATTAAGCTCCACGTCATGTTCAAAACCTCCATTTCTTCCCTGAAGATCATCCAGCACCTTTCCCTGCCACAAACCCCATAAACCAATGAAAAACCAGACCCCAAACAGAACACGCAGTCCCAGTCCTGCTGGAAGAGCTGGCCGAGCCCCGGCTGTGACTGGCCAAGGTACAAACCCCTGAAAAGAGGGGGAGAGAGCCCCCAGACTGACAGAATCCACAGAATCCCAGGCCCAGGGCACTGCTGGTGCCGCTGGCAGAGCTGAGGTAACAGCAGCGAGTCGGTTCTAGTTTGTGTTACACAGACTTTCCACATTACCCAACATTAGGAAATAAAACGAACCCCAAAAGAACACCCAAACCCAAACCCACACAACCAAGCAGCCCCCAACAGAAGAAGAATTAAGACAAGCTAGTGAGAGAGGCATTCTCAGAGGGTCTGTACAGCTGAGCTCTGCTTCATAAATTAACGTAAGGAATCGGTTTCTGGTTGTACTCTTGTTTAATGTAGAAATGAAGCATCACAAAAAAAAAAAAAAAGACCTGTTGTGCTTTTTGGCATTTTCCACTGACCCCTGCGAACTGTACAGTAAGTTGTGTCCTCCAGAAACAGAAAGTGGAACTGGATTGGAATACAAAACTCTTCACTGGTATAAACAAGGTATGGCCTCCATTAGCAGAGTAAGAGCCCGTGGGAAAGGAAAGGAGGAGTGGCTGCAGCAGAGTGGAGCGTGTGGAGTTGTGGCACTGCCAGGAATCTCTGCAGAAGCTCGCTGGGTACAGACAAACCATCAATTCACTTCCTAGCTCTGGATCTATTACATGGATATCATTTGCACTGATCAGACACCTAAATGAGAAAGTTCTACCGTCAAAGTGAATGCAGGGGCAGAAATATTAAATTAAAGCCACTGGTCCAAAAGCGGTTTCTAGCAGGCTGGTCCACTGTGGTGTCCTGGTCCTGCTCAGGTGAGCACTGGTGGTGGCACCGAGGACACCGTGGTTGCTGGTCTATGGGATCTGTACTGGTCCAGTTCAGGGCATCCACAACAGCACAGGTGGCACTCAACGAGCGGATGGTGCTCTCCAAAGTGGGTCTTTGCCACTTTTCTTGGTAAGGCAGCAGCCAAGGCCAGCACATCCTCCCTTTGGCTGGCTATTTACCATGAACTTTGCCTACAGTGATAGAGCAGAAAGACCTTTCTCCTACAGCTCGTCAGAGTACAGCTTTTGTTCTCTCTGTGAATCAGCAGAAAGCTCTCGATGAAACCTTCCATCCGTAATAAGAATGCAACTCTTTTGAACTCAAACAGTTTTATTTAATGTTTTCTTGCAGACTTTCTGCAAAGTAGCTTCTTTTGAAAGAAGAGAGAAAGAAGGGGGGTTTTTTTGGGAATACCAAGTTAAAAATGTGAGCCGAACTAAACATGCCATACACATGCTGAGAGGAATTTAACACACATTCATCCGTATGGGCACTCTTCAGTAGACTGGACCAGTGTTTCAATGCAAATTCCAGCCCCCAGAGAACTACATGGTTTAGATTTCACAGTATGACTTTTCCCCCTGTAACCTGGGGGAAAAAACCTTAACTGGTTAATTGACCAAGTTCTTAGCTGCTCTGTCCGTCGAGGTTCTGAGACATCAGGAAAGACTGGACCACTTCTTCCGTGGACTGGGGGCTGGTGCTGACGTCCTCCAGCGCATCCGTGACCGAGAACTGCCGGTCCCGCAACCGGTTCCAATTGGCCAAAATGTTGTGGTACTCAAACACCTTCTCGTAATTGCCAATGGAATTGTACAGTTTAATGAGACCTCTGTAATCATATTCAAGTCCACTGTATCCTTCACCAAAAAGCTTCTTTCCTAAAGAAACCCAAGAGAAAAAACAAATTGAGAGGTAAAATATCCACGTGCTGCATCGGAGTTCTCAGGTTATTTTTACCAACAAAATTTGCCTGCATTCTCCACTTATGTTCTAGCCACAAAATGTTGTCCTAAGATTAACGGCCAAGTTGTTTTCGAAAAACTTTAACACACTTGAGTTTCCTGCAGTCACTTACCAATTGCTATGGATCTCAGATAAAGCTTCTCAGCATTTTCATACTGGTTCATGTCGTAGTTGTAGAGGGAGGCGAGATGGCCCACGGAGAGGGCAACTTCATAATCCTCCTGCCCTAGGAGCTGCTCCTTGATCTGGATGGCCTTGATGTGCATTTCCTCTGCTTCCTGTCAGGGCCAGATTCACACAGGTCAGTCAGACACCACTCACCACCCCAGAAAAAGAGGGGAAAGACAGTTTAAAGAAACTTAGCTATGTAGCAGCTTAACCAGTGGCATTTTGTAACAGGCAAAAAGGAACAAAGCCAAACATAAACCAAGTTCTCCAAATTCTTTAGTTAAGTGGATCAGCAGATTGTAGCACCAAGCTCTGTCACCCTCTGAGGGCATCATCCATCTCCAGGGATTATTTTTGCACAAAGCTTTTGAGGTGAATGATAAAGCACAAGTTTTCCAAGCACAAAACTACCAACTGAAGTTAGGACTTGTGGACATTGAAACCCGTCATTTGTAGTGACAGATTTCAGCTGTCTTGCAGATTTTGAGTCAGAAGTGAAGTCTTACCTTAAACTTCCTCATGGACTGATACAGTCTGCCCAGGTTGCCGTAGTGTTTGGCTGTTTGCACGTTGAACTCCCCAAAGGCTTTTTTAGCCAACTGGAGCGAGGAGAGGTGCAGGTCGTGAGCCTCCTGCAGCAGCCTCTGCTCTGTCTCCTTGTTGTGACAGTCTATGGCAATCTCCTCCAGGATAAGTGCTGGGGGCAGGAGAGAGGAGCTGTTACTGTGCCCACACCCAGCCCAAAGCCAAGGACCCCAGACAGCTCGGGACACAGCTCACCAGGCCTCGTGTCTGTCACAAACTGCTTTCACACTGCTGTCTCAAGCTCCCAACACATATTTTTATATTCTGTAATTTCATTCCCCCACTCCAACTCTTCCGGCTAAGTTTTAAAATTGGGGTTTTTTTGTATTTTACAAGCATGTTGTCAACACCAAGGACTACAAACACCTCCACTGAAAAAGACAACTCGAGCTACACTGCCTGGTAGGGACCAGGATGAACACATCCAAATTATTCAAACAGCAAAGGGAATTACCTTTAACTCTCTTTGAAGAGGCCAAGAGAAGATGGTCTTCTGGGAGAATGTGAGTGATAATTCCAATAGCACGTTCAGCATGGAATCTGAGGGAGTTGAAATAAAAAATTCAAGATACATTTATGTACATCAGCAGCTGACTGATAAAATATTACAAATATTAATGCAATGAACGTGCATTTAAATTACAGTCAAAGTCTGTGTCATTTCAGAACATTTTTCTCCACGTACAGCACTAACTGTGCTGCTGTGTGTTGTACTCACAGTGCATTGTCAAATTTCCCAGAGCTGTACTGGTGAACGTATGAGGAATAAGCCAAGTCTTCATGAGCTGTAGCTACGTGGATGTTTTTACCTCCAAATACTGACTGCCGGATATCGAGCGCTGTCTGGAAAGGTTCCAAAAATACAATTTCGTCAGTTAACACAGAAAAAACCCCCTAAGTTCAAGTCTATGATGAATCTACTGGCTCTGAAATTCTCTACATATTTGAGCCACTAAACACATAAAAGAACGAGTCAGAGGAAGACAAAGAAAGCAAAAACCCCACAGCTGGTGGTGTTTGGGGTTCTTTTAAACATCATCACTGCAGTAATTAAATCAACTATTCTCTACCTCCATTAATTAACTACAACATCTGAGAGATTAAAAATATCAAGAGAAACAAGTCCTGCTGCCTACCTGATAGATGGCAACAGATTGGCAGATATTGTCTACGTTGAGCAAGTAAAATCCGTAGTCTAGTAGCGTGTCAGAGTATTTGGGGTGCTTGGCTCCAAAATGCTCCCTGCACAAACACATTTCCATTACAAACAGAGGCAAGTTGAGTATAATTTTGAAAGGTTTTTTTCTGGAATGCCCCTTACCTGGCAAGGTACACGGCGTGCTTTATGAGCTGCTCAGCCTTCTTGAACTCCCGTTTCACCACACAGGCCTGGGCAGGGGAAGGGCAGCACGTGAGGAGCTGGGCACTCACAGCTCAGCCCCTCCAGACACTGCCACACTTACTGATGTTTTTAATTTCAAAATATCATTGTGGTTATTAAAAGACTTTTCAATTATTTAAGCAAAGGAGCACAGCATTAATAAACTGATTTTATCCTGCCTGACTGAAGGGATTGTGCTGGACCTAGTCCAGATCGAAGAGTGAACAGAGCCCTTCTCTGGAAGTTCACAGGTTAACACTGTCACAGGGGTCACTTGTGCAGCTCTAACTCAGTCTCAGAGAGAAAGAAATAGAAACAAAACCCCCCATCCATTCTGAGACAAACACAAACAACCCTTAAGGCTCCCGAGGACAATTCTGGAGGTAACAACCTCTCTTCAGCCCTTCTTGGCAGCAATTTAGTACCCAAAGCAACGGGGAGATTTTAGATTCACCTTTGATGCTTGTCGTAGCACATCCACCACTACTTTTACAGGCAGCCCAACTGTGATCTCCTTCATGGCTTCTATGCACCACTTATAGGCCTGTGGGACAGAGAGGCACCAACACAATGGAGCTGGAACTTCACGGTGTTGTAACATTAGGAAAAAATAGTACCTGCCTCTGAAAAGGCTCATTGATTGCCTATGTGTAATGAACTGTCCAGTTATGTCTTAGAAGACAGGCTTAAAACCCACTTTTTTTAAGGTTAATAGTGAATATATAAGTATTTTATATTAATTAAAGGTTTATATTATTACAATTATATTTACAGACAGAACAGGATATTTTATAATTAATTAAATTATAATTAAGCAATCCTCACAATTCCCAGTGTGCAGGACAACACCCTGTCAGTGAACTTAGGGGCTAAAGGAAAGCCAGTTTATAGTTTCACATAAGACAGAGTTTTACAGAACAGGTGCAAAGACTGTGTTCTGCTATTCATTTTGACCTACTAAAATAAGCTTTTATAACATTTCATTGACAGATGACCAACACATATGGGCAAGATAACACGTGTAACTAAATGCTGGTCAAAGTGCTGTAAAGAGCTTCCAGACTAACACAGAACGATCCATAGAAACAGCAGTGGGTAAATGAATTATTGCTCTGGCAGTGCCACACAGGTCCCAAGGAGACCAGAACCAGGACTAACGAGGAGCACCCAGGCAGTGCCAGTGCCAGTGCAGCCCCCCGGCCCCCTCACCTCGTCGTAGTGGCTCTTGGCGAAGAGCAGGGCGCAGAGCTCCCCGTACAGCGCCGCCTTGTTGGCCTGCTGCCCGTGCTTGGCCAGCTTGTCCATGTAGGACTGTGCCAGCTTGAACGTCTCCTCTCCCAGGTGGTACTTGCAGTTCCCGTTCCGAACGTGCAGCAACCTTGGGGGATGCAGAGAGAGCTGCTGAGGGAGGCTGGGGAAGCCGTTCCAGGCAGCAGCACCAGGGATGCCCCGGGGGACACTCACGGCTGGAGCTCTGCCAGCCCAGCAGAACTGCCCTGCCTGCAGTCAGCCACACACCACAACAGGGCACAGGGCAGTTTCAGCAGGAATTCTTCCTGCTGGAGATGTCACAGGATTTTACCAATTGTTGCAGTTTTGCATATCCAATGCTTGAACCGCTCTGGTGTGGTGCCTTTGTGTGTTATTTTTCATAAAATCCATTCTTCTCAATGCTGATGCAATTCCTCTCCCAAAGCCCTGCCCAGTCTCTCCCACCTCCTTCCCAAAGGGTGGTAACCTCAAACAGCCACAGTTAAGTACAACAGAGCTCATTGTCCTGCATTCCTATGCTTTTCCCCCAAACCCTGAGTAGCTCCAAGTGGGCATTTTAGTGCTTTGGGGCCTGGGGGAGGTCTTCACAGAAGATTTAGTCACATCCACTCCACACACATTCCAGCACCAGCAGGAGAGACTGTCTTAATGACCAAGTCCACAAACTCAAACACCCCCTGCTCTTCCCTCTCCTACCCTGCTGCCTTCCCATCTCAAGGATCAACACCCAAATACAGCCAACAACACCAGGCACTGGTGAAACCTATTCCTGTTTCTCTAGAGAAGTAACAGTTCCAGCTGCTGGCACTTATTTAAAATAAAAGTAAGAATTTGTTCATTAGTGCAGGCTGATGCTCCCTGGCTTTAACGAGGTGCATTTGGAATGTGTGTGTTAGGATATTCCAAGCCCAAAGGGCAGAGCTGGATTCCCAGCCAGGGCAGCTGCTCCTGCTCCATGGCAAACACCTGCCACTGAGCAGACGTGGAATTTTGGTGAATTAACCTCCACTGTCCCTGCTGGAAATGTGTCATTAGACAGTGAGTAACAGAGACTGAAAACACCAGGCAAGGCTTGGGAAATCAGGACAACGCAGCACAGGGAGAGTACTGCACAGAAGGAAGGGAAGGGAAGCAGAATGTGAAGGTGCATTGCAAAGAGGCTCAAACTCTGACCATGCGGGTTAATGTGCAGGAACAGCATTTTAGTCCTGATATGACACATTAGGACAAAACTTCCAATCTATTGTTAAAGGGGAAGGAATGAACAGTGAAGTTTTTGCTCATTTTTTTCTCTTCTAAACCTGTTTCCTGTTCCACTTGCTCCAAGTAGAGATTTAAGCTACTGCAGCCGTGCCCCCTGTAACACAGCTCAGCTCACCCTAAAAACTCAGCCTGTCCAACACCGTCCCTCTGCTTCCCACCCAAAGGCATCACCAAACTCAAACAGTAACGAGAAAGGAAATAAAGTTCCCATTTTCCTAAGCAGGGCGTGAAGGCAAGCACATGACAGATGTGTATTTGCTGCACAAAGAGAACATCAAAAGAAAAGCCCTTCAAAACCCTGCAAAAGCTACACAAGCTCCAGCTCTCCAGTGGGAAACAGCACCGTGGCTCAAGAACAGACAGCAAAAAGCAACACCCACATTTTTCCTTAAATAAAGCCTCAGAACCAAACACGATGTACAAGTGCATTGTGTGCCTGGTCACAGGAACATTCCAGCAAACAAGAGACAGGAATTATAAAGAAATGAGAGAAGAATTAAATAAACAGTTTCCCTAAAGAGAAAAAACCATTTTGCCAACACCATTCAGTTGGGAGCTGCTCTGCAACATCAAAACCACGGAGCCCAAATCCCATGTAATGGAATAAGCCAGTGGGGATAGCACTGCAATTTAGATAAGCTCCTGGGAAAGATCATATCCAATGTCTGGATGCTTCAGTGATAGTGTCTAGAAACAAAGAAATCTCCCCAAAAAACCAAGCTAAACCTAAGCCAATCCTCTAGGATAAGCAGAGTTTATGTGATCCAGTTCTGAGTAACAAAAAATCCTTTATTAATCCAAAGGAATCTTAGGAGATAAAGCCAAGAGGAAGAGAAAAGGCCTCAGGACGTTTATGCTAATAGCTCTGAACCTCCTTTGATGTCTGCAATAACAGCTTTTGGGGACTAACCTCCCCCAACAAACTCAGTCTCTCAGAGCCAACACAGCAGCTTAGGAAGTCTACAACCACCAGAAGAAAACAACCCAAGAATCAGCCAAATGTGCAACAATGAAGTGGGAGAACCATGTATTTGTGTTATGCACTTGTACCTTATTGTTAACATAGAATAATGAGAGAAAGCAAACCAAAAGGAGCACCACACATGCAGGAAAGCAGTGTACAAGCTCAGAGAAACCTCACACCTTCCCAGCTTCTCCACAGAATTTACTACTGCCAGGACAAGGAAACACTCAGTTGTGCTTAAATAAAGCTTCACACATTTTTAAACTATGTTGTATTAATAATGCAATGTATTAATTCAACTTCCAGAGATTGGACTTGTTAGCTTTAGAGCAAGAGCTGCCACTTCCTTAAAATGCCATACTTTCAAAAGCTGGACTTGAATTTTATTTCCTTAAAACTCAGGCAGTAAGCTGAGTATAATGACTGCTCTCTGCCACAGAAAGGTGTTTAGATTTTACAGATTTAGCCCTTCTCAAAGCGTTTGACATTGCTTCAGGTTGGTACAACCCCAAACCAACGATGCTGAGCGTTTGGGAGATGCCAGAACATTTCCCACTCCCCCTGCTGCCCAGAGGGGTGATGAGAACAATGGATGTCTCTGCCAAACAGAGCCAACACCTCCAGGTCAGAAGGGTTCATTCTAACACAGGATGTTTTCTTCTAGCACAGAATGAAAATCTCCTCTCCACAACTATTGTCCAACAGACACAGTTCCCTTTCTTCCCCCCACTTTCTTTCCCTTCTTTTCATTTCTATTTGGAGAAGGTGACAGAGTTATTTTTAAGCAACTTCTCCAGCTTGCCAAAGAGCCTGATACAATGAGAAAACTTTTTTTAGCTTAATTAGAAGGCAAAGGACCAGGCACTGACTGTGGCTCTATATCCATCACTCCCCAGTTCTAGGAAGCTGGATACGTGTGCCCAGGCTCCTGGCATCATTTCTGGAATGCCAGCCAGCAGAACCAGGCAGAGCAGCGTTGCCATGGCCCTGGGGCTGGCACAGGACATCAGCAGCTCTTGGCAAAGCCTCTTTACTCTTCGTGTTTGCCCAACCATAAACAAGATGCAGGGCTTTTTTTGGAGCAGCTTTCCAAACAAGTTTTGCTCTATATTCAGATAAATACAGCACATGCTTTGTTCTTTGTTACAGCAGCTAAAAAAAAACCAAACCTACTTTAACTCTGCCCAGCAGCCTCCAGGTGCCCATGGGCACATGTGGAGTGTGCAAAACCAGGTTGGTCATGGTGAGAGCAACAAAACCCAGCCAGCTCCTGCCTGCAGTTCATCACACCTCGACACACAGGGGGAAGAGCAGCAGAGGCCTCTGTCAATGGAATGTGAACCTCTGCGGACCCTGAGGAACAAGGCAGCTTCAAAACTCTAACAGCAAAAGAAAAAAAACCTTTTCCAAATGTTTTCAGCTGTGGCTGGAGGTGCCCACAAGAATTGGACATCCAGATCTTCACCCAGGCCCAGAGCTAAGTACTCAGCACGGAGCAAGAGAACTCGCTGGATGCGGAATCAGGAAAGGTAAGTTCTGATTTTATTTCTGCTCAACTGTATCTATCATTGTTTGCATTTGGATTTGGCAAATTCTCCTTGTCGTAAATAGAACTTCAGCAAAGTCCAACACAGAACATTCCTTTACATGCAAAAATCCTTGAGAAAACAAGGACTGCTGGACCACTCTTACTATCCAGCAGTGTTACCCATGAGAGATTACACAGGACAGCAAAACATTGGGTTTTTTAATCCATTGTACTGTGCTGCCAACTTAGAAGCTGAAAATCCAGGGATTAGTGTAAAACAAGCACCTCCTGATCTTCAGCTCTAGCCAGGAAAGTGTTTTGGTGCAGCAGAACACTAAAGGAGCATCTGGAGCTGGATGGCTCCAAGGTTTCCCGGGAATTCAAGGCGAGCTCACCTCACACAACACTCCACGGCACGGAACCAGTGAAGGATTTCATCGTGGAGGGTGCACAGCTGAAGGCAGGAAAGGAACACCTTCTCAGCATCACTGTACCAGCCTGCATCTGACAGGAACCCCCCTGGAAAAAATCAGCAACAAACAGCAATTTGAAGAGCAAAACACATTTTCAAGAGAAAAAGAGTTTGCTCAAGTCTTGCAAAACGATCACTTATGTCATAGACCTGCTTTCTACAGACAGAAATCCTGTCAAGGTCAAACCCTCCTGAGCTGTAAAGGATGAAATGTAAGAGGAGAATTCTCCTACAGCTGAAGGAAATGATACTTTGGTTTAGGACGGTTTTTTGATATTACAGAGTTTTCCTACAGATTTATGTCAAGAAAAACTTACCAACACTAAAATCATGCAAAATCGTCATCACATCTGCAAACCAATTTTAAACCTAAACTGTTTGAACTAAAAAATTCTATATATTCTTAGATATTAAAATCCAATATATTTCTTTTAAGATTCCAAGTAGCTTTCTAAAAATTCCATTCCAAAACGCACGTTCTTTAAAAGGCCTATCTTTAACAAGAAAAAAATAATGTTAGATTAACTGAAGCTTACAAGAGAGAAAGCAAAAAGCCCGTGAGCAGCAGTTACCTAAAACAAACCCAATCTGGATTGCTTTTTCTTTCACAGCAGCATCTGACTCTGCAATGTAGGAGCACCGTCTGCTGAAGGAATAGGCCAGGACAGAAGCAACCTTGACTCCATGGTCCATCAGAGCCTGGAAACAGTGATGGAGCAGATGTCTGCCACAAAAGGAAGCAGAATTCGGTTACACGTGAAGGTCTGAAAGTCCGTTGGCTCTCATGAATTCAAAGGAGAGAAATGCAGCCCAAGCCTCCCCCAAACCCGAAGCAGATGAGCACAAGCCCCACTGTGAGGCTGCAGCTGATGGATCCCAGGTGCTGCGTGATCCAACACAAAGCCAGTGCACACAAAGTTCTTTACAAGGACACCCTCCGGTGGGAGCCAAGCACACGCTGCCCACACAGGATTAAAGCTGGGAAACAGCGGTTCCCAGCTCAAACTCGCCAGGGAGGAGGCCCCCAGTGCCCCCTCCCCCAGCACTCGCAGACAAATGAGCAGTGATGGCTTCATTAACATCACACACGCTATGGGAGGGACCGGTGTCTGAAGACTCAAAGCTCATCCTGGTTACAAAGAATCTGATCTAAAACAGTCAAGTTCTGTAACACCACAAATTGGAATATTTAATGACAGGAAAACTCTTCAAACTGGGGCAATCCTATCAGTTTCCCTCAGGATTTGCTAAATCAGCAGGAAATGGGTGCTGTGATTGCCACTGCTCAGGGACTGTCTGGGCACCGACTTCTCGGTGTCGAGCAGCTGAGGGGGGTTTGTATCATTTGTTTTTCTGGTTTGTGCCGTTTTTAACCTCTCTTCCTAGACGGAGAGATTAAGAGCTGAAATGAGAATTATTGATCTACTAAGATACTCACCTTTTATCTAAAGCTCGTAGCACCTTTGCAAAAACTTCGAGTTCACAAAATTCACTACCCAGCTGGCACAAGCGGCCCTGTTGGTAAAGCTGGAAAAAAAAACCAGGTAAATTAATCTTAAAATTTAAGATGGAGTTTTCCTGGGATATTCAGCTTACTAGCAAAGATAACTTACAATGAAATCTAGACTTTAAAGCATTGAAATACAGCAGGCTAAAAAGTTCCACTATCAGAAGATTTCACCACAGGAGTACAACTTCAATGTTTAAAAACTGAGCTATGAGAGGTCCGTAGGCAGTTTCAAGGGGGCTTTTTTAATCTATAGATGTATTTCCACGTGTTTGTGTCCTGCACCACCAAAACACTGCCACATGTAAGCTACAAACCCAAGACAAAACCAAGAAACGAGTGAAGTCAGCAAAAAATACAACTGACAGCTTTGATAGCGAGTACTTTGAAAACCTGTTTAAATGGCACATAATTTAGGATACAGCAATGCAAATACATCAGATACAAACAAACCCAAACGCACAAGTTCTGCAAGGGCTGACTCACCGAAACCCAGCACAAAACCAGGCACGAGCCCTGTCCCCATTCACACCTGAGCTTACACAGGTAATTCCCCCAGCAGTAAATGGGAAAACTGGAGTCTGTTCATGCATTTATTAAAAGCACTGGCTTGTTTTATGCCCAAAGTGATTTGTGCCTGCAGATAAGCAAATTTATCAGCTGAGTTACTCCTAACAAACCACAGAGAGTTGTCCACGCAGTGCATGGTTAAGCTCTGCCACAGCAGGCTATAAATGCCATGGATTTACACAGGTACAAAGGGACTGTGCAAATAAATGTCAGAGAAATCCACTGTGAACTATTAATTCCCATTATCTTGAAGGCCCTGACCCACAGATGAGCACAGGAGGGTACATGACCTAAGGAAGCACCACTCCACACCTACCACTGCCACAGGCACCATTAGTGCTTAAATGAAAACATTAATATTCCTCCCAGTTTTAATAGTGCCTTAAAATGCTTCCAGTGATAAGCATCTGGTGCCTGCTTCACCTTTTTCTCCACAAACACTGGGAGCTGATGAATTAATATTCCAAACACAGCACGTGAGAACATCTCCAGCCAGAAATTTAGTTTTAGTCAACTCTTCTTATAAAAGCACACAACACTGGCTCTAGAGCACAGCAAATTTGTTATTTTAACAACACATCCTACAAAAAGAACTTCAAAAATACTCTGACCTAATAATGTCAATTGCCAGAAATGAATGTTTTCCTTTTCATTATCTATTTTGCTGGAGGAACATGAAAAAAAAAAAAAGAAGGAAGTCTTTTAAAAACCAGAGCAAGTTTGCATGCAAAGTTACTGCTCAGATAAAGCAGCGTGTCCCTGCACTTCAAAGGGATCAGAGCTCCTGCTGGAGCTGGATTCTCTCTGGCACTGGAGGAACAGCCAGTCTGCTGTATTTAAAAGCTACAGTCATGGTTAAATGTTCTCATTTCTTCAGCACAGCTGTCTCACAGTAAATGTCCTATAAAACCTAAAATGTATTTTCTGCAGTAAAAAAAAAAAAGGCTGCTTAAATTGCTTGGTATTCCATGCCCAAAGTGAAGGTGGGCATCCCATCAATAATTGATGAGATCATTGCTGGAGGAAGCTTAGACACATCCCCAAGCTATTGTAGCAGCATTTAAGGCAACCAAAAATACTGTCACGTTTCACAATTCTCAAGTACAGTATCACTCCCTCCTATCACCTTGCAGTGCTAGCCAAAAATCCCAGAGATTCTTGGTTTATCAAATATTAACTGCAGTAAGACTCTTAAAAATTTATATATTTATGAGGTTACATAAACACATCTTGTAAGGAGAGAATCCCTGTTACATGAGATTCTGAAACTGCCAAGGAATAAATGGCCTGGTGGGGTGGGAGGGACGGAGAAGGTCCCAAAGGACCCTCAGTTTTGGAACATCAATAATTTCGGGCACACGTCAAATTTGACTTGGGCCCCAAAGTCCAAGCCGCAATTTTTCACTGCTCTAACTTGAAATACAACATCTTTGGGACTTTTACTATCCCTGTAACCCCTTCCCTCGACATACTGGCAAACATTTTGAGGAATTAACTCAGCTGGAAGCCTCTTGGAACTGTTGTGGCTGTTACAGCAATATTTTCAAACTGAATTTGACATGGAAATAGTGAGTATATGTCAAACTGTGAAGTAATTCCAGGAGATCCAGTAACACTCATTGAGAAGCAGCTGGGAGGATTGAAGAAATGATTCTCTTGTCAAAGCTCCGGAGAGACAGAATTCCTGACCACAGCCTTGTTACATAACACGAAAACAAAACAAAACAGTGATTCAAGAAAAACATGCCCTGACATGAACACAGAGCTTTGGACTTCTACAGAACTATTCTGTTCTGAAGAGAGAAATGTCTTTCAGACACCAGCTTAACCTATTTGGAACCTACCAGGGATTTATTTTTCTTTAACTATGGAAAAATGACTCAAAACCTGCAAGATGACTCCCAACTCCCATCAGCTCACACTGACACATGAGTTCTGGCACTGAGGACAGGTATAAATTTAATATACAGGTGGATGACTACACACATGCCCAATCCAGCTGTTGTGCACAGCTGTGAGAAACTCACCACAACCCTTCTTAGGATCTAAGGCTGGATGTTGAACTGCAGGTCCAGGTGGGTGTGTTACAAAAGCTGCACATTGTGGTGTCCCCAATTAAACATATTAATGACATTAACTTGTAACTTTATTATTATATAATAATTCCATTAAAGTTCTTGTCTTTCTCTCCCTGGGTAGATTAACCTTAAAAAAACCCCAACCCAACCAAATCTTCTCTAAACATACTATCTTTAAAAATCATTTTCTAATGCAGATGGGGGTTAATTCCAGCCAGCTGTCCAAGGATCCTCTAAAAGAGGAACTGAAGAAGATGCAATTTGAAAAATATGCTCCTGTTGGTCCAGTTTGGAAGAGGACTGAAAGACACGGATATTTCAGTAAGAACTACAGAGGAAATCCAAGAAGCTCCCCAGCATGTTTTGTAATGCCTAATAACGTAATGTGGAGTATCAGGCCAGATTGGGGAAGGACAGTGTACTTAACAAGCAGCAGTATTTGGGAAAAAAGTTGGGCTGAAACCACCATCTTCCTTCCCCACTCAACAAGGAAGGAAAAAGTTTTCCTGAGGCAACAGTTCACTGAATCAATCTGTTGACAAATGACTCATTACAGAAAACAATCAGTTCGAAATTTAGGTACATTCCATGCTTTGAAATCAATTTCAAAATCATCTACAAACCCTCTGGACAAGCGCTGCTTCTACTGGATATGAACTAGCCTGACTTCTGAGACAACTTTTAGAGCCCAGTGCTTGCACACCCCAAACATTCCCACCTGCTCTGCTCTCTGGGCCAGAGCAGCACAGTTTGTGTCTCACAGAGTCCAGCACACGGGACACAGAGTCTGAGCCTCACAGTCACACGTGTGTGAGATTCTCCTCAGCAACTGGGAAAAGCCAGCCTGCTTTGAAGTTTAATCAGCCCAGAGGAAATGAAGTGGAAATAGGAATTATTGTTCAGCAGGAGCTCAACACCTCTGTTCATGAGGTGACCTCATTATCTCAATTATGATGAGTTCTGGTGTCTCAGACTCAACAAGGATACTGAAAAGGAAGGGAAGTTGGAGGATATTGGGATGAGAAAACATGCCCCACAGTTAGAGGTTAAAAAAAAAAAAAAGGCAATCTGAGTAGCACAAGTCAGAAGACAAGAAGTTTCAAACCAGTAAAGACACAACAAGGAAAGACAGTTCAGTTCACATCTAAATTTAGACTACAGAAATAAGGCATGTGTTAATAATAATAACTGGCAAAAACTCATGAGACAATGATTCTCCTCCACTGTGAGGCTTTAATTTGAAGGGGTGGTGGAAGGATCTGATTTAAGCCCAGCAGCATTCAGTGCAGTCCTGCTGCACGCCGTGCTCCAGCCAGGTGATGGGAGAGGCTGTACACTGTGTGTGTGCACAGGCAGAAACCATCACTGCTTCCCACACATTTCAGTTCTAACCCCAAACGCAGCAGCACGAGGGGAGTTCAGTCTCTGTGAGCTCACCCTGGGGGTCACAGCAGAAGCCCCTCAGAAGGCGGCTCTGGGATGCTCTGCCTCCCTCACACTCTGTTTGTGACCTTGGTTGTACCTCCCTGGGCAGGGAAGCTCAGAACTGGAGCAGCAGCACAGCCACACTTCATTTCAGGGGGAGTTCTTCCTTCTCACTCTCATCAAATACCCTGGAGACTGAAGACTTGGGACAAGCTTGTTTTACTCTAATGGACAGAAATGATGCTTATAATGATTCTCCATCAGTAAACTCAACCTCTGCTGCAATGCAGAGAACGGACGTTCTGCTTCTTGTTTTCAACAGTCAGCAAATTCCTGTTTGTTCATTTTCTTTGGTTCAAAGAATACCTAAACGTGACAGAAACCAAATTAACATCCTCTTCAACTGCTCCTGTGGTTAATGATCTCACCAGAAAACATTCCAAGAACAAATTGTTTTCAAGAAAAATCAATTCTAAGGAAAGAAATACACAATCCAGAAAAGACATTCCAAAAGGAAAATAAACGTGGGATGAAACTCCTCGTTAACCAATACAAGTCCAAGATGAGGCTGCCACTGTGTAACTACAACAAATACCTGGGACAGAGAACACTAAAGCAGTAAAGCACCTTGGGAACCAAAATCATGAGATAATTATGCAAAACAGAGTATAAAGCTGAGGCACAGGGGGAAAGAACTGAAATCTATGTAAGACACTGACTAGAGAGTTCAAAATCTGACTTCTGCCAACATAAACTTGATTCTCTACACAAACACCCTCCCTCAAAACATTATCCTCACTCCAATAAACTACAAAATATAATAAGTTGATTTTTTCAGGGGTTAATTTTGTTGATTTGGTTGTTTGAGTTTTTTTTTGTTGTTGTTGTTGGGGTTTTTTTTGAGGACTTGCAGTTTATTCCAGCTGTCACTACTTTTTAATATACAATTTTGGCATTTTGCTCATATGCTGAATCTCAGTTAAATGAGATGCAGCATATTTCTTTCTTTGCCTTCTGAAAACTACACACCCTCTCTCTCATCCTCCCCTCTAAAAAAACAAGCAAGAGAACCTAACTAGTTTAACTAGGAAAAAACCCAACCAGGATATACACAAACCTGGCAAACATCCAAAGGAAACAAAGTATGATATGTGTGCACATTTTTATTTTTTCCCCCCAGAGGCAGGTGTTACTTGTAACAATACCAGTTATTAAGCTCCTCAAAATACAGCTGTGATTAATAAGACATTTAAATATTTTTTAGCTCAAATGTAGGCTTGGAAATTTCCAGGATATCCTCACAAGCATCCTGCTCTGCCTCTTCTTTTTCTAATGGTTGCAAGGAAAAGTCAAACAGTGCTCAAAAAAAGAGATATGCAGTGATACCCTGCTGAAGCAGTGCAGGTTTGTTGTTTTACCACAATCGTGAGTATTTGACAGCGCCTTGTTTTGAGTTTTAGTCACTGTTTGAGAATGCTCCAGAAAGATAAATACGCTCAGTATGAGGAACCTGCCTGTTCCTGTCACCTTGCAGCTGAACCCACTCCTTATCAAACCCACAAGAACATCCTGCAGCTATCCCAGATCGATTCCTCAGCCAGGTTTATAAGGCATGTCCCAAAAGTTAACAATTCTGGAAGATGTAGAGGTAAAACCAATCAGAGTGGGAAATAAAGGCAGTGTGTTATGACAATAGAGCCAAACACGGGATTAGAGGGCATCCTGGGGAACAAAACCAAGACACTGCTGGCATTTTCTTCTCTTTTAAACAGCAGCTCTCTGACCATCTCTGCTGTTCTGTCTCACCTACAGCTTCTGAATCAACTTAGGCAAGCCTGGTAAACATTACATTTGAGTTTTCATACCAATAAATAGGATAAAAAAAATTTTGTGTGGCCACAGACAATTAACATTCACAGACCAAAGCAAAATCTGACTAGTACCACCTTTCACTTTTTGCAAAAATCAGTGGCAGTTTCACAAGTACCACAAACCACGATTAATACCTAGATAAAAAGATATTACTTACTAGTTACACATGAAAGATTTGAAACATTTTTTACTCCTTTTAATCATCACAGAATGAAAGTGATATAGGATACTAACAACTAATTGACACCCCCCAACACAATAGCAACAAACACCATGCAGTCAAACAAATATTTAGAGGTCTTCTAGTCTGTCTTACTCCAAAGACTGTTAATGGCTTTGGAAATTCTACTTCTGCTTTAAAGAACTCAATGGTCAGGACATATGGAATGTGGCTCACCATGATGAAATGGCATTTTATATCCACCTGATATTCAAAAGAACTGCCCAGAACCAAACCAGCAAAACAAGCACCACACGCACAATGAGAGGGATGCTGTCCCCAGCCTAACCTAATTCAGCTACCCCTGAATGATACTTTTGATGTATTTGGTGCTATCATCATCCAAATATAGAATCAAAAACCAGTTACCAGGTGTTCTATAGGTGCACAGAGAATCACAGGATGGTTTGGGAGGGAAGGGACCTTGAAGTAGTTCCAACCCCTGCCAAGGGCAGGGATGCCGTTCTCTAGACCGGGTTACTCCAGGCCCCATCCAAGTTGGTTGTCCTACACAGAAAAGATGACACTGAGGACATGGAAGCCCAGCCTACCCTTGCAGCCATGGAACACTCACTGCAGCTATGGCCCAGTTTGGTTTACTCTGTGTGAGGACATCCCAGGGATGTGGGCTGGGAAGAGGAATATCAGCGCACCTCACGCAGTTCAAACTCCTGCTGTGAAACACAGAAGCTACAGGAAAAGCAAGAGGGAATGGCTTCAAACTGACAGAGAACAGGTTTAGATTACAGATTAGGAAAAAATATCTAAAGTGGGTGAGGCCCTGGCACAGGGTGCCCAGAGAAGCTGTGGCTGCCCCATCCCTGGAGTGTCCAAGGCCAGGTTGGACGGGGCTTGGAGCAATCTGGGATGGTGGAAGGTGTCCCTGCCCATGGAGGGGTGGAATGAGATGGGCAGAAAGGTCCCTTCCAACCCAAACCAGTCTGTGATTCTATGCAATCCCTGTCATTAACGACAGCTGTACTGTCAGTACAACACAAACACTGTTTTGGGGCTAAGTACTTATCACCTTTATTATCATCTGCCCAGCAAGATGACAAACCCATGTGCACAAGCAGAAGAAACATGTTAGAGAGTCTCCTCAGAAATCAGATGTGCTGCTGGATCTTCTTCATCATGGAAGAACTCCACGTGAACCTGATTCAAAGCAACCACTCAGGAGTGCTAATAAAAGCATAAAAAGTCAATGATCTATTAAGCTCACCTACAGATGAGTTTTTAAACAGCTGGGAGTAACACATACTTGGATATTTCTATCACTAGAAGGAGGTTTTGTTTTATACTTTGAAAAGCCACAGAGTACCATCCTCTCATGAACAAACATGAGGACAGGCACTGCTAAGGAAGTTTATCAGTCAATGGTCATACTTACTAACACCTGAAAGTAACCCCCCAAATATTCCTCCACATTGTGATTTCCATATCTTTAGTTTTTAGCTGATGATTACCATGTGTCAATCACATCATTATCTGTGAGCATGCTCATATGTCATAAAAATGGGTTTCCATCCTTCTCAGCACCTAAGGCAGACATGAAATAACCAGGACACGGAAAATGCACATGTCTGTTTCAATGCTAGAGAAGCAATTTCCCCGTCTCCAGTAAATGCTACTACTCTCCATGTATATGATGGGTCACTAACCCTGGTTCATAAAGATTAGGCTAAAGAATTACTTCATGTAAAAACTCTTAAATTTTTAGAAATTCGCTGGCAGAGGAAAGAAGGGTTATTCCTCATCTTAGGTTTTTATAGACATTGTTTCTCCCCTGATGAATGCACATTTCCAGCTGTTCCTGCACATGAATGAAATGCCTGTTTGGTGGACAATAAGAAATTAATGGACCATCTCAGTGCACCTTTTACACCAAATCTGTATATTCCAGGGGCAGCTGAACGAGGAACACCCCTTTCACCAAGGAATGATTTAATGCTAATAAACTACAGCATTAAACAACTGTCGGTTCTTTCCATCTGGTTCCTACCAGATCATTTATACTAGACCACAGCAAACTGCTCCCTCAACTACTGACATCACCGTCTCCAATACATTATTTTAAAAAAAAAAAGGGGGGGGAAGGAAAAAACATATTCCAGCCCAGGCAGCTTGGCCTCATCATGCCCGCCCCGCTCCCCAACAGCGAGAGGCACCTTCCCCCGCGGTTCCCCCAAGGCCAGGCCCCGTCTCCCCG
>VWZW01003549.1:393864-413941 GCA_013397115.1 Edolisoma coerulescens | reverse complement strand
GGAGCCGGCCGAGGTGTGCGCGGCCCTGCGCAAGGGTTTCATCGCCTGCCACCGCGCCATGTGGAAAAAGCTGCGTAAGTGCCAGCGCCCGCCGCGGACCCTCCGCGCCCTCCCGCGGGCTGCGCTCCCCCTGCCCGCCCCCGCTCCGCCCGCGCTGCGCCGCTCTCCAGCCGCCTTTTCCTCCCCCTCTCCCGCACTATTGTGAGTGCCTCCCTCCCTCCCTCCATCGCTGCCATCCCCGCGCCGGGAACCGCGGCTGAGCGCGGGAGGGGATCCCAGCCGTTGGGTCGGGTAATTCGGGAAAACAAGAAAAAGTGGAGAGCACGCTGGGAGAAGAAAGGTGTAAACACAGGGCGAGGACACGCTGTTGTGTTACGTAGCTGGGAATGGTGCTGCGGTTTGTTTTCAGGCTGTTACACGTCGATCTCCAAATTCGATTCATTGGGAAGGTCTTCATCTTGTTGCCTTGGGGAATCGCACTGAACTCCCCCTTAGATTTCCCTTGCATCAGGAAAAGAAAAAAAGAAAGTAATTATAACAAACTGAAATGGGCTGGGAACGGTGTTTCTCCCTAACGGTGCTTCCGACTGTTTTTATGCGTCCTGATGGAAGGATTGAAATGTGGCTGGTTTGTAACTCGCTCATGTTGTTGTGTGAACACGGGGGAATACGCAGTGTCCCTGACAGAACAGAAAACACGCTTAATATCCTGAGGATGATTTTGATATATAAAAATGTGTATCATCATTATGTGTTTATGTATCTATTAGTTGTTTAACTGCAGTAGCATAGAAGTTGGGGTCGTAAATAAGTACGTGTTAAGGAGAGGAGCATGCCCAGACAAGTGACAGTCATCATTCCTGTACTCATCCTTCTCCCCGAGGTCTTGTGAGGCTGCAGTTTGAGTTTCTGAAAGGCTTTTTTTTCTTCATAAGATGAAGGTTCTGGCTTAGAGCGTGGTTGTTTATATAGAGTGTGTAGAATGTGTGTGTATTGTTTATGCATTTAGGCATTCAAAAGCCTCAGAGAAAAAGCAAGAGCAGCGCACAGCGTGTGAAGGGAGGTGTGGAACACAGTAAAACTGGATCCAGAATAGCGACACTTGGGCTTGGGAGGGAAACCTGAAAAGCAAGAATTGCACTCGGAGCACCTCGGGGTTTCAATGAAGTGATTCAGGAGGGGTTGGGGGGGGAAATTACAGTTTCAAACCAGTTTCATTTTCCTTTTTCTTGAATAGCAAAATAGAGAAGTTGTGCAAATGTCAGATACTTGAGGAGCTACGGGGGAAGGAGCAGTGAGTTTGAGGGCACGCTGGCACTGAGCACAGAGGGAAGGGTGTGAATTTTAGAAGCCCCAGAACTTGACCACAGCCTTGGCAATGGGGTGTGCAGCCTCCCGGGCTGCAGCCTGAGTGATAAGGAGCAGAATGTGTGAACAGGGGGAGATGGCATGGGTGGGGGGAAGATAAGGAGTTCGGTTTTCTGGCTGTTGTGTCCCTGGTGTGTTATTTGTCACTGGAACTCTGTGTGAACACCGAAGGCAGCGAGAAGTGTGGGAAGCTCTGTTTAGTAATGAGTGCTTAGCAAACAGCACCGGGGCTGTGGAAGCAATTTAAATTGTTGTGAGAAACAACACAGCTCTGGCTGGGAGCCTTTGATGGCACTTCGAGGTGGGCTGTTTAGTAAACTCCAGAGCATGTTTGCTCCTCCTGATTCCTGCTGCACGTGCTTGACAGCCTGAGTTTTGTGGGACAAACCCATTATTATCTCTAGTTTATAACTTCATCCTGTGTTACAGAATGCCAGTGTGAATTCTACTGGCAAGCAATAATTTTCCATATTACCATGTGTAAAGCAGCTCTTTAACTGTGTGTTGGTGACACTGTGGACATGAAATGGAAACTGGGTATGTTGGTATCTTGAAGTGTGTGGGAGAATGGTTTGGAATTTTGGGAAGTTCTGGGGTCATCCCCTCTATCCCCTGATAGACACAAACCACAGGGATCATGACAGCAGCAGAAGAACTAAACCAGAAAAATACCCTGGTGTTTATCACTGGTGATCGTTTTTGGTGTTAATCTGGTGTATAGTGATAAAATTCCCTGAATGCTGAAGAGCTTCTGGAGTAAGAGTTCATTTTGGAAGCTACAGAATCGGTTGAGTTTATGAGTTCAGAGTTGCAAAGCTGAGTGTGAAGGGCAGTGATTTTCAAGTAGAGGGGGGAAAATGTTTTAGTAAGATGTTCTGTTGATGCTCCTGATCCGTGGAGGAGTTGGGTACATGGATTTGATTTTAATACTTGAGCTCAGAAGAAAACCCAGCAGTTTTGACACTTTTGCTGGTTTCTGGTGAGACACAATCTCTAAAGAGAGAACTGGGCTGTGTCTAATACTTATCTCTGAACAGGAGCAAGGCATGAACTACAGTCCCTGGATGACAGGCAGATAATTCCTGGTTTTGTTGAGCCTAAAATCTGAGGCTGCTGCATCATTCTTTCTCCCACAAGTGGATGATTTCCTTCTCTCTGCTCCCTATCCCCATAAACACTGATTTGACTCTCTAATATATTTTATTGCTGTTTGGGGGTTGTTACGCTGACAGAAACTCATTAGTTGCAGCTTGTTTTCTGTTAAGTGCATGGTTGAAGTCCTCATTACCACTTGGCTCCCTCCCTTGTTTGCTTTCCATTTGGAATGTGTTAGATTTAATATCCACAGTTAAAACTGCCAGACAAAGTACTTCCAATAAGCTGATTGAATGTTTGTGTTCTTGAAATAAAGCTGCTCCTAGGGAGAAAGTGTGTTTTAGTATTTAGAGCACAAAGCTAGAACTGTTGGAACTTAAATGTTTAAATTATACTGGATGTCTTGGTAGCTCACACTGAGGAAATGCTGCTTTTATCTTCATGCTGCCTGTGAATTCTGCTTCTCTAAATTCTCCATCTCCATCAGCTCTCTTCCATGTCTTCTTCCCTCAGGCACCTGAACATCATTCAGTGGCACTAGAACTTAAATTCCTCATTCTTTCGATTCTGTTTAAAGCTTTAGAAGTCTAAAATATCTGTTTTCACAGAGGGTAAGGTGTAACTGTGTTTTCCTTTTCTTTTCCTCGTGTGTTTATTTGCTGTGTGTTTGTTGTGCCACGGGCACAGATAGAGAATACGGTGCTTTGGCAGCCCGAGTTGGGTATTTCCTGCAAACAGCTTGTGTCACAGTGGAAGTTTTGTGTTGTGCTGTGTGAGCCTGACTTGTGAAGTGCAGGAGATAGAATGTGACAGGGAGATGAGGCTTCCCTTTGGAGTTTGTCTGAAGACGTGAGTGGGTGCAGTGAAGAAGAAACATGAGGTTGCTGTTGACAGTTGGAATCAACTGATAACTGGGAGCTGAGCCTGGTTCTCCTGGGTGCTGGGGTGGGGAGGAGGATGGTGTGGCTGGGCTGGCTCGATGGGGGTGTTGCCTCAGTCAATTTGTGCAGTTTTGGGAGAAGATGAATTTGTGTGTGTAGATACCAAAAATGGGAAAGGCACGAAAGAAATTTGGATTGGGTGTGGCTGGAGAGAGTAGTGTAACAGCAAGTTCATGGAAATGGTTTGAGGGCAAAGCAGTTTAGAGGGATTTCCCTGACCATGTGTAGTTCACACCAGGGTAGGTGTGTTATTACTCTGAATTCCAGGGATATCTCCTGTAGAATTTAAGGAGAGCACACTGAGATAGTCTGAATTATTCAGTCCTCCAAAGGGAAATGTGAATAAAACATTGGAGACATTATTCAGCCTAAAATGTTGTTGTTCAGCCTATGAAAGTAAAATAGCAGCTTTTCTCCCTTCCAGGGGGATCAGGAACGTCCACAAATCCTGATTGCCAATCAAACATCCAGGCAAATAACTGAATTTATGACATTTCTGCTACTTCAGCCAGGGAAGTGAAGAGTAAATCTCAATGAAACACTTGGTTGATCCCGTTCAGCCCCCAAGGAGCATGTCTTCTACCATGTTCTTCTAGTGATGCTTGGGATATCAAACCAGAGGAGACAGGTTTTTGAACCCTATCGTGGTGCTTTGATGCTGTGTCAGTTCAAGCTGAGGCTTGGGAGGGACGTTTAGGGAGTGGGGGGACCTGGGGACACGGCTTGGCCTGGCTGTGGTTAAGCTCAGGCTGTGCTGTAACATCCCACAAGCCTCTGAGACACCCTTCAAGACATCCCCAGTTCCACACAACTAAACCCATGGGTTTTGTCTGTTTTTTGCCTGGTTTCTCCCTGCAGCAGAGTGGCCCAAGACCATGACAGGCCTGCCCAGCACGTCGGGGACCACGGCCAGCGTGGTGATCATCCGCGGCTCCAAGATGTACGTGGCCCACGTGGGCGACTCGGGAGTGGTGCTGGGGGTCCAGGATGACCCCAAGGATGACTTTGTGAGAGCTGTGGAGGTGACACAGGACCACAAGCCAGAACTTCCCAAAGAAAGGGAGAGAATTGAAGGCCTTGGGGGCAGGTAAGTGTGTTTGCTTTCACTGAACTAAGCTTGAGCTTGTTTGGGAGGGCACACGACGAGCTGAATCTCAGCTATTTCTCTTTTATCCTTTTAATTTTTTTTTACATCTTATTGGGGAATAAATTACAGGGATCCATTGTTGCACGGTTGTGTTTTTTGCTAGTGGTTTATGGTGTATCCAGAGCTTTAATTTCCTGGTGGATCACGCAGCTGAGGAGTGGTTACAGTTCTCAATGCTCACCAACAACTTTTTGCAAGTGGAGATGGTAATTTTTGGCCTCTTTTCCTTTAAATTCTGAGGAACCTGCAGGTTGGGCAAATTGCCTTTCCACATAGGTAAAATGATATGAGGTCTGGAATATCCAGTTTGTCACAACACTGTAATTTCCCAGGCGTTCTGCGTTGTCCCTGAGATGACAATGGCAGCTGTCGAGTAGGCTCCTCAAAGCTTCTGCTTAGGGAACATAAGAAAAATCCTGGATTTGAAACAAAACCCTGCCTTTGCCGTGTTTAACCCCACAGTTTAGCACCTGTCTTTCCAGGAGCCACTCGTTCCCTGGCAGGAGCTGGCAGATGTTGGAACACCCGAGGTGGGGTGGGGATGTGTTCCCTGGGAGCGAGGGGAAGCAGGCAGGGCTCTGTCAGGTGGCACAAATGTTTGGAGACAGCCCCCAGGGCTCGGGTCTGGGAGCTCTGCGTTCTCCCGGTGCCGCACCAGATGGATGGGCACGGTTTCCTCCTCGGAGCAGGGATCACTGAAGGTTTTCCTGTTGACATCATTCATCTGGGAACCCTGTCAGCCCATTAACCTTCAGATATTTGTGTCTCTGGCAGGTGGGAGTTGATGAGGGGCTGTTTTGTAGGAGGGATAACCTGCAGTTTCGCTGTAGGTTTCCAAGGTGTTTCTTAGAGATTGGAAGTCTCTCAGGATTCAAAAAATTCCCTGAAATTTAGTATTTACAGGAATGGTTAATTTTT
This sequence comes from Edolisoma coerulescens, assembly GCA_013397115.1. Classification (NCBI taxonomy): domain Eukaryota; kingdom Metazoa; phylum Chordata; class Aves; order Passeriformes; family Campephagidae; genus Edolisoma; species Edolisoma coerulescens. Next base: position 408,472 of record VWZW01003549.1, on the reverse strand, counting down.
AATTTTTTTTTATTTTTACTGGTGTTCCTCCTGTTTTTCCCAGGCTGGCTGTGAGGCACATGGTGGGAATGAGGTGGAACTCTGCAGCTGTGCTTGGGAATGTCTGGTCTTTCATGAGAGCCAACTGGGAACAGTTAATGGGAGAGCATGATGGAATCCTCCATTAAAATGATATTTTCCCAGTGACAGTCTGAGTGTGGGATGAGGTTTTCTTTCCAAGAGTGACTGAAGTGAGCTTTGTGTGGTCATTAGTTGTACAAGTGGATGAGATCAAGTTTTAGGATGTGGTGTTTGTGACTTTGCTGTGCTCTGGATGGAGCTGAACATGCCCTTGTCGTTAAGGCCTTTGAAGTGTCAGGAAGTGCATCTCGAATGGCTTCAGCATGAGGAATCTTGAGGCCGTTCCAGAGCTGCTCAGTTTCTAATTACCAATGGCTGTTCCTTGGATGAAAGGAACTTTCAAGTATCTAGTTCCTAGTTTGGTCGGGACCAAGCTTTGCTAGTTCCTGGTTTCATTAGCTCCCATTCCTTGATGGTTCACACTCCGTTCTTCTTTCTTCCCTGCCTCACACAGCTGCCCCAGTTATTCCCTCCGTAGCTCTTTTGACCCTCCAGTGCCTTCGGGGTCAGTGCATCTCAGCCAGTGCTCAGTGCCTCAGAGCAGGTGTTCACATGCAAATGCAGAGCTGTTCTCCCCATCTCCTGCTTCCTGCAGACACCGGCTGGGGACAATTCCTCTTTTGTGTTTGCCTCCTGTTGGTGTTCCGTCCATTAAACAAATCCTTTCAGGAGGCTGCTCCTTTCTTTTCTGTTGTTTCAACTATGCTGTGCTGCCCTGTACTACTGAACTTCGGGATGGAGAAGGCTGAAGGAGGAGCTGTGTGGTATTTACACCTGAGGTAGCTGGAGTTGGTGGCCCTCATCTGAGGGAGGCAAACCCAGTTCTGCTCTGATAGATTAAAGATGCTCCAGATGAAAGACGTTGTAACCAGACAGAATTTCTTCCAGGTCTTCATTCCCTTGCTTTTTATTTTCTTCTGCCCTTCACCTCTCACTTTCCCCCCTTGGCTTTACATGGAATTACCAAAGTGCTATCGCCTGTTTTGAAATACTTCATTGTGCCGTTACTGCCTCCACATTTGCATATTTAACCGGTTTTGCCTCGTTGCCACCACCTTCCTCGTCCCCGTGTCTAACCTGTGCCCCCTCTGGTGCTTTCAGTGTGATCAATAAGTCTGGTGTGAACCGCGTGGTGTGGAAGAGGCCGCGCCTGACCCACAACGGCCCCGTGCGCCGCAGCACCGTCATCGACCAGATCCCCTTCCTGGCCGTGGCCAGGGCCCTCGGTGAGTCCCCTGAGCTCCATTTACCCCCCTGGGTTGCCAAAACACGGAGTTTAGAGGGCTTTCCTCACTTGCCTTCTGAAAGTCTGGGCCTTTTATAAGTGTGTTTTAAATGCAATCATTTGTTTCTTGAATAAAGCTGTAAAAGGTGGCGTTGGGGAGTGAAGAATGTGCCTTACAACTTGCAGGGTTTTCAGTGCCAGCTCTACAAGGATGGGACTTAATTTTACCACCAACTAGTCAAAAATTACAGTCCCGTTATCTCAGTAAGAAAGAGACCAAGGTGCTCTCCCTCCTGGAGACACACTGGGCTTGTGCATTGTCATTTGTACCAGAAATTCAGTCTTGCTGGATGGTGTATGAATTCCTTCAGTCTTTCTTTTGTGGAGAACCTTTTTTTTATTAAGACTTGGCATAGAATGGGATGAAAGTCAAACCTGTTTAACTATAACTTGCCTTTATAGGAGCAGTAGATGTGAGAAACGGTCTTTGAGGAGCACCTCATTCCAAGGACAAAAAGGGATATTGCAGTACTAGAAAACTTGTGATGAATGGTTTTTGGGAAGTACTTCTAAAGTGAATTATTGGGTGTATCTTACCCATGAGTGTTAGTGTTTCTGGTCATTTCCCCCCTTAAATTTCATTGCAGAATGCCAATCTTTGGCTGTTTGTTTTTTCCCTTTGTGCAGTGAAGAATCTTCTATGCAGATATACCCAGAACAGGTTTGATTTTATGGAATTGTGGTTTTTACCTGTAAGAGCTGTGCTGTGATGTAATTCCTTGCTAGCAGCTTGGCAGGCCCGTGGCAGTGCTGTCAGTGTTCCTGGGTCAGCTGGCAGTGCCCATGGGGACAGGCTGTTCTGGGACCAGGCTCTGGATCATTCCAGAGCCTTGCTGTGTCTGGTTTCACAGGCAGGAATAGCTGTGCCACAGGGATTTGTCCAGGGTTAAGGAGAATTTTGCAGTGATAATGAATATGGAAAAGTCAGCTGTGCGTCAAGCTAGGAGTCACAGGTGCCTGAAAATTTACAACTTTAATTTTAAGGACTTTTTCTCAGTATCTGAAAGTCTTTATGTGTCGTATTTCAGGTAGGATAGAGTTTATTTTGTGGTTAGTAAAACTGACATGAGAGTTTGAGTGAATCCTTTGGAGTTAATTGATGAGTAGAAAAATAAATCTTCATCCCCTGAGCAGCACATCCCTGTTGTTCCCTCCTGCAGGACAGGGGAGGTGTTCCTCCTGGACTGCAAAAAGTGCACACTTGATTTTGGTGCATCTTTTGTTCTGTGATTGCAACTGGGAGCCAGGCAGGAGGGGAGGCTGGTCCCAGCACTGTGGAAAAGTTGCATTGCTCAAATGTTCAGCCAGCAGAAAATCCTGGTGCAGAAGAAATCCTGGCCAGGTTAATTCTGTTGACATCCCCTTTCCCATTCCGATTGTCAGAAGTGCCCTTCTGCCCTAAAATAAGCATTTGTGGTATGCACAGTGGCTGTATTTAAGTATTTAAATAATGCTTAATTTATTTATAGCCCCATAATAAGTCAGAAATATTCGGGCTTTGTGCTGTTTCTGTAAAGCATCTGTGAGCTGCTTTAATGTACACAGCAGGTTTCTGTGTCTTCTAATAAAACATTTTAAGCTGTAGCAGAGTTCTGTGTTTTCACAGCTACTTCTGCTGACCTTCTCTGGGCAATGAGAACATCTTCTTTTTTTAATACTAATTTGCCTTGTAATACTCATGAATCTGTAGTGAGGGATTGCCTGGCACTACTGGAGCTGTTTGGGAGGTGTTTAAATAAATGAATGATGAAACCTGAGCCAGGAACCTGTTAGTTCAACCACTCCCTCCTGTGGGAACATGAACTCTCCTTTCCCTGGTTTTTTTCTGTAGGACTATAATAGACTCACCCTTGTGTTTTAGGTGGAGCAGCCTCCACCATACAGGTTTGACTCTTCCTAAGAACAGGAATTTCCTGCTGCCCTCTAGGAGGAGTTCTGTGCCAGAACAGGGAATCCACGTGGAGCTGCAGCAGGAGTCTCTGACAGGGACAGGGGAGCTGTTTTGCAGAACTGACTGGGTGCCAGCACTGTTTTGTGATGCTCTCTGGATGCACATACCATGAAATCCTGGAGAAGAGGCTATGGCTGACCTCAAATGATCTGAGGAAATTCCTGTTTAAGGTTTTAGGGTTTTTTATGTGCATTTAATTATTTTTTTTTAATTACCAAACAGAGTGGGCACAGCTGTCACTCAGTTTTTCCTTCCTGCTCCGTTGCAGGCCCCACCATGAAGATCAATCACATGGAATTTTATAAGTTGTATTTAAGCACTGCACAGCAATTTCCAGCTTGTATTGATAATTGCTTTTCTGTTTTATCTCTGTAAAACCAGACAAACTTGGGGTGCATTTTCTTGTCCTTAGGATGTCTTGCTGTAGCTTGTGCAATTTTCTTCAGCCCTGAGACAAAATAAGAAGTGTGCTGTGCCAAATGCAGAGTGTGTGCTTGGCTCTGGGGATCTGTGTGTTACACACCTCATGTTGAGGGCACCTGTGGCTCCTTGTGGAGAAAAACTTTGATTTTAAAAGCTCTGGGATTAATCAAACTGGGGTTTTGTTTTGGACTGAGTTATAAAAGTAAAGTTTTCTTTCCTCTATTAAAACCAAAAGCTGTTTTTATATGCAAAACAGCATCTCCAGAAACAGAAATGAAAGACTTGATTTATGTGATTTCTGGACATGCTTTTGCTCCAAGAAGGCTTTGGGCTTAATCCAATCCAGCCCACTTGTGTGATGGGTGTTTTTGTTTGTAACTTCAATTACTTCCCTGGCAGCAGTTGACTTAAAAGTGGGTTTGTTGTTGTATTTATAAGGTAACAGTAAGCAGATAAGAGAGACTGCAGAGTTTGATATATTCTTACAGGCAGCTGAATTAGTTTCCTGCTCCTTTGGTATCTGATTTCAAACATCTATTTCATTTTGTAAGATGCAGTGTAGATCTCTGTATAGTATTCTGGTTTGAGTCAGGACCAAGAAACAGGTTTTTCTGGAAGATATGGAAGGAACTACATTCATAACTTTTTTTTTGTTGTTTGGAAAAGAAATATGCAAACCTCACGCTGAAAGAAATACTCCCCGTGTGTAAGTTTTTAAAGAACAAGATTGTCAAGAGTTTTGTAAACGTTTGGGTTTTAATTCAGAACAAAAATAGTCTGGCTCCCAAATGGCAGCCTGAGAGCCTGGCATTCCAGCCCTGTAACACCAGCCCTTGGCACATCCCAGCTTCCCAGGCTGCCAGGGGGTCACTGCTCTGTCTGCTTGCTTTGGAACAGAATTAAAGACTTCAGAAACGCTCAGGGAAACGTGTTCTCTGCTTTCTGGCTGCTCTCCTCTCCCTTTTCCCCTCCCAGAGCTGTGTGACAGAGGCTGCCACGGGAAGCACCTCTCCAGGCTTGTGTTCCTGGGCTGCTGGGGATGCTGAGCTCTCTGCTGGGCAGGGAGGGGAGCTCTGCCCTTCAGGGAAAAAAAAACTAAATAAACCCTGTGAGATGGGTTGGCCTTGGTAGGCTCAGAGTGGACGGATCTGAGAGTCCCTCTGTGCCCTTCAGCAAGTTTCTAATCCTTGGAGCTGGCCTTGTGACCACTGTGATATTCCCAGTTATCCCTCTGAGGAGCCCTCTTCCTCTTGGAGCAGCTCCCCTGAAATCAGTGTGATGGTTCTTGGCTGTTTCCTGGGGGAGGGCAGCAGATGGACACGATGACATGTGTGTGGATGAACCCAAATTAATGAACATCAGGTTATTTTTATCACCCAGCACAGTATATTTAATTAAAAATCTGATTCAGCTAATAACATGTTGTCATTTCTCCTGCATATTCTTCCGAATATGAACAAACTGGGAAATGGACGTGTAAAAATATTCTGTACATTGGAAATTGATGCTGCTCTTGTTTATTTTACCTGCTGTGGCCGTGACAGAGCGAAGTGAGAAACTCGGAGTGCAGGAGGACCTTCCGTGCAATTCCCATCCAGTAATCGCCGTGCCGGCGCTCAGCTCTCGTGTTACAGTATTTATTTTGATCTCGCTGCCAGCTGGCTTTGTTGGGAGCCTGTGGCAGCCGAGTGCACCTCTGCAGGAGCAAGCTGGGCTTTTAATTAGCGCTCATTAGCAGCATGTGCTTGTGGGGCTGCTGCTGCTGCGGCCGGGGAGAATCGGGGCTTTAATGAGGATGGGCCGGCCGTGCTGGCTGCGCTGGAGTGGGGTAATTGAGTTGAAGTATTCCCTTTCCTGATTCTGGAAAAGTCTTTTCAACTGGTTGATAGCTTAAGGCAAAGCTAATGGAGGCAAGGAGGAAGACAAAAAGCTTATTTATTGTCTTTAAAAGGGTGCTGATGGATGTGGAAGGAGCTCCAGGCTTTGTCCAGCAAAGGAAGAGCCTGACAAAACCTTGCTCTTGAGGTCGAGTTGTTGAGCTTCTGTTTGCTGCTCAACTCTGACGTTTTAATTAATTTCTGCTTTTAAAGCTGTGTGTTCTGTACAGAAAAATGTAACCAGTGCTTGTAAGTAATAATAATAATGTTACTTTTTGTTGCTTATCGCTACAGGAAGCTGTTTGTGAACATGGAAATAAGTAAAAAAGAGGTCTTAGGGCAAATTATTACCATTCTTGATTTGAAGGCCCAGCCTTAGAAAAGGCTTTTAGTTGTTCAAGTATACTTGATAAATAGAATTGAAATAAATGGGTGTGGAAATGCATTTTTCTGCTGGAGTGGTTTTTACTTGAGGATGGTTTGGAGGGAGCTCTTGAACCAGAGGATGACTTGACTCAGATGTGTTGTTCAGCTTTGTTTCTGGTGAGGTGACCCCAAACTCGTTCACATAGTGAGGGAGATTTAAAAATAGAAACGTTCCCTGCATGAGGCCGTCCTAGGGAGAGGCTTGAGCTCTTATTTTCTGCCTTCCTGCTGGAGCTCAGGCAGTGCCCGTGTTCCTGTGGCTTCTCTCCAACTCCCAGACTTGGCACGTGGTGCTCAGCTGCAGAGAGCCCCGTGTGGCTTTGCAAGTGATGCTCGGGCTGTGGGAGGAAGAGGAATGGCAAAGGGAATTTAAGGGGAAAGGCTGCAGTCTCCTCCTTTGCTTTTTCCTTTGTCCCTTCCCTGTGGCACCTGCACGCAAAAGTGTTTGCACATTTGGTGTGGGATCAACAAAGCAAGGTTTTCCTTCTGTTTAAGGAGAACTTGATTAATTGTGACTGAGATTTCACCATTTTCTGGGTATTAATCTGTTCCATTTCTCCTTTTCCCACAAATACTTTTTTTAAGAGAGTAGAAGACCTCTGAATACAGCTTGGTTTAGGCTAAATATGATTAGAAAGTGGCAACAACTGAGCAGTGACTGGGCTGGAATTTCTTTGTGTTCCTGCTGGTGACTCAAGGCTGGTTGGGATGGTTTTTCTGGGAACATTTTTCTCTGTTTTCCAAGAGTGAGATTTCTCATGTGTTATGTAACAGTTCCAACCCATTTTCTGCTTTGCCAGGTGATCTTTGGAGCTATGACTTCTACAGTGGGGAATTTGTTGTGTCCCCTGAGCCCGACACCAGCGTGCACACCATCGATCCCCAGAAGCACAAGTACATCATCCTTGGCAGTGACGGGCTCTGGAACATGATCCCACCTCAGGATGCCATCTCCATGTGCCAGGATCACGAGGAGAAGAAGTATTTCATGGTGAGAGCAGTGGTCAGAAGTCAGTGCGGAAATTTCATACTTGTTACCTCTAAAAATTGCTCAGTCTGGTAGGGATGAAAAGTACCCCACAGAGTTGGTGGGGTTTAGGCATAGTGATGGTTTTGCCACAAGATAAAAGTTGTTACAACGTGGCTGATGTTAAATACCATAGATGTTAACATAGTTTAAATTATTTGCTTGTGTTTTGGGGAAATTTGACTATCAGGATACTGTGAATAATAAAGGAGATAATGAGTTTCTTCTCTGAGGAAGTTACATGAAATGCTCTCTGAACATTAAATTTATTTCACATTAAGGTGTGTGTTATAATGCAGACAGTTGTTTAGATTGAATTAAATTTTTCTCTGATTTGTTTTACAAAACAGTTGAGAATTTATATTGGAGCATCAGAGTGTAACCACTCTGGAAACCCGTGAGGGACTTTGGAAAGGTTGTGTTCCAACCTGTTACAAGCTCTTTATACTGTTTAAAGCCCTGTATATATGTGGTATATACCACAAACTGATTTAAAGGTGTATTTTGTTAAGAAGGAAGATGTGTTCTAATTAGGAGTTCTGAAGGTGCTTTGGGGCATGGTTTGTAGGGATGTGTGTCGTGTGAGGCGCCTTGCGGTGACACGGTGGCTTTGTGTTGTGGATGCCCCGTGGGATGCCCCGTGTGCCAGTGGCTCTGTGTGATGCCCGTGTCCTCTTGTCCCCAGGGCGAGGCGCAGCAGTCATGCATGCGGATGCTGGTGGCTCTGTGTGGTGGCTCTGTGTGACATCCCATGTCCCCAGGGTGAGGCGCGGCGGTCGTGTGCGTGGATGCTGGTGGCTCTGTGTGGTGCCCTGTGGGATGCCCCGTGTGCCAGTGGCTCTGTGTGATGCCCGTGTCCCCAGGGCGAGGCGCGGCTGGTGGCCCCATGGGATGCCCCATGGGATGCCCCATATGACGCCCCGTGTGCCAGTGGCTCTGTGTGATGCCCCATGTGGTGCCCCGTGTACCAGTGGCTCTGACGCCCCGTGTCCCCTGTCCCCAGGGCGAGGCGCGGCAGTCGTGCGCGCGGATGCTGGTGGGGCGGGCGCTGGGCCGCTGGAGGCAGCGGATGCTGCGGGCGGACAACACGAGCGCCATCGTCATCTGCATCGCCCCCCTGCGCGAGCGCGGCCGCTGGGACGGCGACGAGGAGCTGGTGCTCAACCTGGCCGAGGGGCCCAGCTACAGCAGCCCCGACGCCGGCGGCCTCACCCCCTCCCGCTGCTGCACGCCCCCGCTCAAGGTAAGGGCTCTGCACGGTCCCTTCCTGCCTTCCCTCAGCTCCCTGGGGCAGTGGTGTTGGCAGACACTGTCCAGAAATTGAGTAATACTTCTACGAACTCCTGACCTGTCAGTTTACATCACTGTTTCATGTTGCTTTGTTTTAATTTTGAATTTTTACTGTATATGTCTAAATAATATATTCCTGAGATTGGCTCGGTTGGTTAAAACGTGGTGTTGCCATTTGATGACCTGTGCGGGTCTCTTCCAGCTCTGGATATTCTGTGAAAGCTACAGTTGTAATCCAGGAATTTAACATATCCTCAATACTTCCACATGCAAAGCTTTGGAGGAATGGACCAACTTTTAACAATATTTCTTAAAAGACGTTAACACTCTGCCTTTGGTGTTGCAATGTATGAATTTTCAGAATTGCTGCTGGTTGTTTATTGGTAGTTGTTGATCTGTGCTCCCTCCCCAACGTGGAAGAAATTAGTATTGTAACTTCACAAACCTTGAAATGCATTGTTTCTTACAAGTAAGTTTTCCGAGATCCTCCCCAAAATCCAAGGCAGCCTTTTGAGAGAGAGGGGGACCAGAGGTTTAAAAGAGAAAGAACCCAACGCATCCCCTTAAAGTTGGGCTGCAGTTTCTCTTCCTGCCTTGCTTGTGTCACTTGCCCAGCCCAGGGATTGCAGATTGTGGATGTGCTCCTGACAGGGGGTGCTTTGATTTGGGTTTGTTTGGTTGTGGTGGTGTTGGGCTTTCATTTTAGTTTTTAAGGTTAATTTGTTCCAACACATGTTGCTGTAAAGAACATTTTCTTTCTGTACTGGGAGATCTCGTTATCTTCCTTTGGTTGATTTGATGTTCTTTGTTGGAGGAAGAGACATAACATAAGGTCGTTCTGGAGGCTGCGAGTTTGAGCCGTTAACATAAAGCAGAGCTCTTCAGAGGGTTTTTGTTTTGTTGTTTTGTGGCTTTTTTCCCCCCCTCTAAGAACTGGAGTGTAGTTATGAGTGGCTGTTTGTTTCAGTAATTACCAGCTGCTCCTGATTTAAGTCACTGTCCTTTGATGTTCTGCAGTATCTTCAGATAATTGTCCTTTGGGCAAAGGAAAAGAAAGCAGAAATTAGAAAGGGAGTTTTGAACATTCCCTTGGGAGAAACAAGCCACTAATAAAATGGCAAGCTTCAACTGTCTCCTCCCTTTTCATCTAGTGGAGCAAAATCCATGAAAAGAGCTTTAAACTAGCAAAATCTTGAGGAAGAAAAAAATTAAATTGTAAACGCACCTAAAATTTTCAATCACAGTTTCTGTGAAGGAAGCAGGGATGGCCTTGATTCCTGACAGCTGCTACCTGCCAAAACAATTAATTTGGAAATAGATGGAGACCAAAGTTTCTTAATTAAACAAAAGTATTTCTTAATTGCTTATCCTTCTGGCAGCAATTACTAATACCAAATTAATTGCAGTATTCCTGAGGCCAGTGAGGAAGATTGATTGGAGTGTTGAGAAATTAAATAGGTGATTTGTGGTTTATTTTTCCTGTTTTGTTACATCGCTCTCCAGCAGTCCATCCTCTGCCTTTCCTTGGCTTCCCAAAGCCTTGTTCAGTCTCAGCTGTTTGCAACAGCAGATGTCGGGGGAAGGAGCCACAGCATTAAATGTCTTGCCCAATAAAAAACATAAAACTGAGTTTTATGTGACACAATGTCAAAAATTAAATTGAGCAGCTGAAGTAGCGTTGCCAGAGCTGCTCTGTGTGTGTGATCTGGTGTCCTTCTCTGCAGGAACTGAGATGAAGAATAACCTTTAAAATACCATTCATAAAGGTCTTCCCTCTTGTGTCACTAAATGTAGTAAAGGAATGTTATCTAAATGGTTTTGTCTACACATGGGGAGCAACAGAGGAGTAGAGAGGAGTGGAAAACCAGTGTGGATGCTGGGAACAATCCTGATTATCTTTTTTTTTGGAGCGCATTTTATTAAACCTGGAGTTATTCTGGGCTGTGACTTCAGAAGCATCTGTTTATTCACCTGAGATGTTGCCCTGACTGATTCAGCTGTGTGCATTTCAGTTTCCAGCACATGATTTCCCTAAAATAATAACTGCTGTTTGCCTTCCACTGAGGGTGTGTAGTGCGGCCTTGAAATTTACTTTTGAAGGACTCGCTGGGTAATCAGGGATTTCTTCACAATTAAATCTTTAATAAGGTCAGAACTCCTATCTTCAGGGCACTGCATAAACACTAATTTTCATAATCCCCCTGTGGATAGTGAGAACAAGCATTGTCCCCATTTTCCTGTTGATGAAACTGAGAATGAGGCAAAAACACTTCTCAGAGGCTGCAGAAGAGATGAGGGTCAGAGTTTAGGAAGTGCCTGGTTCTCAGGACATCTCTGTGACTTCCCGGGGAGTGGCTGCATGTGCCATGGGGAATCCATGGGCAATGCCAAGTGTAACTTTGCACAGCAAATGGGAACTATTTTTGGGTGGCTGTGTGACACCGCCCCTCTCTGTGGGCAGCTGTGAGGAGGGGTTTGTCCAGCCCCTGCTAACCCGGCTATGCAGTGACCGAGAGTGCTGAACAGAACAAAGGTCAGGAGCCTCTTCCTGCTGTTTGGCCACTGACCAGGCGTGAATCAGAGGGCTGGGCAGTGCCTCTGTCGGTGTCTGATGGAGGGAAGTCCCGTTTGAGGGTTGGAAATGCTGCTGCTGAAAATCACAGAGACTACAGGCACCGCTTCTCTCCCTGAATTCCCAGCAGCTGCCTGCAGATCTCTCGGTGTTCTGCAGCTGCAGTTCACATCCCCGGTCTGAGCTGTTTCCACCTCTCAACAGGGTGAGAAATGAGTCTGCTTTGGAGTAGGATTCTTCTGTCTTTGATAAGGTTTAGGGAAATTCTAAAAGTGTCACACTTTTAAAGTCTCCACCCTCAAAGGATAAAGTCTGTCCCCAGGAGTGTCCGAGGCCAGGTGGGACGGGGCTCAGAGCAAGCTGGGATAGTGGAAGATGTCCCTGCCCATGGCAGAGTTTGGAACTAAGTGGTCTTTAAGGTACCTTCCCAAGTCATTCTGTGAGTCTATGATTGTGTTTATGCCTAAATATTTTGTTTCCTTTCTCTCAGCTGTTAGAAGATGACCCCTGGCCACGACTGAACGCTGCTGAGCCCATTCCTCCCCTCCTGCACAGCAACATGCTGTCAGAAAAATACCTGGAGCTGCCAAACGAGATTGCCAAAAGCAATTTACCTTCCTCAGGAGGAACCCCGAAGGATTCAGGCCCCCAGGAGGAGAAGTGCAGCAAAGCCCTGGCTTTGAGGCTACAGGAATCCTACAGCAATGGTTTATCAGTCAGCCTCTCCCCTTCCAACTCGGCCCATTCAGGCACGGACCAAAAAGGCTTCAAGGTGTCCCCTAACGGCCAAACCAAGGCGCAGGACGCGGAGAGGACGCCGCCGGCGAGCTTTAAGCGGACATTGGAGGAATCCAACTCGGGCCCGGCGGTGAAGAAGCCGCGGCGGGGGCTGGGCCGGGGCCCGGGCGAGGGCGCGGCCGCCGCCCCGCAGCGCAGGACCCCGGCCAAGCTGGCCATGCGGCGCAGCCTCCGCGGGCAGAAGAAGCTCGGCAGCTCCCTGTTCCAGCCGCCCCGGAAAGCCGTCTGCGTCTGCTGAGCCTGCCCGCCGCCGCCTCGCCCTCCCGGCCGAGCCTGGCAGCGCCTGCACGAGGCCGAAGCTCTTCCCCTCGATTCTTTTTTTAAAGTAGGAACTTTTTTTGGTATCCGACAGCTTTATCCCAGCCTTGTACTTGCTTGTATTATAACTGTGAATTTTTGTAGATGTGTAGGGTATAAGTCACTGTAAAATGTGTGTAAATTTGTATTCCTTCATATAAATGTAGTCTCTTTTCTTCCTTGTATAATTGTTATGGCGGGGCTAAGCCTTGTTTAAAAAAAAAAAAAAAAACAAAAACGAAAAGTAAAATAATCCTTTTTGTTAATTTACTAAAGTCATCAATTTGTATACGCTTCTTGTGAGGAGAATTTCACAACTTTTTAACTAAAGTAAATTATTAAACAGAATGGAAGATATGTATTTTCGTAGTCTGATACGTTCCACCTAAAGTGTGTCTTTTAGAGAATACACTAGGTCTATATTTTGGTTTTAAATTTTAGATTTCTCTACTCAGAAATGAAATGTACGTGGAAGCAGAGATTTGAGTCTTGCTTTACACACCTCAATGTCGATTTTACGTTAATTAAAATACTATGCAGTATCTTATTTAGTTGTATTTTTTGTAACAATAATCGTCAAAAGTATTTAGCAAAAAAAGTGTGTTTTAAAAACTCCCAACTCCCCAGAGCATCCGACAAAGCCATTCCCATCCCCTGTTCCAAGTGATGGCATTTTATCCAGGCACAACTGCCCTTCTGAGATGTGTTTTCTGCTATTCCAATACTGATGGTGCTGCTAATACCTTTCAACACAAGTTCTTAAATTATTTTATGACTATTTTCATTGACTATGTGGACCATGTGTATGTTCACCTCAATAAAACACATGAAAATTGGATGGGGATGCTTTTTATTTTTTAATTTTTATTTCAAGCTTAAGGTCTGTTATTTATTCAGCAGTGAAATATGAATTTATTATTACCAAAAAATTCGTATTTATCTGGTATTCATTAAAAATCTGAATACTCTCCCCTTTCTTACTGTGGCTTAGGAAACAAGACATCCCACTTAGATTTATCACAGAACTGATCTTGGCACTTTATCCTGAATGTTTAACTGTAGCAATAGATTAACTTTTTAAAATTTTATTTTGGTGGGAAAGCAAAAGGCCAGTACTTTATTCCAATGGCCAGGATGGTTATTTATAGAAGCCAGTTCTTTACTGCTGGAACAATAAAACACGGGTTGGAACCAGGCCTGCTATCTATACGTGTTGCCATGGTTACAGAAATCCCAGGGGATTTGATTCCTGAAAATATTCTCTTTCATCCATGCTGGGAACACAGCGCTGCCTTAGGAGATGAAAGTAACAGCCTGTCCAAATTGGATCCTGCAAGAATTTATTTCTGTGTATGTGGGAAGTAACTTCAGTTAATGAAGTTTTGCTGTGATGTTGAAATTCTACCCCAGATGGGGAGCAAAGGCTGCAGAGGCCACAACTGTGTGTGGCAACAACCTTTGCAACAAAGTAAGGTAATAATTATCTATTTTCCATTTATTTGCATTGAACCTCCTAAAGAGTGAGTGTAACACCTTGGTTAGGTGACTGTACTACTGCTTAGAAGAGAAATACGCAAAAGAAAAAAGATTTGTAGTGAATTTCCCAGGTTTTTTGCTCTATACAGAAGCAAAATTTAAATTTTCATAGAATTCTGCTGCACTCAGAAATGGACCTCATTATCTGAAGTTTCCTCAAGCACAGTTCTAAACTTGGGCTTCTCCACCTCTGGCTTTTTTTACTTTCAATAAATTAACCCAACCCTACACTTTTTCCTGGGAAAGCTGCTGGATGATGGTCAGAATTAAACAGCCAAAGCTCCTCTGCACTGCACAGAAACTCCCCTGCTGATAGAAACTGGCAGCAGTTTACTCCTGGGTGTACTTTGCCCACCTCTTTATCATTTGACTTCTCTGAAATTAATATTCGAAGCTGAGACAGGGAATTTAAGCCTAATGAGTTAACAGAGGCTCCTTTGGTGAAATCAAACCTGAGTTACAACTTTTTCTTGCAAAATAAAGCTCCGATCTGTGCAAACCTGCTAACAGGCACTGAGTGAATGTTTGCTGGGTTACTCTTCAGTAATCGTTTCATTCTTTTGGTATGTGCATGATGTTGTCACAGAAGTCAGGTGCATTCCCAGAGCAGGTCACCCCCTCCTGGCCTGGTGCCACTGTCTGGAAATCTGACCCAGGGCCGAGTGCGTCACCCCGAGGGCTCTGTGCAGGGCTGGACACCTGTAAACATAAATCACGGGCTGGGCTGGGCTGCAGGAGAACTGAAAGGTCACCCATGAGTAGGGACACCTTCCTCTGTGCCAGGCTGCTCCAAGTCCTGTCCAGCCTGGCCTTGGGCACTGCCAGGGATGGGGCAGCCACAGCTGCTCTGGGCACCCTGTGCCAGGGCCTCACCTCCCTCACAGGGAACAATTTCTAGAATCACAATCCACCCTCTGTCAGTGTGAAGCCATTCCCTGTGTCCTGTCACTCCAGGCCCTTGGCCCCGCTCTCTCTCCATGGCGCTCGGAGCCCCTTTGAGCACTGG
>VWZW01003549.1:103518-391527 GCA_013397115.1 Edolisoma coerulescens | reverse complement strand
TTTTTTTTTTTTTTTACTTAAAAGAACAAAACCCAGACAAAAGGAAGAAACTCCATCCTTTTGGTCAGAGCACCTGACAGACAATTTTTGTGCTTGGGCATCCTGATTTTCACTATGTTCACATGGGAATGCTTTCATGGCAAAAGAGCTTTTTGGCTGTAAAACAGCCTAGAAGATTTATGGTCTTTTCTCTGTCTGTTAAAGGAGAATTGTAGCAGTTTTTCTTTCTTCCTTGGAATGCTGATACTGCTACAAAATAGCACCGTATGGAAATGTCCACTTCAGGGGGTGTTACTGTGCCCTTGGAGATAACTCTGTATTTCCAGGAAAAAGATTCACTTTATTTTTATTGAAGAGCACAAGAAACTTGATTGTTGTAGCACAAAAAGTTGTGGTAGAGGTTTGTCTTGCAGCCAGCTTTTAATGTGGCAGAATTCGTCAACAAATGCATTTCCCTCTGTAAGGACATTTTCTTCAAAATATGCTTTAAAAATATTATACTAGAAAAACACTGTAAGAAGATGATTCTCTGGTTTTTTTAGAAAATATGGTGTCTTGTTCTTGAGGTACCTTTTGTGCCTTAAAAATGTCACTCTGCTGAGTCTGAGTGTGCTGAGCACTCAGCAGCATTCTGCTGCTCATGTTAAGTTTCTACATCATTATTAAAGGAAGATTTGGCTTTTTTTGTGGGTTATGTTGTTTTTAACCACTTTAAAGACATCTCCCTGGAAGTTTTCAACTTCAGGAGAGATTTAGAGCACAGACTCTGAATAAAACACCTCCCTAACATCAACTTTGGTTCAAGATATGCTTGGGGAGAGGGGAAAAATGCATTTCATGAGCTGAACTGTGAAGGCAGCATGACTCTGGCTGGTTGGCATTCCCAGGACAGCTTCAGACTCTGTATTTTCTACCTGTGGCCAGGCATTTTAATAAAGGTGTGCAAGGGCAGTGTGGGTGACCTACATAAATCAGAGAAGAATCAGCACCGAAGAAACCACAGCTTGTTTGTAAGGCCTCAGCCTAAAGCTGAGTGGGACAACCTGGGATGCAGAAATCCTGGGATTGCTGAGCAAAGTCTGGTTTGGTCATGGGCTGGAAGAGGCTTTCTGGAGTGTAAAAGTTTATATTTTAGATTTATCTCTGTTTTCAAAGAGATGTTGCAGCATTTGGGTTCAAGTCTCTTCTGTATAGTTGTGTGTAGTGCTGAATTCTCCAGAGTGCTTCATTTTTCGGTGCTAAACACTCCTGGTTTTATTAAAACAATCTTGCACAGCTTCAAAAAAAAAAAAGCACCTTTGGGCATTCAGAGTTCCTAATTTACAGTTCTCCTTTGTTGCTATGAGAAATCTTGAGTTAGCACAGGAAAAGTTACGACAGCATAAAAGTTAATTTTGGAGCTGCCAAAGCTGTCGCCTAAAGAAAACCTAAAGGATTTTTCTTAAAGAATCTCAGACTTTCTGAAGGAAAGTTCTTGTTGCCATCGTGTCTCAGTGCTCCTCACAACACAAAGCACCAACTTTCTGCACGGTTTCAGCACCATCTGTGTGCTGCACTCAGCCCACGCTGTGGTTACTCAGCAGTTACACAGGGGACTCACCACTCGTGTAAGCTACTCAAAGCATTACTTTGCCCCAATAAATGTGTCTTGCACTATAAACTATCCTCAATTGATGCTGCTGGTGAACTTCCAAGAAGGAATGAGCTTCCCAAACCATAAAATGTTATCTGGAAAGACCTCTCCTTGCTGTTCTTTGGGAGGATTTTGTTCCCTCCCCTGCCTCTGAGCACTGCCACGTGCTCCAGCATTGTCCATCATGCAGAGGAGCTCTGCAAGTTTGCTTGTCCCACCAGGAGAGCTCCAGTCGTTGGTTTAAATCCTCATTTTCATGTTGTAAGAGCCAAATCAAGTAGAAAAAATACTGAGGAATCATTTCCAAATCCCTGTACCACTTCAGGCCCCTCTTATTCCTTGAATTTAGATTTAATGCTTTCCCCCCAAGCAGTTATTCCATCAGCAGGTATCACTTAGCTTTTTTACAGACTTTTATTACTTTTACTTAGTCCTTTCATTACTTGCAGACCACAATTTATATTATCAGACTTTGGCAGTAAAATTAACGTGCCTGCATGGCATACTTGGTATTTTCCTATGTGCCAAAGGTTGCCCGTGTTTCCTTTTGCTGATCTGTCTAATTTAATGTATTCATGACCATTTCTGAACTTCTTTGGCTGAAATTCTCCTTCTGTTTTCCAGGGAACAGTCCTACATGGAAAGTGTTGTTACCTTCCTCCAAGACGTTGTGCCTCAGGTAGGGTGTGGATCTTTAAAATTGCTTTTTTTCAGTGCACAGAGCAATGTCAGGAATCCTCACTCTGCTTTGTAAATTTATTATTTCATCTAATAAATGCATTTATTATTTTAAAAAATATATATTTATATATTCTATATACTTTTATATAATAAATATGGCTCTGGAATGGTCCCTTCCTGGTTGTCCATGGGCCTCCCAGAAGCAGAAGGGAACTAATTTTGTTTTACTCTTTGGGAAAGCTGTAGTCCATGGTGGAGGAGCACTGCAGCTGATTGTACCTTCAGGAAATGATCTTGAATCTGATTCCAAGGATTATCTTGGTTACTTAGTGTCTTGTTCCCTCATGAATTTCCTCTTGGGAATTCTCAGTGCGTTTATTCCATAATAATATAAAAACAATGCCCTCACTACTATCAGTTTGTGAAATGCATTTTGGACTCAGGTTAAAATTAAACATATTTAAAGTTTCAATTAAGAGATTGCTGCATTCCACAGCCTCCTGTTCCCCCTCTCTGGTTAAAGGATACAGTCTGTGTTTTATTTTACAAATCAGTTTGCCTTGGAAGCGTGGAATGTGATTAGTTTTGAAAAGTAAACCCCACACTTATTTTTTACATTTGTATTTTTAGTTGGTGTTATTGCTTTTCTGGCACGTATGAAGTGATTATACAAGATCTGTTCATATTTAATCCCAAATAGTGCTCAGTATTTTGTTATAATTCATTTGGCAGTGATGGTATTTCTGCTGTAGCTCACGTTCCTGCTACCACAGCTTCTCCTGAGGACTGTAAAACTTCCAGTTTGGAAACACTGCAAGTCTCACTCCACAATTTCTTTTTGTATCTCATCTTTTTATGGGAATCTGTAGAACACAGGACTGAAACATGGATCTGTTCTCCTGGAATTGCAGTTTATTCTCTATTAAAAGCCTGTATTAAAGTTGTCACAAATAGAACTGAAAGGTGTCAGAAATACAAACTGTGTAGTAAAGGTTTCTTTCTTTCCTCAGTCTGGCTTGCAAAGCTTTTAAGTGAATTAAAGAGAATTTTAATGATAAAACACCTCATGTGAGAACCTCCAACACTGCTGAAGTTAAAGATTGTAGAAGCCACTGTGTTTAATTTTATTAACTCACTCTAAGTCACGTGGCATTTCTTACCTGTCCTAGAAGATTTATTGTTACAAATATTTTATCATTCCTACATCAGTGAGTGATCTTCAGCATGGTTATGTTGTATGAATACTGGTGACAATAAGATCCATGAATCATGTTTGTGGTTTTTAATTAAATTCCTTCTTACAGGGGGAGAAAAAACAGTGTTAAACTTCCTTATTTCAAACCTTTTGCTTTTTGTCCAGGCCTACAGTGGAACCCCACCAGAAGAAAAGGAGAAAATCGTCTGGGTCAGATTTGAAAATGCAGATTTAAATGGTATGGCTTCATTGTCTCTCACTTGTTTCTGTGAGTTTTGGGTCTGTGTGCAATAATTCCAGTCAGCTTCCTCTGTAATACTCATAAACATTATGATTTTCTTGAGTAAAACTCCTTTTAAATGACATTTTCAACCATGATAGAATGAGCAAAGCTCACTGAAAGCGTGGAAGCATCAGGGACAGAGAAGATTTATTTGGGGTGATGAAAGAGGATGTGTCCAGGCCCAGTCAGAACAGGCTGCATAAAATAAATGTAAACACAACATGAAGGATTCTGAAGAATATTCTGGAGTTTTGTTATATGAACCTGAAAAGGGAATGCCTGAGATTTTTTTTAAAGTGAAAGGAAAACAAACAAACCTTAACTGGCCTAAAGATGGCCATAAAGCCTTGTAGAGGTTGTAGGTAATTTCTAGTTCTGATAAGCCTGATTTAGGTTCTCTCTCACTCCGTCCCTAACCTTCCTTTAAAAAAAAGGGAACAGGGATAAACAGGTGGAAGAGCTCAGGTCTGAGTGGGGAATCAATCACCCTTTCCTCTCAGAGCATGTTGTTATCCAGAACATTTTTCTCCATCGTTTTAAATTTTAAAGCTTTCTCTTTGTGAAACTCTAACAATGATGTTTGCATGAAAGAATATATTTCAGTATTGATCCAGCATAATAAAAATGTAAAGCACTTTGGTTGCTTTTAGTTCTAACAACTGGGGAAACACCATCTAGTGTTGCTGAGAGCAGCTAGGCTTGATCCTGACCTGCTAATAATGGCTTTGCTGTTGAACTCCAGATACATCCAGGAATATGGAATTCCATGAAATCCACAGCACTGGGAATGAGCCCCCGTTGCTGCTGATGATTGGATACAGTGATGGGATGCAAGTCTGGAGCATACCTGTGAGTACAGAGCTCACCTCCCTCCTTCCTTCTCCTGATTTTGGTCAATGTTGTGTTATAACTTTAATATTTTAACCTTTAATTTCTCCTGTTGGATTGGAAAGAGCCAACATTTCCCATCAGTGTCATATGGATTGTGTGTAATGTGCTTATCTTCAGATATTCCTGAGCATAACTCAAACACTTCAATTCATGTACCTTCAGATTTTTGAGGGCTTTTTACACGTTATTCTTGCTAAGTACATTTCCAGACTTAAACTGGGAGCAGTGTTTGCCATTCTGGAATAGTTTGTAGCTCAAAAAAAAGGACAGATTTTGGTTTTTAACAGAAAGGAGTAAGGGTGGAAAAACACCAACAGGTTTGTTTGTCCCAGGAATTCAAGTATGACAGTATTAATAGTATTTTACAATCACATGTTTGTCATGGACATGATTTGCAATTTTAATTTCATGAAGGGCTCTGTGTGCATATGGGTTTGATTTGATGCTGTCATCCCCAGCCCCTGGTTTGTGTTGCAGAGTGCTTTATGGGCACGTGGTCTGCATTTGGGGAATTTCCCCCAAATTTCTTGCAATGAGAGAATGAAGTTGAATACAGTAGGTCATAAAATTCTGAACTTATAAAAAGCAAAATTGCTCACAACACCTTGTCCTTCAGAATAAAGCAGAGAGGAGGGAGTTCTTTCCCTTTGTAAAACACTGTTTTTTCAAGAAATGTGTACATTTTGCAACTTTTTGGTTTGCTATGTAGGACATGTGTTTATATACCAGTAGCTTAGAAAATAATGTTAATTTCTCCAGCAAAATTTCAGTTAGCTTGAGTTTTATGGGTGTGGTAGAGCTTTCCCCCTCTTTATTGCATCTTGTTATCCTCTTGATTGCATCTCGTTAGCTGGAACGAGGAAATAAAAAAGCTGCTGAGCTTTAGATTTGAAGGGATGTTTAACAGAAATGGAGCCAGACCTAATATACTTCGCTAAATTTCAGTATTTTGTAACTGTTCGCTAAAATTTAGGAACTTTAACTGAAATTTGGGACTATTTCAGCCCAAATACAGGAATTTCCTGTCGCCGCGCGTTACACAAAGCGCCCACACGGTGGCGCTGGGACACCGAGCTAAGAGCGGCAGCACGCCCTCATCAATTAATTAATTAATTAAGATACCCTGAGTATCACACCGGCTTGTACTCAAGAATCCTTACGAAACACCTTATTTAATCCGGCTGAAATGTTCTTATCCAAATGAACGCGTGCTTTCTGAAAAAAAAAAAAAAAAAAAAAGGGGATGTGTTGCCATGGGTGGATTTTTTTCCTTTTTCTTTCTTTTTCTTTTCTTTTTCTTCCCCTCCTTCTCCTTGTGTCTGAATGAGCCACAGGTTAGGCCATGGAATACCTGATTTTGCCTTCTTTTCAGCAGGATCCTACAACCAGGCTGTCTTTTTTTTTTTGCCCCCCCCAATGTATTTCACTTCTTCATAATTCCTAGCTTTTGATAGTATTTACTGTTGCAGGAAAAATAACACAAATGAAGTTGCAGGACAGCTTCTCTTAGTGGTGTTCAACTTTTGCAGAAGTATGAGTTGAGGGGAAGTGCAATGAAATGGAGAAGATGCCAAATGTGGCAATATTTTACCTTCAGGATTTCAGCTGGGGAGGTTCTGCAACACTTGTGTGTTCTGTGAAATCCTGAGAGCAGCTTGGACCTGGGCACTCTGTGTCAGTCCAGCTTCAGCGCTGGAATGGTTCCTCTGTTAGTGGAGATTTTCACAGAATAATAATCTTTAACATCAGTTTTGAATATCTTTACAGAGCGGGGATTGTGTATCCAACAAATTTGGAGGGAACATAAACTGGAGGGTTTTTTGCACACTGTTGTTTCTCCTTTGCGTTTTTCCCCTTGCTTAGCCTGAGCACAATAAAACCTGGCAGTTACGTGATTGACTTAATATTTAAGAGCTTATTTGGCAACACTTTTTTGTGTCCTTTGCTATGACACAAACCTTTCTTCTTGGCCCTGCTGACTATTTAGCTTGTAATTAAGCAATGTTATTCCAGCTAAGGAAAAAAAAAAAAACAACTCAACGCCCGCTTAATCTGCAAAAGCAACAATCTGACATTTATGTGCCGATCTCCTCAGGAAGGCTATTATCTGTAGCATTGTGCTTTTTTATTCCTACAATTGGCCCTCTGTTCAGCACTTAATAATGTGTCGGGGTTTGTGTGTGAGTGATTATGAAGTGTTTATGACAGCTCCTGAGCCGACACTCGGGCTAATGGTGTTCCATTGACTCGCCCACACCTCGCAGCCTCTCCCCGGCGCTCTGTCCCTCCGCGGGCTGAGTGCTTTCGCATTGGCATCTCCTCGGAGGAAGATCTTTTGACTGCACGAGTGTGACTTGGAAATGGGAGATAGCATTAGGGCGGCTTCAAAGGGCTGCGGTGGGGTTTGGGGGAGCCTGGCCTTGGGAGCGCAGCCTGCGGCGCACGAGGAGCGCAAGGTGTCCATGCGAAGGGCTCTGCTTTGATCTCCCCTCCCAAATGGGGGTGGGAAGGTTAAAAGTGGGCTTAAAATACGCCTGGCTAAGTGGGGAGGAATCTGGGAATAGGACTAGGAGTTCCTGTTTGATAATGGTGCGGCGGAGCTGGGTGTTTTGTTTGGAATTTGTTTTCCCAGTTTCACGTCTCAGAGACAATTGGAACTGGTTGCTGCCTGATGTGGTTTCCAAGTGTCTGTTCTGGATGTTCCTGTGCAGGGAATGCACCTTGGCTGCTTTTTCTTTTTTTTTTTTCATTGGAGGCTGGGAGTTTCAGAAGTAGAAAAATCGTCTTAATTTAATGGTTCGTGTTACAATTAAAAAAGAAACTTATCACATCCCAAGCTGCAATCCTTCCTCTGTCCAAACCTCTTTCTAGAGGGAACCACTTGCATTTACCACTCGGAAAAATGGAGCAATGACCTGACCTAGTGACCCTGAGAAATGTCTGAGGACTTTGCAAACCATCTATGCAAATCATTTTCTGAGGCTTTGGGGTTTTTACACTTGAAGATGCACCAGTGTGCAAGAAATACGGTTTTATAAAACTTCTGATTCCATTAGAACTGCCATAATTTAAAGTACTTCGTGCAACTTCATCCTCAATCCAGTCACTAGAGTAACATTCTTTGAGCGTCTAAATTCTTACAATCTCTAGATAATTAAAGGGATTTGGGTTGAATGGAAAAGCAGACTGAATTTGTAAACTAAAGTGATAAAATTTGTTCATTTTCTTCCAGTCCTTCGTTGCTTTCTCAGCAGCACCATGAGTGGAAGTTGTCTTTAACCCATATGCAGCAATATTTGGTGGTGGTATCTATCAATTGCTTGTTATCATATTATAACATCATATCACGATATCTTCATGTTTAAAGCATACATCAGAATATTTAAAAACAACCTCCTGAGCATTCCCTTTTCCTTTTATATATTCCCCAGTTTCCTTTTCTAGAGTTGCACAGTAGTTCAAGCACTGAGTTCCAAACTCAATTTTCTTTCACTTTGGTGTATGTTTGGCTTTTTTTTTTTTCTTTTAATTTTTTTTCACCACGTGAGAACCGTTTTCTCTGGTTGGAAACTATTAGTTATCCTTGGTGTGAACAAAACTTCCTTTGTTCAGCTTTTTTTTTATGGATGCAAACTGGTGTGCTCCAAACAATACAGCTCTGTCATCAAAAATTAACCGGTGCTGCAGATTCCTGGGCTGTCACCTTTTAAGCTCAAGATGTCATAAGTGGAGGAGAAGGGTCTTCTTCCTCCTTTAATTGGAAGAGAGCAATGAAGACTTCATTGGGGGATTTGAATCCTTTGCTTCCAGCCTTCCCTGTAGGTCTGGGAGTTGTGGTTGATCCCATGTTTTGGGAAAGCTGAGATGTTCTACCAGACCAGCTTGGAGCCGTCATTCTGGATTCACTCTTCCCTGCAACGAGTACCTGAAGCTGCTTTTACAGCTTAATATCCAATTCTTGAAACCTGTTTGGAAATATTCTTGGCTTTTGGAATGGGAAAGAAAAACTTTTAAGAGCTCTGAGAGCTGCCACGGGGACTTGCTACTTAGCTGGATCCAATCCAAAATGGCAGCCACAGCCTCGTTCCTCACAGGTGCTTTTTGAAGAATTTAGAGCTCTGTTTTCAATTCATGAGGTCTATTTATATTTTGTCTGTGCATGTGAGACTGTGGAGCTCGAGGGAGTGGTAATGGGATGTGGAGCCTTTGGCTGAGAGTTGCCAGCCCACGTCTGACCCAGGCTGGCCGCTCTCCCCGCAGTGTGCAATTCCTTGTCCCACTTGAGTTCCTAGTGGGATAAGTGTCCTATTCACTGGGAAGATTGGCTGGCTGAGCAGTGAGATAAGGGCTGGAGTGGCAGGAAGATCAGGCCACACAATCTCTGTCCCCTGAAGATGGTGCTTGCAGGCAGATTGGATCTGTGTGGCCTCAGCGATGAAGCTTTATGTTGTCCATGGATAAATGAAGGGTGTTAGCAGTAACCACAGTTCTTTCAGGGTTTTATAAGACTGCAGATAGCAGAAGCTTCTGCTGCTGGTGGTGTTTGAAAGAAGTTAATTGGAATTCAAAGAAAATCTTGAGCTCAAAGCCCTAATGCATTTTTCAGTGCCAAGCAAACCAAGGAACAACCAAGCTCTTACTAATTCAGGCAACAACATGCAATGCCTTCTCTGAGTCCCTGTCTCTACAGAACAGTTAAGGACACACAACTTAAATCCCCTACAAAAGCTGTTACTTTATGAAACTCTGCTAGATTAAATATTAGTGGTTTAATGTGATCCATGTTGTACTGTCACATCCAGATTTTTTGGGAAACTTTATTTTATGCCTGTTAGAGGATTTGAATTTTCTTTACAAATGAGGTGCTGGCGTTGGGTGGCATCTTGTATTTTCATTACAAAGTCTCCAGTGGGGGTGTACCTTAAAATTTGCTCCTTTTTAGCTCCCAGGAGTCAGCAAGTGCTCAGCACTTGAGCTGTAGAGGCTGAACCCAAACCATTCCATGATTTAGAGTCCTACAGGGACTGAGCAGAGGACCTGTTAACCTACAGTGGTCTCAGAACAGGGGCTAAATACCTGTAATCTCATCTTTGTCACTGCTGGATCCTGTGGCTTTTGTTACTCCACTTAACCTTTCTTTCTGTTATTTCCCCCCCCAGTATAAAATAATAAATTATCTTTTAAATAATGACTATTAATTATTCAAAAGTTACTGCATTATATGCATGAGAAGAGCTGGGCTGGGATTTCCATGTTAAATGCTTCAGTACAAACAAACTTCATTTGTATTTGGACATTTTAGGCTTTTTTTTGCAAATCCCAGGTTAAAGCTCTACCAGGTCTTGGCACCCCAGGCTGAATAAACATGCTCCTGGAGTTCAGGATATTTAAGAGCAGAACCTGAGTTAAGAAGGTTTGGCCTTCTCAATGTATCTTCCTTTGGGGACTGGAACTTTGTTTGAAGTAGATTGGAGTTGGGGCTGATGTGCTGGCAGAGTCAAAAAGGAGAAGGAGGTGTCTGAGCTGGGTTGGGATATTTTATGGGAATCACTCCTTCCATACCTTTGTTGTGCTGGTTCCCTTCCCTCTTGTTTTCATTCATAGCCAGAGATGTGCACACACGTGTGAAACAGCATTTTCATGATTTGGGGGAAAAAATCTTTAATTGCCAATAATAATAGTTCCAAACCCTTCTATTTTTCTTCTTTTCCATTTCCTCCTTTCCAGTTTCATAGAGCTGCTGTGTTCCAGTGGACAGAAAACGTGCTGCTGTCTTAATTTTTTTAATCTCTTTATTACTCTGTCCCTCTTTAATTTTCCTCATTTTCTGCTTAGCTGTGCTCTACATTTTCCCAAGCTGTTTTTTCTGGATACAGATGTTTTCATCCAGAGGCTTTTTTTTTTCCCCCCACACTGCACTCCAAGCTCATGATCAGTTAAAAGCCATCAGCAAACCTTTGCTGAGTTGGTTTCTGATCATCATTCCTGTGTCTTGTATAGAATCTGGTCAAGAAGCTGCTCCTGAGGGAGAATTAAACTTGTTTTGCAAAAGCTGGAGTACTTCAGGGTTGTGTGTGCAGAGGGAAGAGGAGAATCTGCTGTGATTGGAACATCTGCCTGATAAAATAAGAGCAGGGTAGACCCAGGGATTAATTCTCATTTTGATTGCATTTTGAAAAGTGTTGTGTTCATCAGGAATAATTCTGATGGTGTCAGTAAAAGTGATATTAATTGATAAACTGCTGGGCTAAAATGGGTTAGGATGTTATTTCCCCACATTTGTGTCGCTTGTGTGTAATTCCAGGCTTAACAGGGAAAAGCAGCAGTTCTCTATATTGTGTGCAGGATGGTGGGTTAGCTCTGTAGTAAAGGGTATTTTCAAAGTAATTTTATTAATAATTGTGCTTCATGGGGTGGGTTTCGTTCTCCCCCATGACCTAGAGCAGTGATAATAAATAACCAGGCAGGACTGGATGTAAGCTGAGAGCCTGGAGTACTGTACTTGGGATTTGCTGGTCAAACAGTAGGAGTATTTTAACTTTTTGGACGTGTGAGCTGAAGTGCAGAAAGAAATGGAAACAACCATAAAATGACATTTCCAAAAGTTCACTTGAATTTATAGTTTATTGATTCCTAGGAACCTTATTCCAAATCATGTTCTCTTCTGATATTGTAAGCTGCTTGTTTGGCAAAACTTTATGCCAGCCTTGGCTGTGTTCTGAGGCTCATTACATCTGTTTTAAGTTGTTGGTTATTTGGAAATGAGCTTCATAACGTTTGCCATTTTCCTGGAGTTTGATGTCCCATATCGGATCCATTACCAGGCAGTTATGAAAATACATTGAGTGACCATTGCAGGAAGTCTGGAAATTCATCTTAACTGCTTCTGGTTTAATCTTTTCAACATTGCCATCAGTGACAAGCTTAAGTAGCTCGACCACCTATTTTTAAACATGGTTTTCACACCCGGTGAGTGTGAAATGAACCAATATATGGAATTCTCCCATCTTTTTCCTGCCGTGTTTGCCACTCTTGATCTCTGTTGAGTTGGCATTTTTCTTTAGGACCGTGTGAAATGTGGGATAAATTTGTGTGAATTTTGGTCAGCTTCGAGTCTTGCCTCTTCCAAAACCTGTGTGGTCGTGAACAGTTAATTCACAACTTCTAGGATCTATTCTCCTTTACAGAAATGGCAGTGGTTGCTTAGGCAGAGCCTTACCAATGTACTTCCCTGCACCGCCTTTCTCCCTACCTTCTTAGCTACTAAATATAAATATATTTGAACATGTATATCTGTTTTTTGCGTTGCTGTTGGCATTTGCAGATCAGTGGGGAAGCCCAGGAGCTGTTCTCGGTGCGCCACGGGCCGGTTCGAGCCGCACGGATCCTCCCAGCCCCTCAGATCAGTGAGTACACACTTAAAGAGATCATCGTTCACCAGAACTTCCTAAAAAGGCTGCTTTTCCACTCCAGTTAAACTAACAAGACAACAGAATTTGGTTTTTGGGGTGGCACTGGCTTCTGATTTGTTCAGTTTCTCCTTATTTTCCGTTAGCTTTACTCACTTTGACCCTTTCAGTGGCTGAGCTTTTATCATCCCTTGAGTGCAACTCGTCTCTACCACTGCTTAAATACTAATTTATCAAATTCTGAACCAAGCTGCTTAATTTAACAGGATTCTTCCAGAAGTTGAGTTAAGCCCCAGAAGAACTTGCTGCAAAATCTGACCAACTGTGCATAAACGAGCAAATTCCTCTAAAAAAATTACCCTGTTCCATCCAAACCCAATCTAATTGTGGACTTCTGAAAGAACTCTTGGGGTCTAAATTAAATTGGTTGTTTTACTTTGTGGATGAAAAGAAGGTAATTTTAGTATGACCAAGGGGGGGATTATGCTGGGTTAGAATTTCTAGTAATATTTTATGAATTAATTAATGAACTCAAAAAATACAGCCTAAAGTCTTATTGAAATTAATCATAGTAAATTATACTAATTTTGTGTGTTTCAAACAAAGTAAATGAAGAAGGTGGTTTAATGGACACGTTACACATTGTTTTGGTAATTTCCTGAACAGAGGAATATACAAAGTATATGTGGCTGTGTAACTGTTATAGGTTAAACTAACTTACAGTAAAATACTTCCCAAGCCTGTTGTTCCTTTATTCCATTTACTGGAACACTGCATAATTCCCAACGAGCTGCTCTTTTGTTGTTATGTGTCATTGAGTAATGGATGTCTGTGCCCCTTCCTCTCTCAAAGGAAAAAAAAAAAAGGAGGAAGAAAAGTGTAGATGGAAATGAAAATGAAGTAAATTAATTGAAGAACCTGGGAGTTCTGTTTTTTCTGGTATTAAAACAGGTTTTTGACTTTTCAGTCAAGTAAATTACTCTCATGAACCCCTTCAAGCAGTTAGTCTTTCTGCCTCTAAATTCCATATATTTACCATCTGACAATGATAGTTGTTACATTAGAGAACTATTCAAATTAGCTCATATTAAATTAAACCAAACCTTTTAAAAACATGTTTTGGTCTCTTTTTACATGGCTTGGTTTAAATAAATCTTTGATTAAAAGTACATGAATGTATCATTGACCAGTATCTGGAATCAGATAAAAGTAAAGCTGTAATAAGAGGCCTTAGATAACTAACTCATGAGCTTTAATGATTCTGAACAAAATAAAAGGAATTTGTAAAGGAGAAGCTGATTACCATCAGCAGGCTCAAACACTGTTTTACTGTAAAGCTGTAAAAAGGGAATTATTGAAAATAGGAGTCTCTTGGTGGATGGATTTGGCACGTTCCTAGAAACAGATCTGAGCTGGTGATAAGCAGCTCATTCCCAGGTGTGAAAGGAAAGCTCGTGGCTTTGACTTGGTGACTTTACAGGAGCAGAACTTAATAGTTTGTCAACTATTTTGTTAAAAAACTGCACTCCTTTGATGTTAGATCCTCTGCCTCACGGTGTGCTCCGTGGCATAATGAAGCCTTGTTTCAGAGGGGTTGTTTGATGCCGAGGATCTCCTTCAGCAGGTCCTGGGTGCTGCTGGCAGCAGCAGGAGCCTGGGCAGGCTCCGGAGCTGCCCCTGGGCACTGCCAGCTGGGAGCTGGGCAGGTTTGTTAGCTCAGGAGCTGGGCCAGCTCTGCTCTGCTCTGAGCCAGCACCCCTGACCTGGCCCAGCTCTGCAGCATCACTTTGATGTCCTGGTGGCCGTGGCAGGGCTGCTCTGCCCCACTAAACCCCTCTTATTTCCATCTTTTCCTTGGAAATCTTGTTGCATTTGTGGTCCTGCCGTACATCAATGCAGCAGCCCTTAAAGTCCTTAAAAACTTGAGGGATTTCTGTTACTAATGCTAAACCCCATAGATATCAACTCTTCTCTGTGGTCAGGTCATACCTACCTTCAATAGACAGGGTTTTAATTATTCTGTACAGTTTGCAATATAAATGGCCTTTTTGGAGACTGAAGGTTTGCACTGTGACCAAATGTTGGGCTTGCAGAGCTGATATTTAGAGCATGAGATCATCTCAGTCTGGACTCTGGCAGTGTTAGGGACAAGAATTCTGAGCTGGGATACCTCTGAGCCATCCTTGGCACAGCTGCTGGGCTGGCCTGGCTCTTCTCCACCTCCAAACCTGGGTGCTGGGCTGGATTTTGTGTTGTTTCCCTGTGCCCAGGTGTGCTGGGGGCTGGATTTTTTCTGTCAGTGCTGAGGCAATGATACATTTATTTCAGTTACCTCTGCTGTTCTTTTACCTACAAAATCAGAATATTGATGCTTTCTGAAGGAAGTCAGTGCTACAGTCTCCTATTTTTTATTACTTCTCCCAGGTCATTTTACAAGCCCCTGGGCAAATACCTGCTTTGCCTTGTGCTGTCCCATTTGTTAAGGTAGAGCTGCACAGTTTAAAAATCAATCAAGAAGCTCAGAAAGCCAGAGGAGCAGCTCTGTGTGTGGTAATTCCTGCTCAAAGGGACATGGTGACAGGCTGGTGTGGTGAAGTTTCGATCAGTGATTGTCTGTAAAACCTATTTCCATGTCTCAGCATTATGAAAAGAAATTCCTCCAGCGAGCTGAATTAATTTATTGCCATTTTCTAGATTATGCTGCTTGCAGAAAGATGGTATAATAGCCCTACATCTCTCAGTGAATTTGACTGTTCACTCAAATTGACTTATAAGGGGAAAAAAGCAAATAAAAAAAGGAAATAAAAAGAAATCAGAGGTACTGAAACCCATTGAGAGTTAAAATATCGCAGCAGATTTATCCCTGTTCTCCACTGCTCACATCTTTGATGTTGGTAAAATGAAGATTTGAACCTCAAAAGCTGACTCAGGTTTATGTGCAGGTACCCTTACAGAGCTCTAATATTTAGGTTGCTCCCTGAAGGAAGGCAGATGTGAGGTTTGTGTATGTTCAGCCACTTGGGTGGTTCAGTGGTTTTCAGTCCCCAAAGGCCAAAATAATCATGTGTGGTGGAGGGACTGGCCCTGCACGATGGACAAACGAGGTTTGGGGTGGTGTAGGTGGATTGTGCAGGTGTGTGTTTCAGTTTTGGTGTTCTCCCACTATTCTGTGGGGTTTTTGGGATAATGAATGGTAATGTCTGTGGATTACAGAAATTACAGACTGGAATTCTCCAAGTAAGGCTTTTAGAGAGATTACAGGGGAGAGTTTTGGAGTGCAGCACTGTAAAATACCGATTTCTTTGAAGCTTTGGGCTGACCTGTATTCCATCATCATATCACATCAGTGCTTCAGACCAGTGCACCC
Organism: Edolisoma coerulescens; assembly: GCA_013397115.1. Classification (NCBI taxonomy): domain Eukaryota; kingdom Metazoa; phylum Chordata; class Aves; order Passeriformes; family Campephagidae; genus Edolisoma; species Edolisoma coerulescens. Next base: position 376,068 of record VWZW01003549.1, on the reverse strand, counting down.
CAAACTTTCACCCAGTTGGGCTGAGAGGGAATTCCAGCCTGGGGCATTCCCAGGTGCTTCTCGGCTGCTGCGCTGATGTAGGGCAGGACCACAAATGCAGCAAGATTTCCAAGGAAAAGATGGAAATAAGAGGGGTTTAGTGGGGCAGGAGCAGCACTGCATTATTAAATGGGACTGATCAGTGGAATTACACATCAGGAAAATCCAGTCCATGGTGCCTCAGTGCTGCTGCTAAATAGGTCAGAGTGTGAAATTCATCCAGCGCTTTTCCCCCTCCTGGGAAAGCAGGGTGGTGTCCGTAGTTCTGAGCAGCTTTTGAGGTCCTGTGAAAATCCCTTGGGTTTGATTTTTATTCTGCATAAAGATGTGCTGGTTTTGTTGTTGTTACTCTTTGATTATTGGCATTATTGAGAGGCCTTAGCAGGCCCCGAGGTCTCTCTTCACAGTTTCATCAGCAGGACAGGGCCTAAGCTGCTTTGAGCTTACGTGTGGGTAACCTTTTGACTTCATAAACTTCTAAATGTTGATTTGTATGAAATTTCATTTAGCCACAGAGAGGTTTTTCTTTTTTTTTTTTTTTTTTTTCAATTTTAAGCACACCAACTGAAGTTAGGTTTTTAAAAAACCAAACGTATCATTTAGCTAAATGGAGCTGTAGATAAGGTGGTGCCTTGTTGGCAGGAAGGGCAGTTTTCATTACTTTAATTGTGTGATTTGTCAGGATTTCCAGCATTTTATAAATGCTGTAGTGTTATATGACAGAATTAAAAGGATTTAGAATAAAAGGAGTTTAAGAAAAAGACTTTGCAACAGGATTTCAATACTTTTTGTATTTGGGGGATTTAGAGAGCTGTTTTTCATTTCAATTTTGTTAAACACTGTGTGTGCAGCAGGTGTGTGCAACGTCAGCGCCTCGCACATGCAAATAAACACAATTTTACAAATGAAAATTAATCCAGCAGAACTTGGGGGGATTAAATCCCACCCCAGAACTGGGAGAGGCTGCTGCACAGCAGAGCCCAACACATGTCACTCTGTGCAATCTCACGGATGGGACAGCTATTAACCTGATTTAATGCCCTCAGAGGCCTCCCAATAATGATCCTTTCCTGCAGTATTAATATTTACATTCTGAAAGTATTGAAACAGAAAATGGATTTTTTAAAATTGAGGGACCCGAGTCATTACAGACAGAAATCAGAAGTTTAAGCACCTATTGCAGAAATTTTGCCAATCTGTTCTGTGGGTATTAAAACTGGCATTCCTTTTGATTTTGGGCACTTGATTCCCTGGGCTTCCCCTCCACCTTTTTCCTCCTCCTTTCCCCTTCCTTTCGTTAAACTGAGAGCTAGACCGCAAAGAAACGTCTGAATTCGTGTCTCTAATACATCTTAGTGAAAAAAGAAGAAAAAAAGTAGAGTTAAATACTAAATACTTTCAGGTAAAATCCTGGCTGCACTTAAATCAGTGTCAGAACTGCTGGTAGTCAGCATTTCACCCTCAGTGCTGGGAACAGAACAAATGGAATTCATCAGTTACCTGGATTGAAGGAAACAAATTGGTTGCCAGACTCTTAAGAAGACTTTATGTTTCATTTATCAATTTACAGGTCAGTACATACAGTACAGGTTTGACTCACCAAAGAGCTTGAAATAATAGGAATAAAAGGGAAATCCATCTGGCTGGTTTAGGTTACCTGTAAAGCTATTGTTGATGGTGGAGTTATTGATGTGACCCATTCGACTTTAAAAATACCCAAAGGTGTAGGAGGGAAGACTTATCCCTGTACAGATGAGAGGACTGAACAGTGTTTGTTACAAATTAAGTGCATGTACCTGAGTTATTAATAATTAACAGGGTCTGCTGTGTCAAAATGTGTATTGTTAATTGTTGTGCCTTTCTGAATAAATGATTTAGGGCTGTACAGCAGTATTTGAGATTTAAATTTTGAGCAGGCTGTATCACTAATATTCTTTAGAGATCAAAGGGTTTGGTGTATAATGGAGAAAAAAAAAATTCCGTTATTCACCATGCATGTGCAGACCTATAGATAGATAATTAAAAAGGCAAAGGTTGGAAGAAAATGGAGGAAACTTCATAGTGGTGGTGTTGGTTGTTGCTCAGTTATTTAAGTTGGGTAGAAACATACCCTGGAATTCAGTGAAACATTGTTCACGAGCAGCAGTGAGATTTTTTTTTTTTGGTTGTTTTTTTCTTAATCTCAATTTTAGTTTTATTTCTGTTTACTCAGCAGTAAAGCAAAGTTCTCCAAACTCTTAAAACCCCATTTTAAGAAGTGTGGCGTCTTTAACAGTCTGCCTGTGCTGGGGTGAAGGTGTGACTGAGCCTGGGGGGACGACAGGCTGGGTTCCAGTGCCAGGGCTGGGTTCCAGTGCCAGGGCTGGTGCCACTGGCGTGGGAATGGATCCCAGGGCAGGGACAACTGGCCCAGCGTGGCACAAACCCACTCTGCTGGGCTGTGCTGGTGCCACCTGATGAAACCACCCCTCAGTGTGGATGGGATGTGGTGTCGGAGTTGTGTTTCCACTTGGAGCCTCTCTGGAGGTTGTTTTCTTAAAGGTTTAAGTCTCCTGCTGGTGGAACAGATTGATCTGGTTTGAATTTCATCTCCTGTTTTCTCGGGCACGGGGCAGGGGCTGCAGAGGCTGCCCTGAGGTTGGCACTCGTGTGTTCCACTTACACGAGCTGGAAACCGAGGTGTGAACCCCAGGCAGAGCTGCTGAGGGCCTTAGTGCAGGCAGCTTAATAAAGAACAAAGAAAAGTGACCAAGAATCACTTGTTACAGTCCCAGAGCCCCAACCCCAAGTGGGATGAACAGAAAATCTCTCCCAAAGCCTGGCCACGTTTTGCTGCTTGTGTTGTTTCTCATTTTCATCTCTGTCCAGAGCTGTCCTTCAGTGCTCACAGCTCTGCCTGTAATTTGAATTTCTCTCACTCATCCTGCACAGGCTGTGCATTTTGGGTTATATATTCAATATATTGGGCCCCAACCTGAACTTGGAAACTGTACAAACAGTACATAGTGATTTGCTTTTGCTTTTCTTTTGCTTTCCCTCTTCTCAGGTGCTCAGAAATGTGATAATTTTGCTGAGAAGCGGCCTCTGCTTGGTGTGTGCAAAAGCATTGGATCTTCTGGGTAAGAACGTTCTTTGTGTATAAAGTAATATATAAATTGTGTTGTCATCTAAAAAGCCCAGTAGATGACATCTTTAAAGCTCTGTTCCTTTTTTCTTCGTGGGATAACACTGAGATGTGGTTTTAAACTTTTTTTTTGTGTGTCAACATCCATTTTCCTATGACTTAAGCTTTTGGAAAGGAATAAAAAAGAGACTCTTGATATAAAGTAAATAAAGAAGTATTTTAAGTTTATTTTATTCTCAGTGGAATCACAACTTTCTGATTAACCTTTTCTGATATTAAACTGGGTCAGTATTATTATTGTGAAGTGTCTAAAACAATCCCTGTGTCTTAAAAAGTCATTTTTCAAGCAGCAAATTAATTACAAATACCAAGCATTTCACTGGTGCAGCCACACACTGTTTGTTAGCAAAATACATGTTAAACCTCCTTCTCTGAGTTAGAAAAATCAGTTTACAGTCTTGTTTTGTGCTCTCTGGCCAGAATTGTTGTATCATTGCTCTTATAAAAGAGGCCCTCAAGATATTTTACGTTTGATTCAGACAATGCACAGGATTTATATCTCTACCTACAGGAAAATATTTGCTTTTCAGGAGTAATCCTCTACACAGCCATTTAATGGCTGAGCAGTTGAAGTAAATCTTCTTACAGTTGTAAGACTAATTCTGTGCCACACCTTTTTCAATTAAGAATTTAATCACTCTGTGTGTGAAGGAAGAACTGTCAAATCTGTAACTTTCTCTGTTATTACTGTGTTAAATTGCAATATTAATATTACCTGCCTTAAATGTTGAAATTAAAATCCACATGAGGCAGAGAAGTGATTTTTTTTTTTTTCTTTATGTGTTTACAACTTGCAAAAAGCAGTTTATGGTGATTTTTCTCCTTTTCTTCCCTGCCCTGTAGGTTTAACTATTTGTAAATTAGAGATGCAAATACTGCTCTCATAGGAGTTTCTCTCTTTATCCAAACAGTGTATTTATATATGTAAAGGATATGTTGGTTAGAAAAAATCTTCCTTCACACCCTTGTTTTAGAAGCTGAGACACCTGGGAAATGAACAAACTCTGAGGATCATTATTTTCATTGTGTTGTTGTATTTCTCAGTTAATAGAAAATAATTCAGAGATTATGGGCAGTTTCTGCTTTCCTCAAAAAAAGCCCTTCATACATTTTCAACACCATAGTATTGTCATTTCCAAATAATTGTTTGTTGTTGCCATTATTAATTAATTCCCAGATGAATTTGCTGATAGTAGATCTTGTTTTCTGTTCTCATATGTGATCGTTTTATACTCATCAGCAAGATGGAACTTTTGCCTCATATCTGATTTTCTGGCTGGCTTTTGGTACACACATTTTTGTCTTTTAAAAGTCACATTTTTCCAGCTAGTGAAACGACTGAGATGTTTCACAGGGGGTTTGGGCTGGATGATCTTTAAGGGTCCCCTTCCAACCCAAACCAGTCCGTGATTCACTGAATAATCTTTTCAAAACAATTGTTTTCACAGCCCCCCAAAACGATGCAGTCCTGACACAGAAATGGGAAACAGATTGTGTTTTTTGGCTGATATTTCTCTGCTGGTTTAGAGGTTGGTTCAGTCAGCTTCAGTCTTAGGTTACGAGATCTGCAAATTAAAAGGAAAACCAAAAAAGAAAGAATATCTGCCTAAATGCTGGGGTTGTGGAGGTTTGTAAAGACACGCCTGCTTGTTCCTGGTGATAAGAGAAACAAATCTTTATACACACACAAAATTAATTGATGGGTTTGGAGTATATTAATGCATTTTCTAGGTGGTGAAACATTAGAATATCCCTGTTTTCTCCACATGGGTTGTTGAAACCATAGTTTAGAACATACTGGATCTGTAAAAACACTTTCAAATACACCAGAGAGGTCCAAAATCCATTACTTCTGTTCTGTTCAAATGTAAATGTACCAATATCTTTAAATTAAATAAATACTTCATTTTAACTACTGGAGAAGTTCAAAGGGAAACCGAGCAGGATAATTTAGTTTTATTTTAGATTATTAAAAACATGGTTGAGAATAAATGGAGAGATTGCAAATTTGCCCTTCAGTAAATGATATAGGTAACACGAAAGCTGAAAATAACAGAAATGACTATTCCAGGAGGGAAATAAAAGCACGTGGAGGAGCAGGGACAGGGAGAAGGGGGCAGGGAAGCCAGAGCCCTTCTCCTGTCACTGCCTGCTCTTATAAACAGCCTTTCTCCATCCTTCTCCAGGTACTGGACCTCTAAGCCATCCTTACAAAAAATATTTGATATTTTGGTTCCCTTGTCCTGTGTCCAAAAAGCCAGATTGTTTTGCTAAAAGATCAGCAGATTATGCCAGAATTTTACATAGGCAAGTATGGTAATCAGCTAATGATGCAAGTGTAACTAATTAAACAATCAGCACTGGAAGATTACAAAGTAAAGAGTTTGAGGCCAGTAGCCTTTAGGGAGAGTGCAGGAGCTCAGGCAGTGGCCCTGCAGCAGCCTCTGTTGGCTTTCCAGCTTATATTTTTAGAAAGATGAATTGATTTAATGATATCAAGTGGTGGAAAATTTTGGATGACTTGAAGAATTGGATGGAGGTCATTTAAGGGCATGAGAAGCAAGAGGTAATCTTTATTAATCATGGGAGGAGAGAGGGAATTAGGGTGAATTAAAGAAGGAGGAGTAGTTGGAGCAAAGAAAATGTGTAACTTTGGCTAGCCAGCATTTTTTTTTTCCCCTGCTGATCTGTTTACAAGGCAAATCAATTGGCAGCAGATTTTCAGGAAGCGTGTGCTTTATTCTCATGGCTACTGTAGATTGAATCCTGCTAACCTTAACCCAACTTCAGCTCAGGAATGTGTTTATGGGAGTGCTCAGGTTTAGGAAGCAGCTTCACATGAGTAACAGCACAATTAAAGCGTTAATATTTTCTCAATTAGTATTTCAGAGTCACATGAGCCTGTTCTGGGTCTGGCAAAGCCACTGGGCAGTGCTAAAATCCAGTGTCCACTCCTAAGTGTCCGTGGCTTTTAATGCTTAAAATGAGCTGGCTGGGAAATGATTTGTCAGCCACAAACAGCAAAGCTCCTGCAAGGATCACCCAAGAGGAGGAAACGAGCTCTGGTGAATGAAGTTCTTGTTCCCAGTCCTCACACTGCCCAGGGGAGCTCTCCCTGGAATATTTTTCCTGGAATCTTTTTCCTGGAATGCCCTTGCAAAGGCAGTGGTGATGGCGAGGACTCACCTGGCTCAGTCCTGCCACGGGGTGTGCAAAGGGTGTAGCCACTCCAGATGTAAAATACAGTTTGTTTTCTGAAATCACACAGAAAAATGGCCGGGCCAGATGGTTGTGATTTTCAATTGTATTGGGCACCATGAAATAGATTTCATGAAGTTTGTGAAATATTTGTGGGCTTTTATTGAAGACTGTGCAAAACTCAGATTTTGTGAAGACTCTCAAGCCTAGAGAGCAAACTTAATTTAATTGTTTTTGTTCTAAAAAGTACAGTAGGGTCTCTAAAGTTGGGCAAAACTCTCTCATTTCTGTTACCTTTGAGGATTTGAGTCCTAAAGGTTCTTGTGCTGCTGAATAACTGCAAGGCCTCATTAACTGCAGAGTTGTGTGGTGTCAGCTGCCTTGCAAAGATTTCCTTCCCTTCCAGCAGATGAAAAACATTTTCCTCTCTGATTTCTTTTAGGAAAATTCAGTTTAACCTTAGCAGGTTGTGTGGTAGCTTTTAAGATCTTGAGAGAGATGCCTGAATAAAGTAATTTAAATTCCTTTTAGCAATGCTGTATGGGGTTGTTACGTGCTAAGGATAGAATATGCTCCATCTTAGAAAGAGCTCTTCAGATCCCAGCGTTTTTTCCTTGTGAGTTGATTCTGTGATTATAATAATGTACTTTTTGTACATTTTTGTGCATTATTTGTTGAAGTCATGTTTGCTGTTAATTCTGTGAATTTTCTCACAGATTCATATGCCAGGAGGTGGAGCTTTAATGGAATAAGGTGGTGTTTCCATGTGCAAATACCCAGGGCAGGGAAGCTCTGGAGTTCCTCTGATAGACCAAATGTTTGTCTCAGTGAACCTAGAGTAACAAATAACCTTTGAACTATAATAAACTGTTAATCTTGGATCAAAACTGGGAGAAAATGAGTATTTGGGGTCAAACTTTGACCAGTTGGTGAGAACCATGGGTAGTTTTGACCTTCTAAAGCTTTGATTTATGAAGCTGTAAAAAGATAAACCTTTTCCAGGCCATCCTTGGGATGGAGTGGAGGTTTGGGAGAGCAGATTTCCGAGCTGAGACACGGTTCTGTTTTACTGCTGTTCCAGCCCCTGTGTGCGTAGTGATGCGGGGAGGGGATGAAGGGATGAAGGGATGGAGGGAAGCAAGTCCAGATAAAACCAGTTGGAGCACAAACCTGCCTCCAGTAACTTGTCAAAAGAAGCACCACAGGGAAAAGATAATGCACAGCACCATTACAGGCAGGGCTGCCTCTTCCAGGGCCACTTTAAATTCCACTTTAAATTATTAAATACTGTAAACGCTATAAAGTTAATTAGAAGAGGAACAAACTCTACAAAGATAAATGTGTTTTCAATATGTTTCTCAGGGAGGGTACAGTAGAAACCAGTGAATGAGAGGAAATTTATTTCTGGCAGCACTCTAGACATGGAACTGTGGTTGAACTTTTTACCCTAATTACGTCCCCACTAATGCCTGCAGCGGTCTGGAATCAAAGTGGCCCTTCAGGCCCTGGAAAGTCTCTGATGTGGCGAGCGTTTGTTGTGTGCTGAGGGTTACTTCAGAAAAAATGGAATATTGTGACAGGATTTTTCAAAATTTCTCAGTTACCACCCACCTCACTTGTTGCCTACAAAAATAGAGTAATTGTTTGCATCTGTGTGTTTTTGTCTGTCTTAGAAATAACTGTTATAAATCAACGTGACAGACCCGGAGAGCAGTTGAGGATTATATTTTCTTTTCTTACATGTTTTAGGGTTATTCCTGTGTTCTGTACTGCAGGAAGGATTTAAAGGACATTGGAAACCAGAAATTTCAGGATGATTTAAGTTGCTCTCTTTTCCTGAGGACGCTTAAAGCCCCCAGATCCCAATGGGTTCTTAGAGGATGCTCTTTAATCTGGTTTTTCCTAAACAAGTGCTGTCACTTCTTGCTCATAGTTGGAGCAGCTGATTGCAAACTGCTTCAACTTCAGCCCTTGTTTCTGTATTGTTACACAACTGCTGCCACCCCAGTAATTCCCTACAACTTGACAGTATTTGAACTTTGCATCTGTTACTAAATGCAATTTTCTCCCTCACCATGGGCTCTCTCGAGTCCTTCTTGTGCCTTTCCTTTCCTTTCCTTCAAAAATGTTTAATAAACAGAGAAAATATCATGGGAGTTTGCTGAGCTCAGCCATTCATACATGGATGAGCTCCTTTTAAATCTCCAAAGTACAGAAAAAGACTATTAAAACAAAGTTTAAAAAATCTGATATCATTATTCTTTTTCTTTAGTTCTGTTTTTTTTTTTAACAGAGTGAATATATTTTAGTAGCTTTAAATTTGCAAATTTCAATGCGTAACTCAGTAAATATTCCTTCAGTAATTCAAAATAGAGATTTAGAAGGCTCCTGCTTTGTGAAAAAGCTTTAAGGCATGTGCTTAAAAAAAGATCATGCTAAATGCCTTCTTTCTTTTAATTCTGACTAGGTAATGTATTAGAAAATCACCTGAGGAGACTCCTTACACATTTTTGGATGGTTGCTCACAAACTTATTTTTAAAACGAATGGTGATTGAAATTATTAATAGAACATTTGTGCTGTATAATGATCATATTTTACAGTGAGGCAATAATAAAACAATGTTTTAATCAATTTTGCCTGCACAATTTGAGCAAGTGTATCTCCCATCTCAGCATCAGCTGTGTCAGGTGAGTCTCTGGGGAGCATGCTGTGTTCCTGTGTGCCCTTCCTTAGCTATTGTAATTCCTCCTGGGAATATCAACCACCTTTAACTAGGAAATTCCTCCAAATTTAATGAAAAGTGCATCGTTGTCTTCACTGGGACAACGGATATAAAATAAACTGATGCTTATTTTTGATACGCAATTTGTGGAGGGTCTCAACTTTAAGACCAATTTAAGGAAAAGCAGAATATTCCTTTTGCTGCTTATGGGGCTCCTCAGATAATTATTTCCAGGTATTATTTCATCATTTCAACCCAGCTTTTGGTGAGTTCAGCTACGGTGAGAACTCTGCACATCTGTAGAACATGGCCTGTGATTCAGGTCGTAAAACAGAGCAAGAAATACCTAAGAACATATAATTAATGGGCACTTGGGAAAACTTTGGCCTACCTGATGTGACCAGAACCTCAGAGCAGCTTTGCTGTTCAGAGCACTTTTCAAGTGCTTTAACCATAAGATCTAAGCTCATTTCTGCTCAGCTTCAGTCATACGCACTCTAAAACCCTCTAATTATTTCTTGGAAACGGGATTGTCTTCAAGCTCCTCAAAAATTGTAATTTGAGCCATAAACTGGCATATAAACAATTAAAATCTAGCAGAGTCCTAAGCAGCTGACAGACATCTTCTAATGATCTCTGTCATGCAACTGGAGGCAGAGGCTGCTTAATAGAGAGGCGATGAAGTGTTGCACAATCCTGCTGGTTTCTTACGCCGTTAATGACACCGAGGGCAAAAGAATTTGAGCTCAGACAGGTTGGTGCAAGGTTTTGTGCTTAGTGGTGGAGCCCCAGAGTGGTTCTGAGGGCTCTGGGACGGCGGCGCGGGCGGGCCTGGAGCCGCTGGCTTAACGTGGCCTTTGTTGGTGCTGATGGTGTGTGAGGGGAGAGGGTGCCAAGGGGCCTGTGAGGCTCGTGAATCATGAGGGAAAGCACAGAAAGGGAAAAAACCAACCTGAAATCGAAAGAAATTGGTTACAAGAACCAACAGGATGAAATATTTGGTCCTCCATAATGGTTTTAGCAGTAGCTGGTAAAGCCTTTGCCGTGCTGGTTATTGAGTGTTCAGTCACACACGAGGTGGGGCTTTTGATGCCCACAGGTTGCAGAGGAACGTGCCTCAGATATATACAATTAATTGTATATATGCTGAAATAATCAGCTGCCATCTGTTTTAACTGTGCTGTCTTCTGATACACCATTAATCAGAAAACACTGTCAGTACAAATTCCTCAGAATAAAGAAAAAAGCTCTTGTATTGCTTTGGAGTATTAGAAATATTGGCACTTTATAAAATCTGGGTCTAGCTGAGGCTGTAAGTGCTCAGTTTGAGTTCTACATGTGCTCGGTGAAATTTGGCTGGAGCTGAGGTATTCCACCATCACTTTGCCCTCAGAGTTGTGCTCCCAGAAATGTGATCTTTTCCTCTTAAGCTGTGACATGTGGCTGCCTCTTGATATGCAAAAATTGCTGCATTTTTGATTTTGATCCATCCTGGATGATCTTGGAGACCTGTATGGCTCTTACTGCAATACAAATGATGTGCATTTATTTCAGTGGTGAGTTCTGCTTCATTTGACAGTAGGAAAGGCAAGACAACTCTTTAATTTTGTATTTTTTGGAGAAACACATCAGATTGTGGCTTAATCAGCTGATCACAGAAATACTAGTTGTTGATAGAGGTATGATAAATGCAGTTGTATTCTGTCAGAACTTAATCTTTGCTCATGTTCATGAAGATTTACAGAAATGTCTCCAGTTTTGTGCATGTTCGTAGAATGATCAAAGCCAGCCAGTGCAGGTTCATAAATTGTGTATAAAAGGACCGTTTAGCTACATACAAGCAAAATCTAATCCAGAATATACCAGAAAAACCAATCCTGCTCTGCAAGTGGAGCTGCAGCTGTACTTTCCCCTCAGTGATAGCCACGGTCAAGTAGATAAACAAATCTCGGGAGATGCCGCTAATCTCCCTGTATTAACTAACTGGAAATGTGATGGGACAGCTCTGTTTTGGAACATGTGGCACGTCTCAGTGAAGTGGAAAGTGTGTCACACTCGGGTCTCCCTGCAAAGGCCACAGCTGAGAAGGCAGCTTGTGCTGTGTTTTACACTCCAGCGAGAGGAGTGCCACATGCCGGGGACACCGAGGGGGCTGTGGGCTCTGGGATGGCTCCCGTCAGCTCCGTGCAGCCTGACATGTACAAACCAACCCAACGCAACCCCCTCAAACCTAGAAAGCCTCTTCTGATGATGAGAGTGAGGGATAACGGAGAACACAACGGGCGAAACGTGTTACGGGCTGCTGGAGGTGGGAAGAGCTGCCAAAATAAGGAATTTGGAGGTTGCTCAGTATTCTGATATTTTTAAGGATTCCCCTTTTACTTTTCTCTTGCAGGATCTGCTGCAATAATCAATATTTGCACAAACCCAGTCTTAAATTTTCCCCCCTCTTGTTGATGTCTGACACCTTGACTACAGATGAGAAGTGAAGGAGTTGTTGCTTTCACGGAGCAGAAGTGGATTTAATGGTTGTTGAAAGTACTCAGAGCTGGAAAAGTCACTGTGAAGAGCTCTGTGGAGCCTCAGGTTCTCTCACAGACCATGAGACAGAAACCAGTCCTTCAACCAATCCCTCACTCAATCCTTCAGCCAGTCCTTCCTGGGTCATTCCAGGTGCAGTTAGACCCTGCCCTGTGAAGAAATGCCTTAGTTATGAACTAACAGAAATAAAATTACTCCTTACAATATAAAAACAAATAGATTCCTGAGCCTGAAACCTGACTCATTTTACCTGTTACCAAATGATTTCTGCAGAGTTGGAGACTTTTTGTGTCACGGGCAAGTAATGAAAATATTTTCAATGAAGATGGTGAAGTACAGGGATAAGGTGGAACTTTTTTCCTGGGCTGATAGACTTGATCAAAATGTTTGAGGAAGATGCAACAGTGAAGTTTGTATCTCTTGGTGTTCAACAACTATTTTAGTGCTGTATCGAATAATGCCCTCCCTAGTATTTAAAGGATTAGATTTAGTAATGTATGTCTAAGGTTGGTGCAGGTTTTTCTTATTTAGAAATAAGTGTTTCCATGCTTTTTGCAATTTGTGGTGCACTTAAAATGTCTCTGCTGCTTTGTAATTCAGTGCTGCACACACATTTGGGGGGAAGTGTCACTTTCTGAGAAATTTTGTGCTGCTTTTCCTGATTTTGAATGAATCTGTTAAGTATCATGAATTAGAAAATTACTCACAGAGTGGAGTTTTCAAGCTTTTATTGTGAAAAGGTGGGATGCAGAGGGCCTTCAGATGATGCAAGTCCTAGTGGAATATCTTTCTGCAGTGGTGTTTAAGGAATAAAGAATTGAATTTATTATTTTTTTTAAAGTTTTCATTCTGGTATGCATCCCTCAGAAGGGGAGAATTGCAGTGCTGAAGAGGGCTCAGAGGAGTTTAGTGCTAGGGCTGGAAAACAAACCTTACAACTTGAAGCTTAAAAGTTTATTTCCCTTTATTGCCTGGATTGCTCTGGGTGATCACTGACCACAGATAACTGAAGGCAATGAGCCTTTTTGTGTTCTTGACAGAGACACAGAAGCCAAAAAGCAGAATATGTACAAATTGTATCAGGCACTAAGAAGTCATTTCATAAAAATAAAAGGATCAAAATGTTGGAACCACTCACCATAAAAATAGAGGACTCATTGTTGGTCGAAGTCTTTTAAGACAAGATTAGGTTGCTTGGTAAAAAATAATTTCTTTGAGCTTCTGGGACATTTTGTGCATGGCCTGGAAAGAGAAGATGATCCTTCCCGAATTGAAATCTGTTAATCTGAGCAAACCTTCTTCAGGACCCTTGGGGAGAACAGAATTGCCTTTGTGGTCTCACCCTGTTCATAATATTGCTACAAAGATCATAATCAAATCTCATGCTTCAACTTTCCAGTGTAAAGGTTCAGGCCGGAATTTTTCCAATATTCAATTAATTAACTCTGTGCTCTGGTTTTGTTTTGCTTCTCTTGCCCTTCTCTGAAGCCCCAGAGAGGTAGAACAGGTCACTGAGAATTGTAACCACCCCTGCTGATTAAAAACTTGGGTCACTGTCAGCATCCTCTCGTTCCTATATAGAAATAGCCTTTTTTTACCAGCAGCTTATTGGTAGATTTGTTGCTTTATAGAGTAATAATTTTAAGAAAAACTTTGTGGAGTAGTTTGCTGTGCAGATCCTTTGGGTATATCTTGAACAGCCAGTTCCTTGGAATTGCTGTCACTTTTCTCTCACCCGTTGTCTCTACAAGTTTGGAAATTATATTCCATTTCAGGCTCTTAGCAACTTAATATTTACAGCAAAATCTGTGGTTTTTTGATCCTACCTGTTGTTAAAGCTGGGCCTAGTAAGAGATTATGTTGAACTATTAGTTATTTTGAATAGGATTTCAGTGTAAGTTTTAATATTTTTATCTCCTCTTAAAGGCACCAAAAGTAATTAATAAAAAATAAGTCTGTGCTTTAGGTTGGGCTTTAAAAAAACTTTGTGAAGGTGGTATAAAATGCAGTGATGTTGGCCAAAGAGATGATTTTATTGAAGGCCACAATTGACTGGAAAATTGTCGCATAAAGAACATTTCATACAGGGCAGCTTTCCCAGGAAAAGTTTTATTTCAGTTTTACACCTCCAACCTCTTTATTTTCCTTTCTGGACCCATGAGACCGACCTGTCACTGATGTGCATCTCTGAGTGGGATGTTCATCGTGTGGCAGAGTGGAGGAAAATCAACCCTTGACAACAAAGCAAAGCCTTCAAGGCACAGAAAATTCAGCCTCATGTTGATTCCATCACTCTTCTCCTTTTTAATTTTTTTTTTTTTCCATAGAAAAGCACATGTGTTTTGTGTGGTGTGTTTGTCTCCGTGCAAACATTTTGCACAGAGCTTTTTGCCAGGGTGGGACCCAGCAGATCTGGGAGGAGGTGATGCTGTCGTGGGGCACGAGCACAGATGTCACCAAGTGCCAGCTGGACGAGGCATCTGCTGTTTCCCCTCCATCCCTGCACTGCAGCACTCAGACAGAAGAAGATACAAAAGCCTGAGTGTGTTTATACATTTATTAATGCCACATTTTAAAGTTGTTGGTGGATTTGTGTCCTTTACCTTTAAAGAAGTTGTTGATCTCTCTGCAGCTGTTTGGGCAATCAGGATAAGTAATGAATATTTGTTGATAATCTGTGGGATTGAGTCACAAGAATTTTATTTGTGACAGAATTTCAGAGTATTTCTGACCTGTCCATACAGCATGGTCCAGGCCAGGCTGGACAGGGCTTTGAACAGCCTGGGATAGTGGAAAGTGCTTTAAGGTCCCTTCCCACCCAGCCCAGTCTGGAATTCTGTGATTCCGTAATATTACTTGGTTACTGGCTCCTGAACTCAAGGTTTTACCCATTGTGGTTGAAAAAAGCATTGGTAGAATGGTCTTACCATGATCAGCCAAGAGATCATAATAATTAAACCATAATAATAATGATGCATTTGAGTGACAGAATTATTACCCATAAATTGGAAAAATTGTTCAACACGGGCTGATGTGGAAATAGTGATCACTATTAAGTGTGTTGATACAATTTTAGCTGTATCTACTTTGGTGATTTCTGTTTTGAAATTCCCCTTCTATCAACATCATAATTTGCTAGAGGTAATAAATCACTTAATTTTAAAAAGTTTGTATGTAGACCTTGCAGTGTTTTTTTGTATTTTTGAGCAGCAGTGAACTTTAATGTGAAGGAGCTGACTTGAGTCTCACTGGTTTGAAGGTGTTTTTGAAGGGCCTTTGAAGTGCTTGAAGTAATAAATTGTACCCTCTAGTTACTAGCCTAGAAAAATGTATATTTTGGGAAAAATTTCAGTGGGCAAAATGTCAAAACTTATTTTTTCTATTATTTTTCTGACAGTTGTCTTGCTGTGCATTTACTGTGTATTATACATTTACTGTATATTATACATTACTGTATAAACCATTTTATTATCTTGAGGCATTGGGGGGTAAACAGTTGGCATTTGTCCTCCAGCTTTCCAGAAAATTCTCGAGCAGCTCCAAGAGACAAGCGAGTGTTGGGGCAGGAATTGTGTGAAACTCTGTAAAATAAAACAGATATGGGCAGGGGGGAACACCCTCTTTTACCAATGCTCAGGGATATGTTTGTACAGCTGGCAATTTGTGCTCCTTCATATTCCTTGACCTAGAAATAGCCAAGGTTTTAATGCGTTCTTGGAGGGGGAGAAAGGTGTTGTGGAACAGAGCTGCCACATCAAAGCCTCTCCCCAGCCCCTAAAAGGGTTTCCACCACTGCCTTCCTCAGCCCTATCGAGCACTCAGCACTTTTCCCACTCAGCCTTTTTATTAAGAAATGGCCTTAAGGCTTTTATTTATGTGAAAATGATAAAAGTGACACAAAGCAGTTGAAAAGATCTACACGGTTCAAACAAAAGTCCATCAGGGACATAATGTAAATTCTGGGTGAGGTGTCTCCATCTCCCCAAGTCATGCAGCTCAGCTGCTGCTCTGGGGGAAGTCCTCCTTGTAGGAGAGAGTTACTCTGAGGAGTAGTTTTTTACTAGGATGTGGTTTAAAACTTCCAAAGTCTTACTGGTGGTAAAAGAAACCCAAGTGTTTGATAATAGCTGCACAATACAGGTTCAGGACCATCACAGAGATCATAATTCAGTTTTACTTCTTAATATAGAAGTCTTCTGTTGACCCTTTGTTGTCCAGGATTCTGCTGGGATTGCTGGAATTCTGGGTCCAAGACTTGATGTTCTTGGAGGTCTTTTCCAACCTTAATAATTCTCTGTGGTTCTGTGACTTTTTTTTAGTGTGCTAAGTAACGTAAGGAGGCTGAAATAATTAAACCCCAGTTTTTAAAATATCCTGATTTCCATTAAAATATTTTTTGTTTTATTCCTTTCAGCACCAGCCCACCCTACTGCTGTGTGGATCTGTATTCCCTGAGAACAGGAGAGATGGTCAAGTCCATCCAGTTCAAAACTCCTATTTATGACCTGCATTGCAATAAAAGGTAAGGATGCTCACTCTGCATTCCTTGTGTGTTAGGGCATGCCAGATTTTGGTAATAAATGCAATTTCTGGTGTATGACCTCCCTGACTTTCTTATTTTCTGACTTTCCTGTAAGCACAGCTCTGTTTTTCCATTTCTCAAGGAGTATTTCAGTATATTCAGAATCAATGTGCTTCCCCCATGGCTTTGGTTTAAGAAGCTCAAACTAAAAAATCATTTAAGCTTCTTTCAGTTGTGATAAAGGGTGAGCAGGAATCGCTGAAATCCTCGATGATCCACCTACAGCTGGAGAAATGGGATCACAGGGAGTTTAAACAGCACAGAGCACTGAGGAGTTTATGTCTCTCTTTGTGTTGGTCTGTCAGATTTTGCCTTCCTGCACATCCAAAACATTCCTGGTGTGCAGTCTGTGGTTTGCAGTGGATAATGTTCCAGTGAGTCAAATAACAAAGCAGCATCTCTGGCTTGGGATAGAGAGAAAATGGCTCTGGAGGCTGAGGATCACAGAGTTCCAACAGGACAGGAGCTGTTGTGTCCATGGAATCAAATTTTGCTGAGTTAACTTGAAATCCCCATCTCTCCCAGGCACACAGAACTGGAGTTCTGTGGTTTGCTTTGTAGTTTGCCACATCTTTTTAAGGCAGAAGAGAAATCCCAGGATCCCTGTGTGAGGATCCTGCTGATCCCTTGGCACTCCTGATGGCAGAATTTGGAGTGGTGACTTTGGTCCAAGCCCTGCTGACGTTCCTGCTCCCTTCACCCTCCTGTTACTGCCTGAGTCACTGCGGCCTCAGGTGCCCTGGGGAAGTGGTGCAATCGAATTCCTGGGGTAAAGGTAGAGCCCTGGATGAAGAAATCTCTGCATTTCTTTGGAAATATATATTGCCATGCCAGAATGGATGGGCCTGCAGTAAATAATAACACAAATAATTGGAAAATTCAGAATGATTGGGGTTTTGTGCCTGGTTTTGTTGCAGATAGGAAGTAGATGAGTGTGCATCAAACTTGTGCAACTAAGTGCAAACTGCTACTAAAAAGAAATAGATCAATGAATCCTCTGGAAGCATCCATCTGGGGGGTTCATATCTGCAGAAAGACAGAGTGTCTTCAAGGAGGAGAAAACAAAAATCTCCAGGATTGGGAAATACTCCCATCAAATATCCACAGGTTTTCAATATATACACATCACACTTCCACCTGCAGTCAAAGCCTCCCCATTATTCATTGGTTTCCTTTATTTTAGGCAATGTAGAAAAAGTTAAATTGGTATATTTTCTTCTGTTTTTCTCTCCTGTAGTTTCAGCAATTGGAAGATGTCATTTAACTAAAACTACTAACTTGTCCAAAACTAGTTTATATTATTTATATATCTGAGAGCATCAGCAAGCATGAGGGGATGGTGTATATTTTGGTTTTAGTGTAGTCCTTCACAGGTATTGAGCTCTCATGGGATAAGAGGAAATGTTCTTGTGGCAAAACAGATAAAAATAGGGAAGAAGGGGTTAAAGGCTGATTTCACACTGCTGGGAGATAATCATCAGCCTTTCCCCAAGGGTAGGAGTTGAGACTGAGGTGATTCACAAAAAGGTGATTCACCTTTTTAAAGGTGACTGTTCCAGGCTGTAATACACAATCCTAATGTTCCCATGAAGCATTAGGTGTGTGTTTGAGTCAGTGAGAGATGTGATTAATTTTTTTCCACGTTGTATCTTTACAATTAGAACTATTAAAATAATATTTAATAATGCTCTATATTGACAGCTAATTAAAAACACTTTCTCACAGTCTGCCTAATGAGAGAATAACAGATTATTAATTATGTCATATTGCTAAATGTAGGTTTTATGTGTTGGCTTCCCAGGTGCTTCTTTCATGTCAGGCTTTTAAAAACTTGATTTTGGGAAGTCATCAGTGTGGGAGAAAGTGTACCCTGGTTCTAAAGCTTCCAAGATGCTCCTCTGCTTCCACATTTGCATCTCTGTGCTTTATTTTTTGAGGCAGCACCATGTTTCCTGCATAGTTATCCTGTGGTTTTTGGCCTTTACAATAAAAGTGTGTAATGGACGAGCAAAGAGATAAACATACATCTTTAATTTGCTAATTGACCCAAATTCTGCTTCTCTCAGCTCTGTTTGTGTGCTGTTGTTCTTGGTATTACACCCCCTCTGCTTTTAGTAAATAAAATGCTTTAATAAATGTGCACCGAGGTGGGCAATGGGAGTGTTTCACATTTAGCTCGTGTTCTGCCGATTGTTGATTTGATTGTTGTTTGAGTCAGTGAGAGTAATTCAGGGTCTTTGCAGCTCCGTTCTTGCTTTTTAATGGAGCTTTTACTGCAGGAGGTATATCACAAATGTGCTGTGTTGCTGTGGATCAGAGCCCTGCACTTCCTGAAGTGGAGTTTATGTGGTTGGGAGGAGAGAGAACCCTCGATAACTGCCAGGGATTGGTAACCTGGCACTTCATCACTGGGGAGTTTATATTGATGCTTTTGAAATAATTACATTTAGATATTGAATCTTTAAACCAATGCCTTTAATGTCTGAAGTGGACGTTCCATTTCTGTGTTTTTCAGGATCCTCGTTGTGGTCCTGCAGGAGAAAATCGCCGCCTTTGACAGCTGCACTTTCACCAAAAAGTTCTTCGTTACCAGTACGTACAGTTTGGGGCTCACAGGTGGACTGAGACAAAACAGATTTTTTTGTTTGTTTCCTTATTTCTAAATCCTCAAACCAGGTCTTCATGACTTCGTTTGGAGCTTCAGGAAAACCTGCTTCAAAAAAAAACCCAAACCCAAATGCTACTCTGTGAATATTTAACTCTTTTCTATATTTGTTATTGCTGTAACTGTAAATGTAAAGGGCACCCACACTGCCATCCATCAGTAGCTGAACAATTCTTTTGTTCTTTTTGCACAAATGTGTGTAAGAGCCTCAGGTGTGAGTTCCAGGTTATCACATCAGCAGCAATTAAACCCACAGCAATCTGCCCCCCTGTTCATTTTTGGTTGTTCCTTAGGCACATTGGGTTTTTTTCATGTGTCTTTATAGTTCATAATTTACTTTGGAAAGGTCAGAGTTTTATTGTTAAAAAGAGTCTGAATTTTTCTGGATGTATTTCCAGTCACAATTAGAAAAGTTTAAATTGTTTTTCTATATTATCTGTGTATTTATAGAAAAATCTCTTTAGCAGAAGCTGTTTCGTGTCATAGTTTGAGGGGAAGCAGCTTTATGCAGTAATATTAAAGTTGCCAATAGGTGTCAGTTTCTTCCTATCCATGGATATAAGATACTGGGAATCTGCTGGGCTTCAGTGACAAGATCCAAATGGGAAAGGACTGATTTGTGTCCTATTCATCACTCCTTTTTATTCCAGCAGAAAGAATTAAGGTACAAGCCTTGCTTTATTTTAGACCAAAAGTAAAGAATACCCCTCAGTTGAATGTATATTTTGAGAATTTCTGGGCTTATTTTGTTAGTTTGTTTTTTTTTTTAAAAAGATACTGCAATTTATTTTTTAAAATTAGTCCACTGAAGTTAATTTTGATGAGCAGAGATACTCTGTTCTTAACCATAACTTTGATTTGCAGTTTGTTTTGTGGAACAGCAGTGGAATTTAAAGAGGATAAATCAAAACTTTTGGAGATAATGACCAAATTATTTTTAAAAAAAATCCAAAAATTCCTGAAATGTCACTAATCCCAGTGTATTTCTCCAGCTGTGCTGCTTTTTAATGTGAGAAACTCAAGATTTTCTCAAACTTTGTTCTGGTTTAATTAAGGACAACCTCATTTTTGGGGCATTTCGGATACCCCAGCAGCCAGAGCTGGAGTCACCACAGCCCTTCCCTGTCCCCTCCCAGTTTGATGGGCAGAGCCCTGTGTTTTTTCTCTGGATTTATGGGGTTTTTGGACCTGTCCTGAGGATTCCAAGCTCAGCTTTTCCCTGGGTCCCGCTCCCAGGCGGGTGCCGTGCCCTGGCACGTCGGGGCTGCAGCAGAGCTTTTGTCTTTCCCATTTCATGTGCTGAAATCTCCTCGACCTGAGAGTGTATCTTTAAAGGCTTAAGTTCCTCTGATGTGTTTGAAATTGGATGTAAATGAGCTCCCTCGTTAGCTGCAGGGATTTCTGGGAGGCAGCCAACTGGCCACGACTGGCTTCTTTGGCTGTGCCTTTTTATTTAAATTTATTAAAGGACAGTGCCAGTTTCAATTGGAAAAGTAGAAATCTCTGAAAAGGAGGCTCAGGAAAAGGTCTTAGAGGCCTTTTTGTTTGCAGTGTTGGAGCATCCCTGCTTGCAGGGCAGCCTGAGTCCTATCCAGGCTCATCCTGGTGCACCTCAGCTGTGAGGATGTCACTGCCTGCCCAGAGAATTTGTCAGCATGAAAAAGGTTCTCAGTCTGACTGCTTTTGGTCAGAAGTGAGGGCATAAAGGTCAGAAATATTACTGAGGATCACTGACTCTTTGGAGGGTTTTCTGTTACTTTTAAGGAAAAGAAAATCTTTTATTTCAAGAAGATTTGGTGATGATGTGGAAATCACATCTTCCATGCCTACCAGCTAAGTGGTGTGGGAGCCTTAGAACCTCACTGGGACAGCACAAACATGAAGCAGCAGCTCTGGTCTGTTTTGTTGATTATTTATACGTAGAAATGAAATGCACAATGTCCAATTAAAAGCAGTGTCAGGAATTCTGAAGTTGCTCAGAAATGCTAATGCAGCTGCCGTGCACATGAGGAGTATTTGTCTTTCTGTTTTTGTTTTTGTGGTTGGATGTGTAGCTTTATATATTGTTACAATAAATATACCATAAAATATTCAGGATGTAGAACACGGTCAAGTTCGTGCTGCTGTTGGAATGTTTTAACTCCTGCATTTCCTGATTTTTCCTGAGCAAGTTTGACATAGAACCAACCTTTGTTTTCCCCAGCCTGGGATTACATGGAACTGTGCTGATTTGACTTGGATGGCAGGGAGCCAGCACGTTTTATTTGTGCCTTTTGTAACAAGACCTCAGTGTACAGGTGCTCCAGCCTGGGAGAGGGAATTTAAGACAGGTGCTTAAACGTGGAGGGAAAACATGCTGTAACCATTGTAGAAAAATTACCAGGATATCCTCTAATCTACCCTGTGGGGTGTTCTGATTTTTAAATGTCTGCTAGGAGAAGGCAGAGCATCAGTCTCGTGGCAGTCACTTCCATCCATCACTGCTCTCCCTGTGCTTGGAGCCAGCTCCTTTTCCCTAAGAAAGAACTCACACTAAGGGGAGGAGAAAGCCAAGCAGGAATTTCACATCCTGCACTGATTTAAGTGCTCATGTGGCCAAACTAAAAAAAAAACCAAAAATCATCTGATGCTTATATTAAGAATGTGTTTCCTTTGCTGGTTGTGAGTGTCAAGGTGTGGATTTTAAATGGATTCTTAAATAGCTCAGAGTTTTATTGTGGTTCACTTCAGATTTCCTTCGGAGCCTTTTCTGCACGTGACTGAAGGATCAGAAACCAAACAGATGCATGGAAACCAAAGTGATGCTCAGGCTTTTCTTGCCCTTACTTTGCTCTAAACAAAAGCTGCAGAAAAGCTGAATTCCATTGATTTCTATTACATCAGTGCCCCTCACCCCAAAACTGCTTACTTAGTGCAACGCTGATGATTATGAATATGGCCTGATGGATACTTTCCTTCTCCATAAATTATATCCCCCCACCCCCTGGGCCCTGAGTAAAGATTCTCACAGATAACATCATGCATGTGGCATCATCCCTGTGTCCGATAACGAGGGCCTGCTCAGCTTCCCTGCCCCTTCCACTCCTCATATTGATATATTCTCCATCCGTTATTCCCCGGGGATGGAGACAGTTATTGCAGCCATTAGCTGGCACCACATTTCTATTGATGCTCTTCAGCAGAGCCCTGAGAGGTAATTTTGCAGATTTTAGTCAGAGTACTTTATTGTATAGAAAGTCTCAAAAGGCTCTCCTCACCACAAGCCAAAAATCAGTCAGTGGACTTTAAATGCCCTGCACCTCTCCCAGCAGATAAAACCCCCAAACCAAATGGTGTTGGATGCTCTCATCTGCAGTTTGGATTTGGGATTCCTGTTTGCTCTCACATTGACCCACAAGGAATAATTTGGTGGTTTCAGTTTGTCACAGGGCTGGTCTGGAAATCACCGAGGCTTTTTTGGACATTTCTGTTGGAATTCCTTTCCCTAACGGGCTCACGGGGAGCAGTTTGAGCTCCTGACTTTGAAGTAGAAACACTGGATGTCTTATGAAGAGGTTTAATGCCTGAAGAGTCACATTCTTCAAGAAGTCCTGTGTGTTTCCCTCCTCAGCTGTGGGCATTTCTCCTGGTTATCCCACACGGGATAATAATTGACAGGATTCCTGTGTCTGTGGGGGATCCGCTCCGATCGAAAGTCCTCAGGGCAGGTGGGAAGGGAGCTCCTGAGTCACAGGATTTTCTTGATCAGTGAAGAAGAGCCAAGTATGTCCCTGTAGATTGCTAAAAGCACTTTTAATTTTATACACACACATCTATATGAGCACCTACCCCTTCATGGCATTTTTCCCTGAGAATTGTTGATTTAGTTTTGTTTTTTTTTCTTTTTTAGCAGCATTATTTATAAGAGTGGTTTTTTTCCTGGCTGTGGGAATCAATGTCTCACCACTCCAGGATAATGCTGAAACATTTTTTGGAGAGGTCTTTAGGGTACCATGGTGGATTTATGGGAACAAATGGCTTTGGTGCTTGCAGGAGGTTTTGCTCCACTGCAGGGAAGTGCAAATACAACAGAAAAGCTGCATGAAGCCACAAGAGAGGCCTTAAGTCCCCGAGATGTGTATCTGTCATATCTCCTGGCTCTGACAGTTTTACAAATTAGATGTAAAGCAGGAAGTGCTCTTTGCTTCTATATAAGTTATTTTTATCTAAAGCACCCAAATCCTTAATGTTAAAGGGCAAGCAAAGCCATCTTACATTGTCCTGCACAGAAACAACAACCTCAGTGGCAACTTTGTTATTTGTCACTGTCCAAGTCTGAACAAAACCAGAAAGTAAACCTGAGATTAAATATTGCCCTGAAATCAGTCAAATTGGTGCTAAATTAAACAGCCACGCCTAAGGATCATGGAAGGCCACTGATATTTTTAGTGAAAGCTCTGGGATTGGGCTTGGACCTGTGGAGTAACAGTAAAATGATAAAATCATGGAATTCCTGGGTTTAAAGGGAGCCACTGGGACCATCAAAGTGCAGATGCTTCAAACTGCCGTGGTAGAGGGGGCAGGGAAGGAGATCTCTGTAGTAATAATAATAATAATAGTGACAGCAATAGCAATGGTAACATTTAATGGAATTAAATCTGTGATCCTTCCACAAGCTTCTCTGAGGGAATTCAGTTCTTCTGATCCAGGATAGCACAAAATCATGGAATAATTTGGGTTGGCAGGACCTTAACAGTGTCCATTCTCCTTGTCCTGGCAATCCAGACCCTTCTCCAAAGTCTCTCTCTAGCATTTATGGCTTTACTTTTTCAATTTATTTCTAATTGGGTTTTTTTTTTTTTCTTTTAGTGTTTTAGTAGCAATAATGCCACTATGATTTAAAAATAAATAAGGGGAAAAAAAATGGCCCTGGGTGGCAAACCTGATTTCTTAGTGGGTGCATCCTGCTTCTTTGCTCTTTTACTCCATTTTATGGGTGATACTTAAACAGAAGGAAGTACAAGAACAATAGAAGAGTTTTGGAAAGTATGTGACAGTGTGAGAGTAATAACATTTACACAGGGCCTTTCATCTAGAAGGAACCCAGAGGAATTTATAAACAATATTGCTTTATACAGTTTATAAACAGCAAAAAAAACCTGATTTGCTAAAAAAAAAAACAAAAAACAAAACCAAAAACCCGACCAAACAAAAAAATATTAGATAAAACAACTTACATGATTTGTTTTCCTTGGAATAAACAACGCTTTTGCTACAACATTATCACTCTACCCATTATTTATTGCATATTCCCTTTCTGTGCTCTCTGTCATGGAGCTGCTTTCTGGCTGCTCTGCTCTGCAAGACTTAAGGATGGAGTTTTGTAATTTCATTCCTATGGAGTGCTCTGTGTTTCATAACACCCAGAGAAAAATTACAGATTGGTTATTAGAGAAGGAGCATCACTTTAGTGGGTTTTTGCAGCTATTTATTTAAAAATACACAACAGCCCTGCTTCACTGATTTTTGAAGTGAAAATCCAGCAAGTCCTTTGAATGATTAAAGGCAAAGAATTTTGGTTGAAATGAGTTCCTTCTTTTGGAATTTGTTTAGAAAACTGTGTTTGAAAGCACTGGACACTTCAGATGACATGTGCCATCTTTAATGAACCTTGCCAGGCACTGAACAGAAAAATCTTTGTTTCTCCAGAAATCAGGAAGGTTTCCTTAGGAGGGAGGTGAGCCTGGGGATCTCTGCCTTTATGGCATTCCCTGTGAACCAAAAGATGCCATTTCTGCCTTATTTTGGGATTAGAGAAAGAATCCTAAAAGGATTTTCTATTAATAACTGCCCATCCTCTCAGCTTGAAATAAAACTGGACTCCTCTGGTATGGATTCCTCACAGGTACAAGGTGTGATACATCCATTCAAATTCCCCCCCTAGGAAACAGTAAATTAAAATAAGTTATAAAAAAGGATGAGTATGTACCACTGCAAAGGAAACTGGAGAGGATTGGGGAAAAGAAAGCAGTGAGAATGATGGAAAAAGAAAGTTTTCCTATTAAACTGATAGGGAAAAAAGACTGAAACAAGACAGAAAAGAACTTTAGATGTTTTTCATTAAAAAGTAAGAACAAAGTCAGGAAAGGGGGGATGAAAGTCTGGAAAATACCAAAACCAGATTTTTTTTTCCTGGACTATAAATATTGTTGTAGGGAATAAAGTTCTTACAATGTGCTGTGAAATTAAAAATCAACCAGTGGTGTCTTGAGATAAACATGATGGGATGTGTTTGAAGGAAAGCAATGTTAGGTGATTCTGATTCGGCTCTTTCATTCCCTCAACTTTATTAATTCCATTATTAATTTGCAATAGTTTATCAGATGTCACTTTACAGTGTGCTTTCGTGAGGTTTGAGAAAGAAATAAAGTTGTGCTCTGGGTAAGGAATTCTGCAAACTGAAAATAAGCCCTGACTGAGCTCAGACAAGTTCTTAGTGTTAACATCAGATTTTTCTAGAGAGAATGTTGTATTCCTATATGTACCTCCATGTTCTTTAAATCTTTATTTTATAAAAAAGCTGTGGAGATGCTGAAGAGCTGCCCCAGTCAAAATGGTTCAAGGTTTATTAGTGGCGTGTTTGGTGATTTATTGGCCCAAGCTCTGTTCTAGCTGACATGGCTTGTAATGACTTTGTTCCTCTGAGCAGCCTTTTCCCAATGTGCTGTTTGTTTAAAAGACAAGTGGGAGGACAGGAATGTGTTGCTTTTCTCCTCTTGGCTCCTCTCTTTGTGTTCACGTTGCCATCTCTGAAGATCCAGGATGAGCTTTTGGAAAACAATTCAAGGAAAGGACTGGAGTCTTGGTTTTCTGTAGGAGCTCAAGACTGATGGAAAGATCCAGAGTCAGAGAAGGGGATCTTTGTGTGAATTTTCAGAGATGGGTAGAGGAGGTGATTTAGTTTATTATGGACTTATGGATATGAATCTCCAGTAAAGATTTTCATCATTACCACAAGGGTAGTAATTGAAAAATAATGTAAAATAACTTTCTTTTTGCTCACTCACAAAGCACACATTTGTTTAGCTCTTTGGAGAACTTCAGGTAACGTGGGATTCCTGTACTCTCAGTAAACCAAAATATATAAAATCAGCACAGCAACAAATAAGTTAAAAGCATCTTTGAATGCAAATAATCACAAACGATATGCTTATTTCAGTTATCATTTTATAACCCAGTTATTAAAAAAAGAGAGAAGAAATGAAGAAATTGTAACACTGAAGAATTTACCTCTGGGGCTGCTTTGATGTAGGTAACATTTCCCTCTTGGAAGCAGGAAAGCCAAGGCACAGGATAGGAGGTCCCAGGGTGCCCTTAGCCATGCCCCTGTTCAGAGGGATCCTGGAGCCCATTTCTTATTCCTCACTCTTTCTTAGGGCAGCACCAGTTGGAGTTTTTGGGTGTAGGAACTTGATAAAATTAGCAGAAAAACTTGGACTTTGATTCTGATTTTCAAAATGCAATTTTTCTTCTTTTTTTTCCCGGCTTTGAAGTTGCTCATTTCCTCTGCAGAGAGGCAGAAGATCACTGTGTACTCAAAAGTTACGACGTAGTTTCCAGTAGGTTTTCACCTATATTTTTGTGGCTGATAGGCCCAGTTAAGCTGGTTCTAAGATCAGATGTTTTTTAGTGCTTGCTTGGTTTGCTGCACTTTTGGAAGGACTTTCCCTGAGTGATCCTTTCTTGGATGACCTCTCCATGCTGTCATTAAAACTTGGAAACTTTGGTCTTCTTGACAGTTAGTTCTGCATTCTCATTATGTTCATTCCTATTGTAAACACGCTAAAGTTGCTGCTGTTATTGCTTAGAATGGCTTTTTCCTCTGTTGTTTTGAAGTTTAGTAGAAATAGAAGTTAATCTTTAAGAGAGTGGGGCTGGTGAGGATTGGATGGCCCAGCTTGATGGGTCACGCCATGTCTGTCTTTTCATTTGCCTCAGAGATGATGTTCTGCTGACTCCAGCTGTTTTTTTGGAAAGCAGAAAAACAATTTGCTTGTCCTTCCCATAAAGTATAACCCTTTGTTTATCCTCATGCTGCTGCAAGTTTCCAAAATGCAAAGACTTGCAAAGAAAAGAAAGGGAGGAAATAGCTCCTTTTTTTTACGCTGTTTTTCGTATCGGAGAGTAGAGTTTAGGACCGAGCTGAATTGTTGACCTTTGTGGAGTTTATTCTTAGAATTGGCTGATTTGTGTGTGGAGCCTGATTGACTGAGCCCTGTTCATGGGACAAACCACGGGCAGTGGGTTTGGGGAGGGCAGTCCCAGCTTTTCTAAGTAACTCATCCTGTTCCATGATCAATTTTACATTTGAAGAATTCTTTTTGCAGTTATTCATTGACTTCAGTTCACTGAAGTAATTCAGAACAGCTCTCTTTTCCAAGCAAGACTTGTTTTTTGCTGTGGGTTGTTGAATTGCTGAGACTCCTTTAGTTTTCTCCTTACGAGTTTGGGAAACGCAAGTGACTGCTTCTAAAGGCACTGCAGAGATTTACATGACGAGGGTTATCATCTGGCAGCTTTTAATGCTGTATTTTATACATAAAAGGGAAGGTAAAAGAAAGGTTTGGGGCACCTGAATGCCTTTCCTGACCCAGATAAGAGCTGCCGAGGCAGAAGTCGGCATTAAAACCTCACTGGTCCTGATCTATAATGTCATCGGAAGAACACGTTCGTATTTACAACCCAGGGCTGTATTTACAACCTTTTTTTTTTTGCTTGCTTTGTTCCTTAAGAGGCTCTGGCTGCCCACATTTTATGCACTCCTGGAATGCAATAACAATTGTGGCATCATCTCTTCAGAATTCGTTTTCCTTCCTGAGATCAGGCCGGCGATAAGGCCTCACAAAACCCTCGCTGGGTTCTGCCTTCCCGGCCTGAGATGGGTTTAATTGGATGAATTAATTCTCTCCTTCCCTTGCTTTCTGACCTTTGAAACAGCTCGCTGTGATCTTTGGAATTTTGCAATACCCTCAGTGCTCTGCTCTGGAAAATGAAATCCGGGGTTGTTTATCTCGGCGGGGCCTACGCGGGCCCGAAAACGCATCCAAAGTGTTGTCAAAATCCATTTAAACTTCCAGGAACGTGTTAACACCTCCCACACAGCCTCTCACTGCTTTGCAGGTGTGGGAAATAAACCCCTTCCACTTCTGGAAGTCCTGCTGTCCCCACTAAATGTTCTGGGCTGTTCTGGAGCCCGCTGGAAAAAGAGCTGGATATTTGCGGAGATCTGGGTGCTTTTCCTCGCTGTGGGTGCAGTGTCAGAGTCTGCTACAGGAGATTTTGGGGGAATAGAAGCTTAACTGGCAGTGCCTGGGTTGGGGTTATATTTTTTTTTACGATTTTATGCAATAAGCTGCATAAAAGTTGTGTTATATGCGTTCTGAAATGCTGTTTGCCTGAGCCCGGCGCTCCTTCTGCCCGGGGTACAGGAGCAGCTGCCCAGGGCTCCTTGAAATCAGACACACACGTCTATAAGGTCTTCAATATTTTGTTTCTTGGCCAATCAGTGAGAGAGTTTAAATTGCTAAATTGACTGTATTAGCCTAAGAACTGATGAAAACTGAGATTAACCGTTTGCTTGATAGCCTCCTCCTTCCCCCTGTTCTCTCCTCCTTATTTTTTCGTGTAAAACCACGTATTTAAAAATAAAAATTATTTATTTTATTTATAAAAATATTTATTTTGCTTACAGCATTTTATAAAAATACGTATTTTAAAAACTTTATATATGAAATGCCATTTAATATGGGCCTGATTCATTTTAAGCCTTGCCATGTTTTCATTCAGAGCTCTTTTCTCTTACAGGTATTTTCATGTTTTAATCCTCAGGAATAATTCTCCTTTTTATGCTCACTTTTGTCCATATGTATAAATCTATTTTTAATGGTAATATAAAGGTAATGGAAAGCAGGTGAACAGTGGAAACATTGCCACTGATTTTAAAGGAATTACGAATTTTCCCACTGTGTAAAGTTAAGTTTGGGCAAAAGTATATTGAGAGGCTGAGGGCTTGTATGTAGAATTGTTGAAATCAAAAGCATTTTGAAAGGCTGAGGTCCTGTATCTAGAATTATTAAAAACAAAACCAAGAGTACAATACATCCTTTCATGCAATAAAAATCTAGAAGAGCTTGAAGTGAGCAAACGGTTCACCAACAGAAAGGTGGCAATCAAATAAAATGAATTAAAATGTGGAGATACACAACCAGTCGAGTCAAACATCAATATTCCCTCACCCCAAAATGCCATTTTTGTATCAAAATGGCATTAAAAATGCAAACATAAGGAGAAATGAATATTTAAACATAATTAAATGTTCAAAATAGCTCATCTAACCACAGCCTTATCTCCAGAAACAAAAATGCAAGCATCCACTGAGTGATATTAGCAACTGAAAGGCTTTTGTTTAGACTTTTTGTTTTCTTGGCAATAAATAAAATTCTTTGGAAGAAGTCATTAAGATATTTCTTAATGTTGCCTTTTCAAACTTTGCAGGCTGTTATCCTTGTCCAGGGCCAAACATGAATCCTATTGCTCTTGGAAGCCGTTGGCTTGCTTATGCAGAAAATAAGGTAAGGAGGGGTTTGATATCAAAAAATACTTTTAGATTTTGTATATATAGGGGGGGAAAGAAAAGAAAAGGTCTCAGGAAAAAGGTATGTGCAAAAGAAGGTCTGTAAGAGGAGTTGCATTAAAATGACAGACCTGAGTATTTTTATATATCAGATCTTTACTCTGCACATTTGATTTAAGCTCAGGAACTTGGAAGGCAGAGAAGACAGCCATCAACATGTGTTTTCAGTGAGGTAACTCAATAATCAACCCATTTTGTGCTTTAAAAGTTTAAGGCATTTCATTACAGACACTTCTGAAGGTAGGCAAAAAACACTTCCTAAATTCTGTTTGGGGGAAACTGAGTCTGGGCAGAGCCTGGGTTTGTCTGAACCAGCACAGCAGTGCAGTCTGTAGGTTAGAAAGTAGCATTAACTTGGCCACTTTTGAACATCTTTGAAAAAGTTAAGCTCCAGGAAAAAAAAAAAAGAAAATGTTTAAAGACTTTTTCTTCTTTCTAGAGACAAAGAAAATAGATCCCAAGCAAAGAAATGATCACTGCCTTTACCCAGGGAAGTGGTTGTGTATTTAAAGCTTGAAGTGAAGCCTAAATTCAGCTTCTAATGCCTTATTTTTATTTCAAAGCAGATGTTTTTTCTCCCTTCCACCTGTGACTGGAGAAGCTGTTTCTAGAGCTGAGCCAGAAATTATCAGAGGCAGACTTTAGAAATGTATTTGCTGTTACACCTCCTCCAGCACAGCTGATTTCTTCCCAAATTCAGGCCTGCCTTTCCTTTAGTGCCACACCTTGCTGGTGCAGGAAAACTTAACCCTTGTCAGCATGGGATTTAAAAAGTATTGCTGCCAAGATATCAGCCACTGATCAGCAAAAGAATTGTATCACAAAGGGGATTTAAATGGCTTGTGTGTTCCCAGGTAAATTCACTGTGGGCTGTCCCTAGTTTAAGTGTTTTTATTTAGATATTGAAATATAAGCAGGACAGAAAAGTCTCTGGAAACAAATACATCTTACAGTAATTTTTAGTTTTATTTAGCTCAAATAGTTTAACAGGCAGCATGTTCTGTGTGCAAGCAACAAATATCTATATTTTCTTCTAATTTTACATAGAAGCACAGATTCTATTGTTGGTTAGGGTTCAAAGGCAAAACTTACTTTTGTAGGGTGATGGCAGGTACAAAAGTCTTGTTTTGATTTATTGATTTTGAAGGAAGGCAATAAAAAGCAAACCCCATGTACATTCCTTTAATCTATTAAATGCAAAGTTTCAAACAACTCTTTTCCTTTGTCATTTCTTTGCTTGCTCGTCATAAAAAGGAGGGGAAAGCCACACTCGGATTCTTAGAATGTCTGATATTTAATGTTACATATACATGGCTAAAGCTTTTGATTATATTTATTTAAATTTATTTGTGGTATTGCTGCCAGACCAAAAATCCCACCATTTCAAAGTTTATGAATTCTTAGTGAGTACTCATCTGGTAATTGAAAACTGGAGCGGGGGACGCGACAGTCTGGGTGGCACCCAGAAGATTATAAAAAGGGGTTAAGTGTCTCAGCAGGGCTTTTTGCTATTTGTAGGAAAAAACACACCACTGTACATGATAAATAAGAGCTCTGGTAATGGGTTATGGGTTTGTGTAGTTTAATAGTAGTTACTTGGTTGCTGTCTTTCTTCTTGTAGCTGATCCGATGCCATCAATCCCGTGGTGGAGCCTGTGGAGACAACATTCAGTCTTACACTGCCACAGTCATTAGTGCTGCCAAAGTGAGTCCATCATCTGCCCTGGGAGAGCTGCTGGTGGAACATAATTATGAGGTTTCCCTGCTGAATTGTGCTGTGTGTCATCACCCCCCTCCCTTCAGAGAGAGAACCCTGCGGGCATCAGCACCGTGCCTGCGCTCCCCATCCTGCAAATCTCTGACTGGCTGGAGCTTTCCACAAAGTGTTCCTGTTTCTGAACTGATTTTTTTTAAAATTTTATTTATTAGAAACAGATATTTATATTAGAGGGAAGTGACAGTGGGATGGATTTGTATAATGGCTATTCATAATGGTACAAGTTCATAGGATTAGAAATCAACATTGTGAATTATTAGTCTTTTAGCATCATGAAAAGTGACTTTACAAGTGCCTGGTGCTTTTTGGACTCCATCACACCCCCATTATACATTTTGCTCTCTCTGAAGGGTGACAGCACAGTACTGGAGCTAATTAATTACCTTCTTTGAAGGTTAGAGCTTATTAATGACTGTTTACATATAGGTTCCATTGCCTCGTTTTCTTACTTCAGATGATGTTATAAAATCCCTCTGTTCTCAGAGAAATGTCTGGGCTTTTGTAGTATCAAAAGAAGCTTGAATGGCTTGGAAAAATCTTAAACAAGACCGAGCACAACTTTTGTTTTACTGTCTCCCCTCCAGCTCCTTTCCTTGCTGCAACAACAATTTCTTTTTCTCACACACATGCACAGAGTGAGTTTTGGCACTGTGGGGTGAACTCGGTGCTGATTACAAGCTTGCCTTGGAACCACCAGCCTTTTCATTTCTGATACGTGCAACAAAACAAACCTAATAATAGGAATGAAATGACAGCGCAGGACAGAAGGCTCAGTGGCACCGAAGAAAACAACAGTTAGGAGAAGCCACAAAGAGAGACACAGGGCAGGCCAGCTCATGTGAAAACAAAATATAAAAACAAACATATTCCATCACAATCACAGTGTGGCCGGAGAAGGAGAAAAATCACAGCTTTTTACATTGTTGAGGGGAGCTGGAATTGCTTCTCTCCCGAGGCGATTCGCTGGATCTCTGTGTACTTTCACCGTCAGCACAGTCAAAAAAAAGGTGTGGGGGGAAATCTCCCCAAATTCCTTCAATCTCAGCATCGTGCACATCTTTTTTATAGCACAGATAAGTTTGAAAAACTGACTGGCTTAGCGTGATCAGCCACAGTTTGGATCAGATGTGGCAAAATCCTGCAAACAGATCACTGCAGCTGATGACCTTCCCTGCTGAGTAGTACTAGCCAGGGATCATAATCCAGAAATTCCGCTGTTAAGCTGAATTTATCACACTGAAGTAGTGCTATTGCATTGTGTGAATAGATACTGAAGATAAAATGTGTTTATAATCATAGGAAAGAAAAGATTGTTAGCCTCTGTGCAGAGATAAACTCCCAGTGGGAGTTAGGAAAAGGGATAATCCCCAGGGCACGGTCTCTGTGCTACTCTGTATTTGCACAGCACATTGCTCATGCTCCTGCCTGTTGGATGTTACTGTAATAGACAAGATTAATACTAATATAGTTTTAAATATTTGCATGATTTGGCTCTTGAGGAGTGTCTCAGCCTTAGTGTATTAATTTGTTATCCGTGAGTGCGCCGCAGTAAATCTGCGATGTTTAATTTATTAGGGATTTCACTGACTCTTGGCTTGCTATCTAGCAGGTTTTCATCTCTGATAACTGCAGGGCTGGCTTTCCTGCTGGCAAATAGATGCTCCAAATATCTGTTGCTCTTTGTCC
Organism: Edolisoma coerulescens; assembly: GCA_013397115.1. Classification (NCBI taxonomy): domain Eukaryota; kingdom Metazoa; phylum Chordata; class Aves; order Passeriformes; family Campephagidae; genus Edolisoma; species Edolisoma coerulescens. Next base: position 343,000 of record VWZW01003549.1, on the reverse strand, counting down.
ACCTCATTGCCTTACCATCAGCTTCACTCCTTCCTTATTTAATTCTTCATTTATGAACCTCTGCTGCTGTTGTGTCCTATCAGCTGCAAGGGTTTGTAATTCCTTTGCTTTGATCAGCACAGGATCAGCTTTTTGGGAAGTGGGTGTCCTTTTCCCTGCTCTGCTGCTTTTTGGTTCAGAAGTGGTTCCATTAAAGTTCTCGTTGTGCCAGGTTACCTTGGGTTACAGCCTTTTCTCTGGTTGGCTTCCAGTTTCCTAATGAAGTGAAAGAACCTTCCTATGAAAGAGAAGGAAAGCTGAGAGCTTTCAGCAGGGTCACTTTGGAGAATTGCCTTTCAGATCCTCTCTAGAAGGTTCCTTCCATAGGATAAAGGTTCTTTTCAGTCCAGTTAGACAAACACGGTAGAATGGACGTGGAATTTCTTTCAGAATAAACCCCATTAACACTTTGTTCAAACTGAGTGTGAGGCTCAACCTCACTGTGTTGACACCCAAGGCAGATCTTTTTGATATCTCTTTCTGCTTTCTATAGATTTTTCATTTGCAATCAAATAAATAATATAAAATACATCTATTATGAGAAACAGGAACAATATATTGTGTTGTCACTAAAAGGATGCAAGGCCTTTGTTGGAACAAAGCATCCTAACAGGCACTGAATGGTGCATTTTAATTCTTTTCATCTAATTAAAGTTGTATTTATTTTTCAATTAAATGAGGTATGGGGGCATACATTTATTTTAATTAAATCTATGTATTTCTTTATATTTAAATGAATGCGAACAGTCATATTTTTAAGTAGATAGGGTACACGTGAGCTTATAAATAATGTGTGTTTCTGCACGTTGTGAATCATTGGTTACAAAAGGAACTGGATCAAGTATTTTAATTTTATTTCTAAGCAGACTTCACTGGCAGGTTCCCAGCAGTGACAAAGGAACTGGGACAGTGCAAACTTTAACCCATTTCATTTAAAATGTATTTGCTCTGTCACATGTCTTGCGTCAAATTATAAACCAAGTCCTTCTCACCTCATAACTCCTTTGCTTGATTCCTTCTCCATATCTTTTAATCCTGTAGTGGTAAAGTGATTTAGCAAAGGCTGCATCTGTTTTCTCTTGTTACCTGATAACTTCTTAATGAGGACTAACAGCTTATGTGAGAGCAAGGTCATTAGCCCTAATGGATGGAGGGGACAGCTGATATGGCATGGGAAAGGTTAAAGATTGCCCCAGAAGTTTTTGCAAATATACACAACAGCGCAGGGCAGTAAGTGCTGTAATGGTTCTGCACTGATATTTCTGAGCTAATGGCCTTGGCCACGTCTCTGCACACCTCTCCCTGCTGCAGGCCCACGCTGCTCCCACACGGAGCAGGATTCAGCTGGGCAAGCACGGTCATTTTTTTCTAGAGAGCCATAAATGTGTGTTTGGTACTTTGTCATCCTATTGCTCTCATTGTAAGTATTAAAGATATTTTCTAGAACAGGTCAGTTAACAGTTTTTAGCCTTTTCCCCTGCACAGGTATTTTGCCGTGTAGCATTTCCTGCTTTCTCCTCCCTGCTGTATGAACTGAGAAGGAATCATTTTCTAGGATTTTAACTATTGGCCAAAAAACTGCCATGTCAGTTTCTGCCAGGAGAGCTGGAATGCGTTCCTGTGATGGCACTGGGGCTATTTTAGGTTTATTCCTCAGCTATCAATATCTGCTTTATGTTACCTTGCCCAGCCTCCCGAATTCGCCACTGTTAAAACCCGTTTTATTCTCCTCTGTCGCAGCCGGGTATAAAAAGAAATAACAAGAAACAAATGGCAGGATATTACTAAAGACTTTAAACCCCCAAAGCCATTCCTGTGCTAAAGGCCTGGCTCGATTTTAAGTGGAAGTATCTCCATTAGCATTAATGGGGTGAGTCCATCAGCAGAGGCATCTCAGAGGTTAATCAGCCTTCCTGGCTGGCCGTGGCCATCGATACCGTGTGGCGCCTGCTGCTGTTGGCCCTTCAGAGGTTTTCCTGACAACACACTAACAGACTTTGTGTAAGTCATTTCCCATGAATTATTAAAACAAACGTTTGGCTGCTAATTGATGAACACTAATGTGTTTTCTAATCACTGCAGTTTGAGATTTTAGCACTAAACAAAGCAGTTGCAATTGATTTGTGGCTGCTTCTTGGTTTCAGCCTGGGATCTGGACATTTTTTTCCTTTTCAATTTAGCAGGCAGCTTAGCTTGTCTTTTTAGTTAAGAATTGGCTTGTTACAGTGTCATTCCATTCTGATCTCTTTTGCTATTTCTTATTTATATTGCATAATAAATCTGCTCAATTCTTTACAGGCAAATAAGGCACAGTCCTTGGTTCAAGGAGAAAATATTTAAAGTTGTAGTTGGGCTTGTTTTTCTTTCAATCTGCATCTCTCCTACTTTGTCTGCTCTGCCTCTTTCTCCAAATAAAATAAAGCAAAATAAAAACAATCTTGAGCATCTTTAGCTGCTAAAAGCTGGTGCAGTGAATGTGTTTTGAAAGCCACGTCTGGGAAACCTGCAGAGCCTGGAAAGTCCCATTCCTTGTGCTGGGATGTGCCTGGGAGTTCTCCTTCCCAGGACCTTGAGGGTGGCATTTTTAATTTTCCTGGATGTACATCCCATATTCAGTTTTAATGCTTAATTGCTGAGGAAAAAAAAATGAGTGTTTCAGACCTAGGGAAGGCCGAGTTCCTGCCTCTTGCACTGTGCAGAAGGCAAAACTCTGTCAGCTTTGGGGGCTGTTTGTATTTCTTTGTGAACACTTCCCTCCTCACACCCATCGTGGCCTCATCTTTGTTCCTTCTGACCATCCATGCTCTTGGGATAAGCAAAATCAAAGTTAAAAAACCCCCCAAACTGGAATACTTAAAACACAAAAACATGAAATTATTTGAAGATTAAAATACTTCTTTTTTCAATAATGCTTTGCCATAATTGAATTCCAAAATAAAGGTGAATTCTTCCATTTGCTAGGATGCCAAATTTTTTCAAGCTGTTTTCTTACAGCCTCTTGCAGCTGATACATCACTTCTAGAAAAAATCCAAGCTGAACCCACAGCACAGCCCTAAACATCATTTAAGGGTTTATTTTTCCTTTTTTTTGCAGACAATAAAGACTGGGCTGACGATGGTGGGGAAGGTGGTGACACAGCTCACGGGGACGCTGCCGTCGGGAGCCACCGAGGAGGAAATCCTGGCTCACAGCAACCTCCGCCGGAGTCCCCTGGTGCCTGGCATCGTCACCATCATCGACACCGAGACCGTGGCAGAGGGACAGGTAACAGTGAGCCCACAGCCAGAACCTGCCTTCCCACCACAGTCCCAAGGAAATGGTTTTTTGTGCTGTTGGGAGTGAAAACTAAACCAGATTTTCAGCGAGGCAGAAACTTTTACAGACCCGCAGAGCTGGGATAAAATCCTGTTTGGGACTGAAACGCAGCCAAAATATATATTGTCCTTCCAGCTTATTTATGTGACACTTTGACAAGATCAAGTGTGAAGTGTCACGTTTTGTCTCCCCAACACTTGTTCCTAATTGACATTGATTGATGCTGATCAGTCGAAGTGGAGATGTAGTCTGATTATATTTATTAATACGGAACGTGCCTGGAACATGGGGTTGTTCAGGAATAGGGGGAATTGTTGAATTTCAGGTTAAATGAAAAGATGAGAGAAGTTGGATGTGAAGTGTAAAAGCTTATCATTTTATATCAGTCCCAAATGCAATCGAGCATGATGCTGTTTTGTGAGGCATTTGTACTGTTTTATAATAAATAAATTTACTGTATATAATAATGTACAGTACAGTGCTTCAGGCAGAATCATTTGTTACAAACTCCATACCATTATCAGACAATTTTTAAATTGCTGGATTTTCCTGTCTTTATGACTGAGAAGATATCCATGTCTTTTTTTGTTTGTTTCTGCCACTCGTTTAATTTTAAAGTGTCTGGTCCTGGATTCAGTGTTTATGCAGAACTCCCACACACTTCATTACTCTGTAACTAGTCTGTAAGATTTTTTTTTCCTCATGGTCACATTTATTGAATTTAAAGTTAAAAAAACTTCATTTTTTTTCTTGTTTTCCCTATCTTTATGATGCTCATTGCAGGTAAGTTAGTGAGGTATTAAGGACACATCAGAAGCCAAGTTTTTTAGCCAAGTTATTTTCTCTCCTGACAGGAAAATAAAATCTTTTACTTGAAAAAAAACAAAGCAAAGAAAACCCTTGTTATGGTTGTTCCCTGAGAATTAATTTTGGAAGTACTTAGCCAAGCAATGTTGCATTGAAAGGGGATTGTTCGTAAAAGAGAATAGACATTTTCTTCCAAAATTGAAATAGAAGAAAGAGAATGGAAAAAAAATTAAGATCTTAGAGTCAGGTCTTAAAATAATTCTGTTGGCTGTTGGGGTTTGTTTTAGTTTCCAGGAAAAAAAAAAAAAAAAGATCTTTTGGCTCTTCATATACAACAAGGAAAGAAAAAAAAAGACAAATTTTACTTCATAAATTTCTGATGAAGCTGTTTAATGTGGTCATTATTTCTGCTGGTCGCTGTCTGTGCTTTGATTCTTCTGCATAGGCCTAGGGGGAAAAAAATGATAGATCTTAGGTTTTTAAGGCTTGTTATATATGATTTAGAGGTTTTATGAACTTGTCCTCTGACCCTAACAATAGAAGGGAGCTATCAAAGCCTAAAGGGCACTACAGGAGAGGAGCTGTAAAAATGATAACGCTTGTCTTGTCCAAACCCTGCTGCTCTAACATAAATAAGCCATCAGCTCTAGGAAAATAACTTTTGTCTTGAACCTCGAGGAAGCTGGATATCCTAATTGTGTGTATGTATTGCATTCGTATTTCTGTGATCTGCAGTTTTTAAATGCTGTTAAATTATATAATTTATTTCCAGTGCTGCAATTTGCTTTCAGAATTAGGGTTATATTTATTTCCAGGAAAACATAACCTTTCATTTTATTGTTAGGCCTTCATGGTGAGGGAGATTTTTTTACAATTTTTTCTTACTGAAATGTCCCTCTGGCAGAAAGAAAGTTGATTAAAAAGAAATAAATGCACTTTGTACGTGGCCATTCCACACTGCCCCAGTTCAGAACCTTCTCATGTGAGGAGTGTCTGGGTGCTCCCAGTCCCTCTGAGCCTTTCCTGTCCCTCCAGCTCTGTTTCCAGTGGAAATGTGAGTTTTTGTGAGCTGCTAGGTCCTGATTTTGGCAGGGATGTTGGTGTGTCCCGAGGAGCCTGGCAGGGATGTGATGCTGGCAGGAGAATTCCTGCAAGGAATGCCAGTGTGGATGGCACTGGTTTGTGCTGGCTGGGTGACCCTGGCCGGGTTTGTGGCAGAAGTCAGGGAGGTGTTTCAGCACATCTGACCTTTCAGCGAGGAGAGAATCTCTCGGAGCTCATCGTGGCTGCCCTGGACTCCAGCACACACCAGAGCATGGAGCTGATCCCAAACACCTGAGCTCCTCATTCTGGGGATTTCTGAGATTGTTTTACTCTCCTGTGGAAAATCAGTGTGCTGGGAGTGGCCACCTGAGCTCCATTATCACCCTGGCTGAGATGGAGGGGTGATGGAGCAGGCTGGGGATGCCAAGCCCAGCCTCTCCGGTGTTTTAGGGTCACTCTCTGTTTTCCATGGTTTTCCTAAAGTTACTGGTTTGTAGAATCACAGATTCACAGAATTACTAAGTTTGGAAAAGACCTGCAAGATTATCCAGTCCAGCCTTCGACTGAATCCTGCCATTCCCATGAAACCAAATTGCCACATCTGCTCATTTTTTGAACCCTCGCAGGGATGGTGACTCCACTTCCCTCTGGGGGAACTCCTCTTCCAGTGCTGAACCACTCTCAGTGAAGGGATTTGTCCTTGTCTTATCACCCCAGCTTTCAGATTCCTGAAAATAGGAGTTCTGGGTGGAATCAACAAACCCTTCCTGCTGGGATGAGACGCCTGGTTTGGGATGTTCCATGGCTGTGCCTATCAGGCTCTTCCTACCCTTGCTGGGAAACCCTGAATTAAAAATTCCAATCAAGTATTTTCTGGGCTAAATTAACACTTGGAAAGCCTTGAATCCCATTCAGCAGGGATTTGGTAGCAGCTGTGGGGATTGGTGTGTGCTCACATGGGTTTCAGCCTTATCACAGCTGAGGGGAATTGCAGAAGCAGGAAGGAGTTATTTCCTTATCATCAGTGCCCTCCTAATAGAAAATAAATACCTCACCTCCTTCAGGTCAGTAAAGATTTCTATCACCTGCACAGCCTGATTAAGAGTTGGGGTGTTGCAGTGAAAGAATACATTTTGCAAGTAGTAAAATAAATCTGTAAAATAAGATATAGTAATAAAAAAGAAAGGAATAAATCTGTTTTAAAAAGAGAAAGGAAATGGAAGACAACGATAATAAATCCAAGGCAGACAAACACATCCTTTTGGAGGAGAAATAAGCACTTTTTTCAATGGGGAAGCTTTTTTTTTAAAATAAATTTATCTAAATGTACTTTTAAAAAAAATAAATGTATGCAAATTATTGATCCAAGTACTTTTTCAGTTATTTCAAGCTCAGCACACAGGTTTTAAAGATGGACTGAGCTGCTCTGTGCCTGTGTACAAATAAAACAATTTCTGTGCCAGTAGGATGATGAAGGGACAGGTTTTGGACACAAGCCAGGAGAACTAACTACTGCTTTAAGTTTTCACTAATTTTTTACCATTTCTCCCATTTCCAAGGCATCAAATATAAGGAATGTGAGAGGGAGCTCGATGTGTCTCATTCACTGCCCCCTCCTGCCATGGCAGAGGCTGAAATGCAAACTCACCACTGAAAAATACACAATTAAAGACCAAAGAACTCTCCTAGTGTAATCTTGCAGGATTAAATCTGCAGGGAAAGTATTTTTAATAAACCTTATGAATGTAGATATTGTAGGAAACTCTCATCCCCAGCAGTTGTTTATGTGATAGCTCCTACTTTCAGAATTGGTGATACTTTAAGAAAATTTGAATTATGAGGTAATTAAATAAATGCAGAGGAATGCAGAATTATTGACGTTGGCTGTCAGGAGATATTTGTAAAAGGAATAAAAATAATTATCAAGATGCCCAAGTAACTTTGTGGTAAACCAAAATATGTTAACAAGGTTGTGTGCTTGTTTAAACTTCTTTCTAATGAAGTGTTAGCAAACTTTTCAGTTAGATGGAAGGACTATTTATTTGAATCCCTTAATTAGTTGAAATGGATAAACCTAAAGCTGTACAGATGTCCTCTTTTTCAGTAATTGGAATTAAATGTGTAAGACTTTATTGGCTGGGGTTTGAAAGAAAAATTATTTTCTTTCGACCTTTGTTTCTGTATTCTTAATTAATTCATCCACTGGGCCACCCACGTGCAGGCTGCAATAATGACCTTGCTCAAAAGTCGCCAGTTTTGGGGCTGAATGTAAATCTGTTCAACATCCAACAGTTGGCTGACAGGGGAAGATGTTTGAGAATACAGGAGTGGGCCCTGGGCGCTGCGCTCGCGGGCTCCGAGTGCCGAGATCGCGCCGCGCGCTCGCGGCTCATCCACAGCTCGGGCACATATCAGAGGGAATATTTTCAAAACAGCTCAGCAAAACAAGACAACATGTTGGTCTATTTATGTTTTAAAATGTGATCGGGGGTTTTTTTGGTTTGTTTTTTTTTTTTCTGTTCCCTATTAACTTTTTATTGCATTAAAGTGGAATTTTCGGAAAAAAAAAGCAGCCGGCTGCCGCCGTTTCCAAAGTTCATTTGCATTTGGTGAGGAGTTGATAGCAATTGAACCAAATCAAGATGCTTATCAGGAGCAGGAATTGTTGTGAAACTTTGGTCTGAAGCAAAAAAGAAGCTCAAAGAGTAAAGCGTATTCCATAATAAAACTTTAACTACAGACATAATTCCACTGGTCATTAACACCAGGGCTTTTATTTTAGGACCAGCTTTGGCAAAGGCTGATCTGATGTCCTGATGCTCAGATACTTGGACTCAATTTTCTTCACTTTTTATATCTACGTGTATTACAGAAGAATTCTTTTTATATATAAATATAAAAAGAGCAACAGGATTCCCTCAGAGCATAATACTGTCTGCCTCACTTTTATTAAAGGAGATCTGGTTTTTGTCAAGAAGACATTTTTGTCTCAGATAAATGGTTCAGGCTGAGCGCGAGGCTGGTTTGAGTTTATGCTGGATTCTATTAAAAGGAGTGCAGTAGTTAATGCCACAGATCTATCACTTTTAGCCCCTTTCCACTGAAGTTTGACCTTGGCTGTAACTTGGGGGAGGCTCTTTGTGTGGAGGAACTGAATCAAACTCCAGCTCCAGCTCTTTAAAGCCTTGGGGATCTCAAGTGTACAGCAAATATTTGTGATATAATATTCATATTTATAATTATTGCCAAACCTATTTGTTTTTATGATGATGGGATTACTCTTTTCTTAATTGTATTAAGAGTAGGACCTGCTTGATTAGATTTGGGTCCATTTTTATTTGCGTTACTTTCATGTTTTATTTAAAAACATGTCTCCACTGGGATAAGTGGTGTAATTTGCCTTTAAAGATTAAAATAATTAAAGTCATAATTACAAGTGGCTTCTGTTCAGCAGTACGGAAAATACCACGGAGGAAGGAAAATATGGCACAGGAGAAAAAAGCTCTGGCTGCAGCTACCTCCTGCCCTCCAAAAAAACACTGTTGGCTGGTAGCAAAGGGAACGATGCCCTCGGTGCTTTGTCTCTTCTTTTGGGGTGAGATAAAGAGGATTTGATTAATCTTTGGTGAACTTTAGAGTTCTGCTGTGACAGAGCTGCTCTGGGAGCTGGTTGGGCTCGGCACATCCAGCCACGGGCTCCTTGGCTGGGCAGCTTTTGGGAAAATCGTGTTGCAGCTCCTGATAAAATGATTTTGGGCATCAGGAGCAGCTGAGGGCTCGTTCACGAGGGAGTCTTGGTAGAAGAGTCTCAGTGTTGGGCTCTTGCTGGGAGCTCTGCAAGGAGGATCCTGCTGAAGCTCAGTGGCTCTGGGATTACCAGAGCAGGGCTGTGATTTATGAACCTTTCTCAATGAGAGACTTGGGAAGGCTTTTTCCTCAGAACAGCAGAGTGGTTAGAGGCCACTACCTTGGAGAAGGATCCTGTTTGGGAGGAAAAAAATTGCAGCCTCGGGATTCCTGTGGGCTCTGTGCTCTCTGGGAAGGGGAATGAGCTGCTTCCCTCGAGCTGCCTGACAGCACTTGCGTGTGTTATTAGGGAAATTGTCCCTCTGGTTTGATTTCCAGGAAAAATTCCCAACTCTGCTGTTTTCAGGGGCACGAAATCCTCAGCTGGCTGGAGGAGCTGGTGCTACGATGGGGGGTTGGTTTGATATTCCTGAAGCACTGGGTGTTGTATCAGCATCATTTTGATTTCCTTAAGTTCTGTAGAAAAGGGAAAATCACGCTGGGATTTAAAGCTGTGCAAGCTCTGAACTGGGATGGGAACCAGGCTTTGGTTTGGTGGCATCTTTGGGAGGGACATTTGGTTGATGATGTTAAGTCCAATTCCTTGGATTTATTTTTTCCTCCTTCCTCTGTAGTGTTGGAATTGTAAAAAGTGATGTTTTGTTATCCCCAGCTGTGCAGTGCAGAAGAGCAGGGGGAGGACTTGACAAATCCCAAAGATTTCAATAGAAACTTGTGATTTAAAAAAAGCATTTTTCTCTGTTCCTAAAGGATTTATTTTTTCATGCTGATTTTAAAAAGAGGAAGAATATTTTTTCATCTTTCATGCACAAGCAAATGTTGTTTCCAGGTGTGTTCCCAAAGCCAGTTGTGTCCATTGTGACACAGATCAGGTGCTGAGAAAGGAGCCCTGAGTGTCACGTTCCCCACTGTCCAAGATTTCCAAATTTTTGAGTGATGAAGGTGCTTTTGTGATTGGTTTTTTTGGCTTTTATTTTGCTTTACTTGGTTAGTACAGGAGATTAAGGTATTTGAATTTGAATCTGCAAAGGCTGATTTGCTGTACCTGAAAATCAGCTTTTGCAGTGAAAGGGGGAGATCTTTAAAAACTCCTTTTGGAGTGGTTTTTTTTCAAGAAGATACTTTTAAGCAGTAAATGACAAGAAAAAAATGGAAGCATGGAATCAGTTAACATCACATACAAATAGAGATTTGGCCTTTTTGGGTTCTCACATTTGTATGTCTGAGGTGTTTTGCAGTTTTTCATGTTGTGACTTTTTGCTTTGTATCATATTTCCAGAGGAAAAATATTGAAGGATCATGTTGCCATCCCGTGTTCCTGCCTGTTGGACAGGGGTTTATGTTGCAGGGGTGATAACAGCAGTGCATTTATCATTTTTATTTTTTCTCAGATGAAGCCATGTTGAATTAATCCAGTTTACAGCCTGTAGAGATGATACATATGAAATATCCTATATAACTGTTTCTAGCAGTGATTTAGCTCCTGTGATACCTACACATTTCTGATTGAATATTTTTATTTAGCAACATAGACCTGCAAAAATTTCCTTTGTGAAGCTGCTTTATGGTGTTCGTGATTATCATTTCTCTTTAATTAGAGCACAATGGTGAGGCAGAGCCCGAGCTCCCTGGGAGTGGGAGCTGTGATAAATGATGGCTGGGGGAGCCCGAGTTTCCCTGGGCTGAGAGCTGTGCTCCTTTGAAAAGCCCTTCGGAAGATCTCCAGACCCTTTGGTTTGGTGGTTCTGGAAGGAGCAGGAAATGCTGACGAGGGAGAGCAAAGCCATAATTGTGCTGTGTGCCAGTGCCAGGGCTCTGAGCTCTGACAGCCCCAGGCCCCTCCAGCCCCGCTCCGTGACTGCTCCGAGCTCTGGGAGATGATTCCTTGGGGTTTTTTTTGTTTTTTTTTTTTTTTGGAAGCGGAAAAATCTCTTCAAATTATTTTGATATCTGTTTGGGATAGGAAGTATTAAAAACCTTGCAGATTATTTTGGAAGAGGCAGACAAATGATTCAGAACTTGAAACGGGTGGTTTTGCACTGTCTTAGTAAGAAGAGGGTTTTTGCTCGCCACAACCCCCCCCTTTTTAAAGTCCTTTTCTGACAGATCTTTCTTTTTGTTTCACTTAGTTCAGCTTTTAAGAGGATGTAATCAAGGAATAAAATACTCCTACAGCTCTTGCACGGTTTTGTCCACACATCTTCTGGTTCTTTTCTATAAATCTAGGAATATCTTTGCTTTTCAGATAATTAAACACTGATATTTTGTCCCTTTGTATGTCCTCACACTCAGCTTTAGTTTGACTGGCCCAGGAGTTTTATTAGCTTCAAATTTGCTTTTGTTTAAAACCCCAAAAGCTCATTCTTTGTTCCTTTCCCCAGAAGCTGTTGCACAGCACAGATCTCAGTCCAGGTATTTCCTTCTCCACTGAATTTCCCTCTGCTGTGAAAACTCTCTCCTTTATTTTAATTCCTTTTTTGTTCACAAGAAGGTATTTTATGAGGGCATGATTTTTTGATAACAGCCTGTGTAATACTGTTACCTCATGTTCAGTGAGGCAGTTTCGAGTTGGAGAAAATCCATGTTAACTGTGAATTCCACAGTGCAGCTTCTTACATACACACTCCCAGCCCCTGGCACTCCTTGCATCCTTTGGAAATCCAGATCCCTCAATTCCAGCACCCCTGACAGCAGGATGGAAGCTGTGCTATTCCCACCTGAAGGACTCATGGAAAGCAAACCTACTTTCTCTGGGGTTTGGTCTGATTTTCCACCCGTTTGCTTTGTGTACTTGGAATCAAAATACTGATTTATGTAAGGGTTAAATATTCCCTTTCCTTTCTAGGATGTGATTTTGTTATTTTGGTATTGGAAACCTCGAATGGAGCATGGTGTAATGAGCAGTCAGCCATAATTCGTGGAGCAAACCAGGAATAGTTTTCTATTTTCCCTGAATTGAGTAAGGTAAATAAATAGGAAATCCAGGCATAAAGTGGATAATCCTTTCTGGTTGCTCCCAGCTTATTAGAGCAGGTCTCTGTATCTGAAAGAATTCCTGGGGATTGTTGGAGTTCAGCTGGCAGGAGTTACACTGGGGATGTGAGCACCTTGCAGACCAATCCCCGTGTCAGTAAATTGGGAATTTTCCCCTGGAGTGTTTTTCCCTCCTAATCCTTGGCTCTGTTCTGCTCCCCAGGTGCTGGTGAGCGAGGACTCGGACAGCGATGGCATCGTGGCCCATTTCCCTGCTCATGAGAAGCCCATTTGCTGCATGGCTTTTAACCCCAGTGGTAAGAGATTTTTCTGGTTATTGGGATAGATAAACAGGGCAGTAAATCCCATGGGAAGGTGTTCCATGGCTTTGGAGGGATTGCTGGTCCCTCTGGGACACTGCAGGTGCCCGTGGCTGTCCTGCTCTGTGGAGTGTTGGGTGTGTAAATTTGTCTTCTCTGGGAATTTCAAACTTTAGCAACTCCTGTACTGTGGTAGAAGGGAGGGATTCAGTCCCTGTTCCACTGCTGAGGAATTCCTGTCAGTTGGCATCCTGCCAGCCAGGTGCACACATGTTGTGGTACTCAGGTGTCCAGAGGATCAGCACATGGATTAAATTTTAGCCCTCCGTAAATACAGAAATAAAATCGTTTCATTGTTTTTTGAAGTAACTTATTATTTGTTTGCTGCCGATGAGTTTGTGATCTTACCCTCTCTCCTGAGTGAAATTAGCTATAATCTGAAAATACTTGTAAGAAACTCCTCAAAAATCCCTGTTTCTCTCCTTCCTCTTTATCAATGGACAGTCACTGTGGGCAGCAGGGACGACTACAAACCTTGTGTATTAATAGATCTTATTAATCTGACAATTAACATTTCATTATCTATAGATAAATAATGTTCTGGCTGATTGCAGCAGCACTCAGGGAAATGGTCAGAGAATCAACAGCTTCCATTGCCTAAGTGAACAATTTCTAAAATGCAGCAAATGCCATGAAGATCATGAGGGTGAAGTCACATTTCAGAGAATAAAACTAAATGTCTGTCATTTATGTTTTCACTTTTGCTGACCAGTTGGTGTCATTCTGACACCCCATCTGTTGTGTCAGAACTCTTTAACAGTGCAGTGCAGCTCACTGGGAGTTTGTGACAGAAAAGCTGTATTCTCATCTGCCTGGATTTCCTTGGAAGGGAATTTTTTTGTGGAGCTCTGTGCAGTGAACTGAGAATCCTCTATTCCAGAGCAGTCATTGTGCTCTGGAAGAAGGATGATACCTAGAGTGGAGCAATGCTAATGACGTGAAATAAAAAAGTGAAATAAATTAAAGCTGCTTAAATTAGAGTGCTAAATAGATATTACTTAAATGCCTCCTTGAGAGAGTTTTTAGGGTTGTGTAAATTTAAAGGGCAGCAGAATGTCTATGCAAAACCAAATTGACTTGTTACTTTTCAAAAGGAAGGATATTTCTGCAAATTGCTGGATACTTGTATTATGAAGAAGTTCTTTGGTTTGCTCAGGTACTGGCATGGCAATAATTCAGAGAGTGACACTTGGATCTGATGGTGTTTAATGGCAAAACACTTTTTAAAGTGGTGTTATTTTTGGCTGCTTGCAGATGCTGTGTGCTGGGGGAGATTTGCAGGAGGGATGGGGACAAACCAGCAGAGAACTCTTCCCTCAGCTGCCTCCAGTGAGAGCAGCACTTAGCCCAGGGTTCTGTGTTCTTTATTTAACATCAAGGCAGGGTTTTGTTTGAAGCCAGGGCTGTAACATCATCGCAGCCCATTCTCTCGTGGTCTATTGGCAATCAGGCTGAGCTCATTACAGAGAACAAAACAAGAGGTGGCTTTTGATACTGTCCTTGGCTGCTTGCTCTGAAACCCCACTTGGACTCCTCATTTGGGGCAGTGTCTGTGCAGAGCTGTGCTGGGGAGGCAAACAGGGAGCACTGCTCTGTTTCACTGAAAATTTTATTTTCTGGGGCTGATAAACCCCTGAATTCCATCGAGTCTCAGCCAGGAGCTGCACAGGTGCTCAGGTCTGAGTTTTGGGAGGATCCCTTTATAGATTTTTGCTGTGTTCAAAACGGGCAGAATCCTCCCTTCATTTGAGCAGATCAGAGGTATAAAGGCCTTTTTCAACTGTGATAATTAAAACCAACTTGTGTGTAAATGATCCCCATCTCTCCATACTACAGGAATTGCTACATGTGCTTTTGAGAGTAATTTTAATAAAGTCTATTGAGCTGCAGCTTTATTTCAGGCAGTTGTCTTTACTCCACTGCATTTAAAAGCAAATTAGAGATGTTTTATTTGTGCTAAAGCTGAATATGAGTTTGTTGTCTACACTTGGGCAAGTTCTCCACAGCCATAGATAATACAGTAAAAACAGAGTCTGTAAGGAAGGAAATCAGATCAGTGCTTCAGAAATCAGTTCCAGACAGAGAGATTTCTACCTTATTTACCAGTTCTATTACCCAAATTTCATGATAACCTCTAAGTTTTGCCTCCATCCTCCAGGAAAACAGAAAATTTAACAGCCATGCCAAGCTTAATTATATTTTACAAACACTGAAGCTGAAAATACTGATATTTTTATTTTAACTCTTCAGTTAAATGTGGAACATTTCAATTTTTAATATCTAGCTATTTCTTACTGGTATTTGGAAGAAGCTGGTGAAGGAGCAAAGTAAATTATTTGGAATTTGAACATTGCAGAGGTCGAGGGTTTAATACAGATGACACAGGGGCAGAACTTAGGGAATTTCTTTTTCCTTCCCTCCTCATACAGTGAATGATGCTGGGTGGTAAATGGGACAGGAAATGGATGTTTCAGCCTAGGCCAGCTCTCATCTCTCTGCAGAAATGTTATCAACAGGCCCAAAAATAACCAACCTCCCCATTTTTTATTTCTTTCTCTACATTTATTATTTTTTTAAGGCCAAAATCTGTTGCCTACATTAATATCATCTGTGTACAGAACGTGGCTGGTATGGGATAGGAATTTTGAGACTGGGAAATGGAACTTGTTTCTGAGTGCTCGGAGTCAGCGTTGTAGCTTACACAGGCATTCTGTTTATTTGGAGTGGTTTAGGGTCATAAAATTGGGATTTTTTAGGATTTCTAGAAATATGAAGCACAAGGATGAATATTCTTTTTAGGTTGAGTTACTGATGGGACTGGGTTTGACACAACAAATGAAAGTGTTTTACCCAAAAGCTGCTGGTTCCTGCAGACAGCGAGGGAGAGAAGGAAGTGGAATTGGGTATCGAGGCAGAGCTAATAAATCACAGTTTTACCTTCCATGGTTTATTTCCAAATAAAAGCAGTGAGGATATCGATATGATCAAGTTTTTAGACAGAAATAATGTATTTTGGGATTGTTGCCTGAAAAAGTGCTTTTTCATTAATGAGATTTTTGTCACCAAATCTCAGATGTCCCCTGCACGGAAGTTTTCAGCCAACGAATGTGTGACCCAATTCCACTTGGTCCTTTTCTTTTCATGTCTAGGGAAATATTTCATAATCAACTGTAGTTATTCCCATTAAAAATGATTTTCTGGATGTCAAAAGTATTGATCATTGCACACACTAATCTTGATTTTTGGTAAGCTTTTTGTATGGGATCTGGACAGCAGCTGTGGTTTATAACTTTTTTAATTTTAGATGGTTGGGGACAATTTTAGTGAAGGCTTTAAAATCATATTAATTTTACTGTCTCTAACATCATTTTATCCCCAGCTAATGGATAAAAGTCTGTTGATTCAGCCCATAAAGTTTCTTTCTGCTGCCCCTGCAGAGGGGAGGAAGGGCCAGATCCTCTGGGCTCCCCAAGAAGGGCGTGTTTTGGGCACAAGGCCTCCAGGATGCAATGTGGGAATAAATGGAACATGACAACCTGTGGAGGTGTCATTCTCACAATTTATAAGTGAAACAAAATGTGGAGAAATCAGCCCTAAATTTTAGATATGATCAATAATTGTGGAGTTTTGGTGTTCGAGCGTGGAGTTTGGTGTTGGAGGAGGCAAAGACATCTCCACGATTGTCTGGGGTTCCACTTTCCATGGGAGCCTCGAGTTCTGCAGACCAATGCAGTGAATAATTCTGGAAGCTGGGCTGAGCTCCTGAGGCCAGCAGAGCAGGGAATTGTGCCAGGATCCCAATTCCTGTGGTGTCCCGTGGTCAGTGCAGAGCCTGGCCTGGATGTGGCCTCCAGGGCTCCGGGTGGGATTTCCAGGAGCATCCATACAAATCTCTCCATCCCTCCTATCTGGTTTGGGAGACAAGTTAAGTGTAGAAGTTTTCATGTCTATTCAAAGGTTGTTTAAATCATTCATTGCTGGTTTTGGAAGGTCTGTGCCTCGTTTCCCCAGCAGGCTGCCCTGCCAAGAACTATATGTACAACAAACCCTGTGGGCAGCCAGGAAAGATGAGAATTATCCCCTATTTGATTTTTTTTAGAGCTTCTGCTTCAATTGCCAATTTGTTAAGGCGAGTAAGTAGCCTTAGAGCCTCTGAAAAGGACATTTTGTTACAAAAGCTTCCTGGTGGTCTTCTCCTGGGACAGCTTTTCCCAGTAAAAGCTTCTCTCTACACTCAGATGCAGCATAGAGGGGTTTTCCAGCTGCAGGACTCCATCCTGGCTTCTCACCCTTCTAGAGGGAGTGAAAGACACAATATTTTTCAATGCAAGCCCTTAAAACAAACCGAAAATACAAGAATTGAAACACTTGTGTAGCTGCAGCTAAATCCACACTCAGTTTGGGAGTAGGACCAGCTGTTAAATGGATGGGATGGGGCAGGTACATTCCAATTTTAGTGTCAAAGAGGAAAGTTTTCAAATAAGATTCTCAGTTAATAAACAGCTACAAAATGGTGCTGGTTTACAAATATCTGGGGTTTTTTTTCCTTTTAAATGTGGTAAATAAATGATCTGCTTTCCAGAAGTGTTGCTCCTGCCGGCTTGGCAGCTGAGAGCCGTGAAGTGCAAGACATTGAAAATTTAAAATAATTACGCTTCCTTGACTACAAAAGAGTTTTTCCACCCATTAATAACAAGAAAATTAATGTTGGGCCAGCAGTAAAACAGATTAAACTGTGTCCCCGTTGGGATGCCTGACTGCACCTTTAACAGACCTGAAATTGCTCTGATTATTTTAATGTTCTATATTGAAACGTGATGGTGGCCTTGAGTTAATAGTTAAAGAGGGTGAAATTGGAACATCTCTGCACAAGTTTTCCCATTGATCCGAGAAAGTGGGCAGGAAAACACTCATGGAGAGTAAAACAAGCTGTAATTATTTAATGACAGAATAATTCTTTAGTTTTCTGTTCATTTTCTTCTGGTTTTCAACTTGAATTATTGCCTTGGGAGACAAATACATTAAAATTAAGTCAGTTTGATAAGTTGCACTTATAAACATTGTGTCCTTGTGACCCATGTCACCAAGAGGGGAGGAATCCTTGATGACTGATGGCTTGATCAAGTGTTGCATTTTGGGTTGGTTGTGAAGGAAGAGCTGTAGCCATGGATTATTTTAGGAGTTAAAAGAGTCATAGGGAGTTATTTATTCACAAAATAACATTTTATTTTGCTTCACTTTCTTTTGACTTCTTGGGATTTTTAAAATATTTATATTAAATCTTTACGTACTTGCGTTTATTTTGCGGGGAATTTTGCTAAAATCAGAATTTCATTATTTAGTTAAGGTTTTTTGAGACCCAATTGTGTAACTGTAGCACATGGTGCACTTGGAGTACCCAGGGGCTGAGCAGCTCTGTTGTTTGGCTGTATTTTCACTTGCCTGGGAGAGGAGTTGAGTGAGTATAAACAAAGCTGCTGTTCCTGGGTCGGGCCAGATGCTTCAGAAAACCATGGGCCATATAAACTTTGTCACATCCTGACGAGAATGTGACTGCTCAGCCCAGGGAGCTGCAGTGGGACAGGAATCCTGTCCCAGTGAGCTTGTAGAAGGTGGGAATGCCAGGAAGAATCCATATGGACTGAACCAGGAGCGGCTCTAAGTCAGTGTGGTTCCCCTGAGCGTTCTGAGCCTGTAATTTGGGAGCCTCCAAAGCTCAATACCAACCTTGCGTGGCATCCACGTTCAGATTTCCAAACTGAAGTGTGAGAAGTTCATATTTTTAATCCCTTTTTGGACAGACAGTGAGTTGGTGCAGTGGCTGGACTGGTGCCTCCATGGCTGGCATGGAAATGTAGGAGTTGCATTCCTGAATCCAGTCTATCCATGGGTACACGTTTCCTCCGTGTCGACGTGTGCCTGGTTCCCAGCACTCGTGCCCTTGGTGTTTTGAATAGAAATCCAGCATAGCTGGAAGGTGTTGAATCCTTCAGTGAGTCCTGGCAGGGTGACACAGTTTGGGGAGGTGGAAACACTTCTGTCCCTCGGAAAATTGAAGGGAAGCTCCTGGTGAAGCTCCAGGCTGTGCGGGCCTCGTTTATGTGCACGCAATCAACAGCTCTGCAATTAGGGAGGTGTTATAAATAGGATGTGGTGGGGCTGCTCAGCTTTCCCAGCACTCTCTAATTTGCCCCCGGGGCTGCCAGGAGCTCGGTGCCCGGAGAACTCTGTGTCCCATCAGCAGCTCCAGTCCCACCCTGCAGGCCAAGCCTCGTCTGTTGGAGCGAGGGGAGGAAGCTCCCAGATAAACACAGCGCAGCCTCAGCTCCCGATCGCTCCGGGCTTCCGCTTCCAGGCCCTATAATTAGAAGTCCTTCTTTTCCTTGTATTCCCAGTTGACGCAAATGCTTTTTGTGGCTTGGCACCTCATTTAGGGCGTGGGCTTAGTTTATGGCCAGGCCAGAGTCTGGTTTAGTCTTCTGATACTGCATAAATAGCTCTTAACCCACAGTCTACATCTGTACTAGTTTTTCCTTTTATGCATATATTCCTTGTGTTTTTATTTCTATCCTGAAAGAAGCTGATTGTTTCCCAAACAGAATGCAGGAAAAGTAGGAAGCTGTAAATTAGGGCAGGTA
This sequence comes from Edolisoma coerulescens, assembly GCA_013397115.1. Taxonomy (NCBI): domain Eukaryota; kingdom Metazoa; phylum Chordata; class Aves; order Passeriformes; family Campephagidae; genus Edolisoma; species Edolisoma coerulescens. The sequence goes on along the minus strand of VWZW01003549.1, from coordinate 323,996 downwards.
AAACAAAGCTTTGCTAATTTTTTTTTCCCCCATCTAGGATATCTGTTTCTTTTAAGATGGGTTTTAATCATCTCTGTGGATTTAAAACAACCACACAGTAAAACAGTCATTAATTTAATCTGGCTGCACCCTCGCACTGTGGATAAGCAAAATCAGAATTTTTGCAGTGAGATATGTACTAAATAAAGTCTGGTTTACACATAAATTTCCACTGGGTCCTGTGTATGCAAGACTTCCAATGGATTTCAGCTGTTATCTGTTAAACAGGGATTAATGCCAGTTTGAAAAATAAGCAGGAAATCCTCAAGAATTATTCACTTTTCATCTCTGATTATTCATCCATGAAGTCCCTCATAAGAGAAGACATTTGGACTGAACTTAGCACAGCTTTAACCCGTATTTCCGTCTAAACAACTCTTTGGGAAAACTGTCACAAGGCCTCTTAAGAAGCTTGACTTGAAGTTTCCTGCACTTGAAAGTGAAAGTGAGGTAGGACCAGGATTCCAGTTTGTGCTTCTCCGCTGGGATTAGGTATTCCTGCTGGGATGCTGCAGGGAGATGGGGAGAGAAACGAAATGGCTGAGCTGTGATAATGGAAAACTGGGATTCTTCAGTGTGAAGTAATGAGAGCTGGAAAATCCCACCACAAACCCCAGCCCAGTGTTCTGAAACACGGGTGATTTATTGTTTGAATAACAGGAGCGAGGAAGAGATTTCAAAAATGCTGTTTTATAAATACACGTTCTTTCCCATCTGTGGTGTTGTGCTTGGGACCTCCGTGTTGATACAAGTCCTGCCAGAATATATTTGTACTTCAAATGCAAATGTGGGTGTGAAAGGTCCTTCTTTAACTTACTGAAAAAGTCTCTAATACAAGCGAAGGGCCTGTTTTCCCTGGGCTTTCATCTAATAAATGCATTTATTCCAAACAGGACAGGCAGCAGGAGTTTAGATTAGACACAAATTGCCAAATCAGATACCACCCATCATTCTATTTTTAAGTCAATTCCTTTCCAGCCACAAATGTATTGTCTTTCACCTCTGCACTCCTTCAAGTTAGCAAAAACAGAGAAAAGAAACCCCAAACCAAACCCAGAAAACCCAAAGGCAAAGCACAGATGGAACCAAGAGCTGGGAGCATCATCTGGAACTGCTCAGAGCCACAGGTAGACGAGTGAATGTCACGGCTGCGGCCGCTGGGATCCGAGGTGTCACTGAGGGAACAAAGAGGTGCCACCGTGGGCTCTGGGGGCTCGTGTGCACGGGGTGTGGTGTTTGTGCCCAAAGTGAGCCCTGCTCAGCCTGCAGACAGGGCTGTAGGGTTGGGAAGAAGCTTGTGAGGAGCAGGGTGGGATGATGCCCTCCTTGCGCCGCCCGCAGACACCTGCGGCTCTCGCCAGCGCTGGAAACCAGATCCCGCTGAGCTGAACGCCCGTGGATTGCATGGACAACGCAGGATGGTGATCCCGGTGTTTTCACTGGCTCGGGATTATCACACAGCTTTCTGTCTCCAGTTCCAGACAGATTTTTGGCGCATTTAGAGGTTTTTTTATGAACTTCCGTGCGCCGTGCCGTGTGCTGGGATCCACACGAAGAACGCTCTGCTGGGATCTCTGGGTGCACTCAGCCCTGGGTCTGTACTTCTAAAAGACTTCTCAAGCCTTGGGGGAAGAAAAAATATCTGTTTGCAGAGCCTGTCTGCTCAGTGTTGAGAGAAGTCTTATGGATCCATCTCCTCCAGCTTCTCCTTCTCCAAAGGTCCTTTCCATGGGGAATGAGAGAGAGCACAAAAGGACCCAAAGTACCCTCCACTTCTATATAAAGCTGTCTAATGCATGAGGAGAGAAAAACATGGGAATAGAGAAGATAAATTCTTACTGAGTTGAATTAGATCTTTTGGAATATCCTCGCTCCAGTAACAGCAGCAGCCTGATTCCAGCACACAAACCCCTCTTTGCTTCCAGCTTTCTCTGCTGGAAATGCTATATATTATTGAGGACCGCACACTTCACTAGAAGGGAAGTGTAGTTTGTGATGTTGCAGAACAGAATTAATGCAAATTGTGTGCATAATCCCACACGAAAGGCTTGGCTGCCTTGCACCGGAGCAACTTGAGCTGTATTTCCTATCAACACAGTCACTACAAATCAAGGAAATTGCCAGTTAAGCCAACATTAACATCCAGACCAACCTCAGCTCACATGCCTTACCGCCCAAACATAATACCCCAATGCTCTCCCGGATTTCTCAGCTCCATAACAAACTCCCTTTCATTTCTAACACTCGGGGCCGGAGGAACAGCCGGGAACAGTAAAAGTGTGTCTGCTGGAGGGAATCTTGCTGAGCTCAGATGTGAGATGGTGCGTTTGTGCGAGCTGCAGGAAATGCCTGGGTGCAGCGTGGGTGGCCTCGCCAGGCCCAGGCCCTGCCAGCCTCAGTGGTCAAGCTGAGGGGAAGCTTGTAGGCAGTCTTGTCTCCGAGTGCAATTTGGATTTCTCTGATTTTGTACCTTGCTGCTGGTGGGCCTCATCGTCTTGGAAGTGCCTGTTTGTCTTCACAGGATCCTTCTTTCAGGAGATTTAAGAGAAGCTGAGGTGTGCCCTGTTGGTGCCACACAGGGTGCCACGTTGCCCTGGGTGGGGTGTCAGGATGCTGGGCCCACAAGGTCAAGCCTTTGGCCACTGAAATCTTTCTGTCTGGGCCTAAAGGACCCAATCTCTTGGATTCCAGGATTGCCAAGGAGGGAAGACACTCAGGATACTGATCTAGTGATGTAGTGGTGGTCCGGTAGAAAAGCTAATTACACTTAATCTGTTCTCTGCTGCTTGGCACACTTTTTCCAGTTTAATTCTAAATTTTTCCAAGTGTCATAAGGTAGGACTTCAGTGCTAACATGTGAGAGGTTCCAAACGTGTGGTGTTGGTGTCTGGGGCAGCAGAGGGAACAATGAATCCTGGTATCACCTGTAAATAAATGAAGACAATGAACACTCATTTATAGCAGAAAAAAGATGACCATTTATCCTCTGAATAAGTGTCCTGTAAAACATGGGGACTGAGTTCTCCTCCTGCAGGATAAAGATTTCAGTTGTGCTTTATGTGGAGAATTGTTGCAACAGACCTGTGTGGGAATTCCCGGGTTTTTCTTTAATAGGTGGGTACCTTGAAAATTATTCAGAATGTCACTGCTATAATGGCCTTGTACTTGATGTTAATTAAATGTCAGAGGTTTGGGTGATAACGTACTAAATTTCATTAATAACAGAAAAATAAATCTGTAGTTTGTTACTGTAGTCCTGAGTTCTGCCATGATGCTCTATTTTCCCTGTGTGTACAAAAATACTTAATTTTTGGTATAAATCGGTATAAATTTATGGCAAATTGACTTCAAATACATTTGTAAATGTTTAAAACCTGGGTTATGGGCTGACACATTGTGGGATAACAAAGTAAATAGCAAATGTAAGGTACTGTGGTTCTGCTGATGTTCTAATTGAATCATTTCAGTACCTCCACCAGTGACCTGTTTTCAATGAAGTTGGTACCTCATTTAATGTTTCATTTGAAAGCTCTCAACTCTGATTTGCTGCCTTTCACCAATAAATCAGACAGTTTCTTTTGTGATGCTTCTTCAGGATTGGTTTGGTATGGGCTGTTTTGGCTGGATTTCGATAATCTCTTCTTTCAAAAATTGTTATTGTGGAGACATCAATCTTTTTTAGACTGGCTCTTGCCCAGGGAAGAGCATTTTGGGGTTTCACTGTAACATTCATCACTTCAATGCTTCATATTGGTCACACAGTTCTCAAATTTAGTTGGAATATTCAGATTTTTCAGATGTTTTTATAGATTTGTGTTGTAATACTATCTTAATACTTAATGATGTATTAATACTTAAGTAGCAGTACTGTGAATATGATTTCAGTTGAAGTTCTGATTCATTTTTATGAGGTGAATCCCTTTCAATTCAGTAATTTTCTGTGTTTTCTTGTTTCCAAACCCCAAATGCAAACCACACTCAGTGTGTTTTAGATAGACATTTTAAGCCTCTTCTTTTGCAGTGATTAATCTCTGTGCTTTTGTGTTTCTTTTCTCTTTTTCTTTTTTCTTTTTTTTTTTACCCAGGGATGTTGCTGGTCACCACTGACACGTTAGGCCATGATTTCCATGTTTTTCAAATCCTGACACATCCTTGGTCATCATCACAAAGTGCCGTCCATCATTTGTACACACTTCACAGGGGAGAGACTGAAGCCAAAGTAAGTTAAACTCTTTGCTGAAGAATAATCCCCAGACACCTTATACATTCTGTGTATGTTGGCACTTTAATGTTTGTTTCAGCACACAAAGAGCCTTTCTTGTGCTCCAGCCACAGAAGGGATAAGAGCAGAGCGTTTAACCTGGACAATAATAAATTCTTGCCCTTTGCAATGAGGTGCTGTCAGATTTATTCAGATCTGGCACTGCCTCCAAAGAGCCCCGATTATTGGCTGTGTTTGCACTTAACCTTTTCTCATGTAACATGTTCACCATTTGTCTCGTGCCCGTGAAGGAACTGTCAGCGTTTGCTTGACTCCGGTGGTAAAAGCCACAGACAGACAATTAAAGAGTTGAAAGGAAGAGTTAATCAAAAGGCTGTGATTAACTTTTCTTACCAAAGTGGGGGAACCTGCTGAGACTTCCCAGTTTAACTTCCCAGTTGAAAAATCCCCATCTCAGAGATGGAAGACTTAAGTCAGGATATTATCCAAGGGTGGAAAAGTCTGTGATTGTATTTTAAACAGTGCTCAGTAAAGTGATTTGCTGGTGAAGGGGGGAGCTGGCTCTCGCTGGCAGGGCTGTGGCAGCAGCGTGTTCTGCTCGAGTCCTTCGCGGCGACGCTTTTGGGCTCCAGCAGAGCTCACCTTTGGAGCACTGAGTAACTGCTGAGGAACCTGCTTTAAATACAGGAATAAAAATGTCACCACAGGGTAAGAAATGAGTATTGCACTTGCTGATGCAATTGCACACGGAAAGCAGAGACTTGTGACAGCGTGGCAGATGTAAAGCACTGTGACAGGGAGAGCCTGGGGCTCTGTGATTATGACCCTGGCACGGGGAGCTCGGGTGGATCTGGTACCCTAATTGCAGTTCCTTCAAGCCTTTTTTTCCCCTAGGAGTTGAGCAGTTTCCCTTAAGTTTCTTGCCATACCTTTGTAACAAGTAGAATGTGAAAGCTTTATTGAACATAGCAGTGGTTGATAAAGTTTTGATCTGTGTGAATTTGCTTTACTGATATTTTAAATACTCTAAAGCTTTCCTGCTACCATTCTGGAAAAGTGTAATTGCTGTTACAGGCAATGGTTTACTGTAAGAAGGAATAACCAGTCTGGAAAGTGAGAGAAAATCAGGAAAAACTGTTCATTTGGGATAATATATATAGTACTAACAAGTAATTTTTATAAATACTACAAAGAGCAATGAGATCTGTGTGTATACACATACTCTGCCATCTACTTGGGCATGTTCTATAATGTGTTTAATGTTTTAGAGTTATTTTTGTTCTCCCTTCATACAAAGACTCAATATTGAAGCCCAAAGCACAGGACTTCAGTCATGAGGAACAAAGATGTTCTTCTGGTTTTTACAGCTGATAAATTTGTTTTCAAGGCACACACTGGAAACCAAACAGAACATGTTTTAGAGAAGAAACCCTTATTGATACATGTTTTTTTGGGATATAGTATTAGCATCTCTGTGAAAGCATTGCATTAAAATTCTCAGAATCAACATAGTAAAATTTTTTTCTAGTTTGCCACACAGTTTTCATTTGGGATGTGAACAGTATAGCTTTTGGAATGGCATAAAATGGAGAAAATTCTAACCAGTCTGAGGTGTGTTGGTGGATTTCACAACTCCCTGGATAATTAAACAATATTGCTTTGGTACCTGTGATTCTCAACACACATAATTTGAAATATTTATATAATAAGATGGATTGTTTTACTTTTTTCTTTTGGAATAACAGCACTTGTAGCTGTTCAGTGAGAGGAGAGTTTGCTGGTGCTGCTCTTTTGTTGTGTGAATTTCACGTATAAGGAGTATTAGACAAGAATTTTGGAGAGTGTTCAATATAAAACTCTCAGTGCAGCCCACACTGGGAGCCTCTGTACCTCCTTTCTGGTTAGAACAGTATTTATACATTTGCTACCAGACCTTTTTCCTTTTTTTCTTTTTTTTTTCTCTGGTTTAAAACGAACTGTGAATCAAGGCCAATGGTCTTAAAGGTCACCTTCTGTACTGGAGCTATAAAAAGTTCTAATTTGTGTTGATGGACATGAGTGATTATCAGTGTCAGAATTTGTTTAGCTAGTACCGATTATAAATTGTTTAAACATCATCATTATGGCCGTGTTATATGTGGGATTTTAATGTCCATGCTGAAATCAGCTCTGCTTTTGGATGTGAGATTTTGGCCAACAGAGCTTCCCCCCACGTTTCCCAAAATCTCCTTTTTGTGGCTCAGGTGAAGATGGGGTGGGATGGAAGGTGGACCTCTGCCTCAGGAGGGAATTGTGAAGACAGTGACCATGGAAGAATGTGAAGTGCTCAGATCATTCCCTGAGTCTCAAGGTCACAACGTTCAAAGTCACTTTTCTGCAAACACAGACAGAAGTCCCTGTTTCGGTTAGATCAGATTAAGATCTTTTAGCCTTTAAGTGCCACTTGTGCTTTAGATTTTGTATTTTTTTCCCTTAAGAGGACAAAGAGCAGCACTGAGTAACACCAGGAAGGTCCATTGCAAGTGCTGGTTGTATTTAACTGAGCCCAGGAGAGAACTGAACCTCTCAGAGGATCTGTGCTTGCACAGTTCAGCTCTAAAAAGGAGGAATGTGCACGTGTATGTGCTGCACATTTTGGTTAAGGATACATTTTCTTGTCCTCCAGCTCTTGCATTGTGAGGCAGCATTTAATGCGCTCATATTTTTACCCAAGAGCATTCTGGAAGGTTTTTAGTGAAGGCATAGCATGTTCCGAACTGAGGAAGCTCATTTACTTGCAGATGAAAGTTAGCCTGTCACCTGATGATCCTTTCTCTTTGATCTGAAATTGTAAACAGCAAAAACAAAATCCCTGAAAACAGCATTATCTCAGCCTAGGACAAATAAACGTAACGATAGCATCAACGGGCTGCTGGCCAGCTCCTCTGTAATCCTGTCCTCTGTCAGACTTTTGTTATTCCCACTCCCAAACTGCAGCTAGAGCTGACTTCAGTCGGGGAAGGTAAACAGAGGGAATGATGAAAACATTCCAGCCCGGCTGCCACGGAACACGCGCGATTTGCCGCCTTTCCAGGGGATGCGCGAATGTTTCGGTGGCTCCACAGAGACTGTTCGCGGTTCTGTCACATCCCGTGCCCAGGTAGCAAAGCGTTGGAACGACTTCCAGACATTGGATGTGAACCTCCATGGCCACAAGAAATTCCTTCCTGTCTTTTGGCATGCTTATAATTGCAATTATTGAAACAGACTGTGGAAGAGAGACTTTCCTATTTCTAGGGAAGAAGCTGGGGACGGGCTTGGAATAAAAGGTTGATTTGGGGAAGTTTGATCAGTCTCGGATGAGAGCTGACAAGAAGAAGCTGCTGCAATTAGCAGTAGCTTGGCTGCCTTGAGGAGATGGAGCCCTGAGCAGCAGCGTTTGCAGGCTCAGTTATTAATAGAGAGCTCAGCTCTGGTTAGAGGCCCCACGTGAGTCTCTCACTGTGCCCACATTCTGCCCTTGCTTTTATACAAAACTGAAATCAGTGTTGAGGACTTGGGGAGACAGAGTTGGGTCTGTGTGTGTCTGATAAATCATATAATGTAGACCATGATTTTATTATTTTTTCATTTATGTTTGTTGCTACATCATTTCCTTAATTTTCCCAACCAAAAAAATTCACATACAGACCAGTTTTCTAATTTATTTTGGCCCTTACCTCCTCGAGACTGCTGCTCTTTCTCATTGTTTAATGATACTGGTTTTTTCTTTCTGCCATCTCCCTGCACAGCATAATTAAATACTTGAGTCCTGTGCTGCAAATCAGGGTGTTTTTTCTCTGTGACACAGCACAGTGATCATGAACAGGTCACGTTCCTGTTGCAGCAGTGCTGGTCCTACTCTCCAAGTTTAATTAAATGCAGTGAAATGCACAGGAATATACAGATTGCACCTGGTGTAACTCCACACAACTGACAGAGGGGTGGTAGGGAGGAAAAAAAGAGTGCTAGGAAGATGAAAATGTGGTTTATTTCTTGTCATTGTTATTAAAATCCAAGGTTCAGCATTGTGAGGTTGGTTTTCTAGCTGTTCCGTGATTTACCTGGACACAGTCCTGTGCCATGTGCTCTGGGCTGACCCTGTTTGAGCAGGGAGGTTGGACCAGATGAGCCTCTGTGGCCCCTTCCAGCCCAACCCATCCTGTGACTCTGTTATTCTGTAATATCAGAAATGATTTTTTGATCTGTACAGTCTTGAAAGCTGATCCTCAGTAGAGCTGTTGACGTGTGACGTGTCCTTGGAGGACTCTGTATGTTAAATTATCCGACTGTGTCACTCGGGGCAGGCTCTGAGTGGTAGCTTCGTTTCTGGAGGATTTTACATCATAATGTTAGAAACAGGGAAATAGAAAAGTGGAAGTTAGAAAGAAGCCTAGAAGAGTAATTGGAGGAAGACAGGAGAGGACAGGAAACACATTGACCTTTTGGGGCAAGTCCAGAGGAGGCCACAATGTTTAGCGTGCTGGAGCCCCTCTCATATGAGGAAAGGCTGAGAGAATTGAGATTGTTCAGCCTGGGAAAGAGGAGGCTTTGGAGTGGTGTACTTGTGGCCTTCCAGTACCTGAGGGGAGCATGCAAGAAAGATGGAGAGAGTCTAGGACTGAAAAGAATTTGAAAATATCTTAAGGGTTCCCAAATTAAACAAAATCTCAGGTCTGTAATTCCCTTTACTGGTGCAGACAGAAGAGGATAGATAAAATTTTGAAATACAGACATGAATATTAAATGTGACATTGACCTTGAGCTAGAGAATAAACTTTGCAGCGTGAGAGACCTGGTGTACTTTGTACTTTATTAACATATATCTGTAAACACTATGGAGTCTTGATTGATCTTTGGTATCTAAACATTACATCATAATTAACAACAAATCCAGAAATATATTATAAATACATGAAATAATAGTACATTAACCTAAAGAACAGCAATAAATTGCAACGCTTAGCATAAACTTGAAAACCACTAATGGGCCACTGTGCAGTTTGTTTATACTCTGAGCAGTCGAGAACTCGGCGTAATGTACAGGAACGTGGTGGGGAACAGCACGGCCCAGGGCATAATTTATAGGGGTTTATTCACGGACACAGCTGATTTTTTGAAGTAATTTCAGAGACTGCTATGATTAGCATTGTCCTTTCAGCCTGGTCCATGCCTCCTTCCAGTTCTCCTGCAGAGTTACGGGCTCCTTCGTGTTGCACAGATGGATTTCTGCTGGTTCGATGTGAGCGTGTTTAATTCATGCCCTTGGAATTGGAAATGCTCTCTGAATCACCTCCTTGAGCTGCCTGTGGTTCTGCTGTTCCTTGTGTATCTGTGAAAGACAAACGAGGCCGTGTTTGAGACCAGTGAGCAATAGGTGACTCACGGGTAACAGCAGCTTCCAAAATACTCTTTGTCATTGCTGAGTAGGGTTTCATAGCTCTGTTCCTATAAATATTAATTTGTTGCACACTCCTCTGTCAAAACTTCTTTCCATGTTATTACTGAGCATTAAAACCCTTCTGCCTTTGTGGTTTCATCCATGTTTTAGGCAACCATGGCCACAAAGCCCACTCTGACTGCAGCGAGTGTTTGTGAGCACTGTTTTAGAGCATTTGGGATTACAGAGTTCCACGCTTTCTTCCTGTAGATCAGGAATACTTTTTTTCTGTGTAATGTTTACACTGAGGAAAAAAACATCCTGTAATGATTGTTTCCCAGTGTCTTGGCTGGGGTTGTCATTTGCCAGGGCTGTTGTATGTAGCTTCTGAAACAACATAACCCTCAGGGTGCCAACTGGAAACTGAGTGTTAAAGTAGAAACACACAGTTCTGTTACACGGTACAGTGAGATGGAATTTTTCCTCTGTCATCTCATAGTTCTGTTGTAACTGAGAGTGGCAATTTTGTACACAGTTCATATGTTTGATTTTGACCAGGAGAATTTGCCACTTTAACACCAAGTACTGAAATAACTCTCGATGCCATCATTTTTCCCTGACTCCACGGCTTTGGGGGTTTTTTTGAGCCCTTATTAATCCCTGTGGGGTCTCTAATCCTTTCTGAGCAATCTATTAAGGTGAAGCACTTTGTAAGCAAACTCAGTGCTTCGACTGTAGGTCAGTAAGGGCTGAAAACTGGAAGTGCAAAAGCTGTCAGATTTCGGGGAGCTCGCTGAGCTGCATCGTTGGCGGCTCGTTTGGGGATGTCACCGGGATGGAGAGGAGCAGGTGTGTAGCGCCGGGTTTTAGCTGATCTCTGTAATGTTGATGAAGCATTTTGTGTCGTGACAGTCCGTCAACCAAATATCTTGTCACAAGTCACAAGACTTAAATCCTTTTTTTATCTCCGAGGCTTCAGGGCTCCGTTGGAAACTTGCACTTTGATGAATACTTTGCTGCTTTTGTCTGGAATAGCTGGAGTGCATTTCTGGAATATTTGTCAAGATTTTATCAGTGTTTACTCCAATTTGAGTACCTAGTGTATTGTAAAACTGGCTTCAGTGAAATCTTAAAGAATTTTATTTAGTTTATGCTGTTTAATAATATAATGAAAACTAATCCTTCGTCTATATGTTTGTTTGCCGTGGTAAATCCCACTTGTGTCCATGGTTCCTTTTAGTCAGCTTTTACCTTTAAAAACATTTTTGGAAGAACTGTTTTAAGACTTTTTTTCTCTATGATAAATCATTTTAACTTCGACTACTTGTTTTCTTGAGTTGTCTGCCAGGATGGGCTTGGAAACAAACTTTAATCTCTCTTTTAAAGCATTCCTTCAGGAATAAGAATTTGCTTTCCATCAAAGCATTGTGTAAAGCACACTTAAAAGAGAATTAAATCCTTCTGGACTTCGTATCTGAGATCTATGCAAGGAGAAACCGTAGTGGAAAATGTTTAACTGTATTTTTATATTTGCTTCAAAACTGACCATTTTAAGCTAAAATAAGACTTGTGCCAGTATTTGTCAAAATCAGGCCCAGTGGTGAGATCTCTCTCTTTTCTTCTCATCCCTCCCTTTTCCCCTTTTTGGGCAATCTCTAAAGATTAAACAAGCAAATACAAAACATGTAATTGAAACAATTTCCCAGCTCTTTTTAGAACTAAATTCTATTTGAAAACTACACCAAGATCTTGTGGCTTTCTGCAGCACTTGCAGCATGGTTTGTTTTCATAATCTCAGAATATTTTGAAAAGTACATAAAATTTGGAACTGTGAATTACAGTGCAGCTTATAATATACACTGAATACTAAGTTCATTGATAAATGCACCAAAATTCAAGTTATTGCCTAAACTTGAGGGATTTTTTTCCCATTTTGAGTTCAGATTTGTGTTTGAGACATGACCTCTCTGTTGGAGGTGTGCACGTTGGTGGCTTCATTCCCATGTCACCCCTGTTTTCCAGGTACAGGATATCTCCTTCAGCCACGACTGCCGCTGGGTGGTGGTCAGCACCCTCCGAGGCACTTCCCATGTTTTTCCCATCAATCCCTACGGAGGCCAGCCCTGTGTCAGGACTCACATGTCCCCACGGGTGGTCAATCGCATGAGCCGCTTCCAGAAGAGCGCGGGGCTGGAGGAGATCGAGCAGGAGCTGACGTCGAAGCAGGGAGGACGCTGTAGCCCCGTGCCCGGCCTGTCAAGCAGCCCCTCTGGCTCACCTCTCCATGGTAAATCCACTTTCTTCCTTTCTTTCCATCGTGAAGATAATATGAATTTCATAAAATGAGGTGCTGTAGATATTGCGCAAAAATATGTGATGTATGCAGATATTACAGGAACGAGCCAAGGTGGAAGCACTTCAGAAAGGCAGTTCTAGTTTTGCAGCTTGCTTAAGTAAACGATGCTATCACAGGTGTGTTAATAATTTCCACTCTAAACTGACAGGTTGGGGGTTTTTTAGGTTTCACGTTTTGTTTCCATGTAGCACACAGTCAGTAAACTGCTCTGTATTCAAAAAATTTTTTTGCCTAAAATTCTCATTGCTCATCGGCCTTGATGAGCGTGAAGCACATCTGGATATGTACAATAAACACTGCTTGAGGAGAAATGTGGGAACAAGGCAGTGGGAAGCTGATGGCACATATTTTTGTCCACTTTTTTGTGTGTGTGGGAACAATGTGACAAATGATGTGCAAAAGTAAAAGATCTGTAAGAACTGATGTGTCCATCCTGCTCCTGTGGTGGATGTGCTTTGGAGAAACTCGAAGGATGTGAAGGGGAGCCTCAAAAAATGTTCAAAAATCATCAATGTCACAGCTTCTCCAGTTTTGTCTTTTATTTCAGCCCTCCGCTTTCGTGAGGTCTGTGCTAGAAGCTGTTTTGTTTGCATTCAGGATTTGCTGCATCCTTATGCCCCCTTTCTGTTGAGAGTAAGTCACAAGTTCCATGGAAGTGGAAGTTTGAGTAGCGGTTTGTTTGGGGTAGCCTCCCTTTTCCAGTCTGAGAGTATTAAAAATGGCCAGGAACAGTCCCTCTTCCCTAATTATGAGTAGGATTAGGAGCTCTTGTGAAAGCCCGACTATGTGCTGAGCTTTCTGCTATAGAGAGAACCTTTGTGGGATTTCTGAATCAAAGGAACTGTTTTATGACTTGGTGATTATTAAGGGAACCAGACTTGTCTCTGAAGCAGCCTCTGTATTTTCGCCTTTCTTTGGACTTCTCTGAACAAAGGTTTGTGCGTGGCTGTTCTGGAGCCATTCTCTTCTGCCTGGAGCCACTGGAAGGCACCCAAAACGTGCTCTGAACTTTCTTCCTCCTTGGAGACAGTTGTGTATCTACCATTTTACTTCCTCTCATCTCTGTGCAGCAGCTCAGCCTGAAACAGGCTGGGGAGTGCTCTGAAGGTTTGCTGTGGCACATCCAACCCCTTTTAACTGTGGACATCATGGAGAGGAGAGGAAGGAACTGTCAATTTGTGTGGCTATCACCCATCCAATTCTATTTTCTGTCAAGGGAAATTGCAGTAAATTGTTGCCTTTACAGTACTCCGAGGTACATTTGAAGTTTTGAATAGATTTGACACTTCTTTTAAAGAAGAATCAGCAGTTTCAGGATGCTCAGTGGTGGAAGTAGGAGACAGGCATGCATGGACGAGTTACTGAGAGAAAGCAGCTTTTAGGGGAGTGTCTCGAGTTCTGAGGCTTCAGTTTGCAAATGTCTGTCTTGAAAGATAATAAATCAGATTTCTTTCAAGATCTCTGTGCAGTCGTCACTGCTTGAAAAATTAGCTCTGTTGAAACAATCAGCTCCACTGGAAGTCTGCACGTGGGTGCTGAGAATTAAGGCAGGAAGGTGACTTCGATTCCTGGAGGACTTCACACAGCTCGTGCTCATCACTTCCTCAGTGCAGAAGTTGGACACGTGCTAAGACTGTGCGTTGGTAACTTGCAAAACTTCATATGAACATTTTCCATGAGAAATTTATGGGGATTGTGTAGAGGAGTTAGCAGAGATGTCTTAAAAAAAAAATTAGGAAAAAAAATAAAATAGTTGTGTTTGAAAGAGTCCATTTGGTAAAGTACTGTAATATTTTCAGTAATTTTATTGCTGCTTTTTCATTTCAGTAATCTTTCAGTTCCCCTGGCTGAAGGCAGGCAGGATATTGAACCCTATTCTAAGCTTTTTATAAAAAGCCATTTATCATCCACTTGTAAAAAACCCCTGAAGTTCAGAGCGACTTTCAGCAGAGGGACTCTGTGTGTGTGTGTGTGGCAGCAGGATTAGCCAGAGACCGATGATTATTTTAATTTGTGAGCTAAGAGGTGTTTACTCAGATTGCAACAGCTCCTTACCATATTATAATGTTAAATTATTGTTGTTTGGAGGAGTCACGGCAGTCTGGTGACAGAAGTGTAAACGAGTACTCGAAACAGAAAAGAGCAGTTCTGGGTTCAGTTCTTTGTTTTACTTCTAACTCGCTCTGCAACCCTTGGTGAATTGTATTCAGCTGATTTTGTCTGTCAGCTTTCTGCTGTGTAACAACAGTAATAATCTCTGTGTTCCCCATGTGTGGGATGACTTTAATTTTGTAGCTTTCTTCAAGAAGAATAACTGTTATGTTCCTTAATCATCCCTCTAAGTGCAGCTGATTATAATGGAAATAAAGCCAAAGACCATGTCCTGGAGAGCACCATTGCTCTGGGACAAGGTGTTGATTAAGTGACTGATTCAGAGAAGATTGTGGCAAACTGGAGGATTTTTCCGTGTGGAGTCATGTCATCACGATTTTTCCTCTTACATCTTTTCTAATTTTCAGTAAGCCCTACATTAAAAAAACTGCTCTTAATCCTTTTGCTGATATTCTTTTTGCATTACAATGTCATTTCTACAACCTCAGGCCAAAAGACTGCACTGGTTTATCTTCCCTTTTGATTAGCAATTGTAACATATTGATGGTAACTTGTGATTAGTTTTTGTTCTTGTAAATATTTTCAGAGTTCGGGCTCTGTCACATTTTTCTCACTTGTTTTTTGCCTCCTGGTTTCAAAATGAAACTGCGTGCTGTGTATATAGTAGCGAGGCAATCTATTTACATTGTGTTGGAGCACCCCAGGACTGTTTACCCACACAATGTCAGCCTTTACTGGGGGTAGGGATGATTTCATTTCCAAATGAATCATCGTTTGGCTTTGTTCTTTTCAGCAGAATGAAGTAAACTGTTAAATAGAGGATGATAAAGAGATATTTCCTTTGCACCTTTTATAGCCGACAGAGATTTTGTTTGGGCTGTTCTGTCTGTTAATCCAGCGAGGTTGTATTTTTGTCATTCCCTTGGATTGCCGGAGTGTGTTGTCAGGAATATCTGAGTTATGTTGGGATCCTTTTATGGGCTTTTACTATTATAAGAGTATTACAGCATCGGTTGGTTGTTGGGGTGAACATTAGGGTAAAATACAGCCTTACGTGACCATTTATTTGTATAAAATTGGGTTTATGGTCCTTACCTGTCTCACAGGTACCCCATAAGGATTAAGGGGTGAGTAGTTAAAGCAGAACTATGTCCGTGGTGATTCAAACTCTCCTCCCTGTTCTCCTCAGGACACCAACATGTGAATAGCAAGGAGCATTTAGCTGTAAAAATGCAGTGCTTTACTTGGAAGGTTGAAAACTACATATAACTCCAATTATTTTAATCCTGCAAATTAAAATTTACAGAATGTTGTTACCATTAATTCTTGCACTACCAGTAAGTGAACGAAAGTCTCTGTAGCTCTGCTAGCTCAGTTTTCTCTGTTGTTGGCTGCAGGAATTTCCAGTACCCAGAACAAATAATAATCCAGTAAGTTAACATTGGATCTACAGCTACACATCCACACCTACTAAAAATATTCCATAATAATATGATACTCTCTGAATTTGTCTTGCATTTCATTGGGGATTGAAGTATTTATTTATTTGCCAAAAAACTGTTCATAGTACGCCGTGGTTCTGTTTCGGATTTAATACTGATACTGAGATGGAGTATATAGATTTAGAATTATGAAAAAATCATGTTGTTCTCAATACAGTGCATTCAGGCTTTTATTTATCTCTTTATAGATATTTTAGTATGGCACATTTTTCATTGTAAAATCTTTCCTAAGTTTAAAAGTCAAAAGGTTTTCTCTTGCTTTTCCTTCATATGTCACAATGGCAACATGATTAAAATCCAAGCATAAAACTGGAAGTTTGATAAACATGCAGCCTGAGATGCTTTACATATTTTCACGTTACTTTTCACTATTTCCCAGAGTGAAACTCCTTTTACTAGAAGAATTCTTATGGGAAAGCAGAGTTGAAAGGACTGACATCATCAGCCCTTCCTGAAAAACAGATTGGTTTCCTTTAAGTAACACTCACTTAAGAAACCACCTATTTAGAAAGAGGCAGACAAAAATAGTTTCAAAGAAAATTAACTGTATAATAACTTAAAGCACTGGAGGGCAGTTCCTTCACGGAGTTTAACACGAAACGCTGTGAACACGAGCTGAAAACGCTTCTTGGAAAACTCTCTATGAAGTTTAATTTTCCTCTTTGTAGCCTCTCACGATAGAAACAGCTTGCGTGGAAACAGCAAAGCGAGCTGCAGCATCGGCGTTGTTTTAACGTGCTTTTAACATTCCTACTTGTGTCATTGTCGTGTTTCTCCACAGCGTCACACTCGGCTCTTTTTTTATTTACGCTTCATTTTCAAATAATTTCAAATAATTCCTTTTCCAGCTCCGTTTCTTAGCGCGGATTTCGCCCCGGACGCGTCTGCCCGCGCCGGCTCCCTCAGCGCTCCCGCCTCTGCCCGCCGCGGCCTGCAGGAGGCGCCCTCCCCCCGGCCATGGCGCCTCAGGCGGGGCCGGCCCTGAGGGGGGACCTGGCGTGGAACCGCCGTAACGCGGACAAATGGTGGCGATGAGGATAAAACCCTCTCTTTTTCGCTAATACAGACACTGCACTGCTCGTATATGTATCATAAATATTTATTTATTTGCAAATATAAACCCTGCACATTCGCTGTGCTGCCTGAAACGCCTAGTGATTTTCTTCACGCCCTCACCTGAAGTTTCTCTTCACGGTTTTAAGGCAGTTGGGAAAAAACCAAAATTAATTTACCTGGTGGGAATTTTCTGCTAATGACTTGTAGAGACCATTCTGTGATGGTTCCTTCCTTCTGGAGCAGTCCCAGCACTGGCTCTGGAAGTGCCCAGAGGAAGCCCAGGTCCCACGTGCAGGGCTGGGAGAAGAGGTGGGAAGAGCTGGAATCACCAGTTTGGGAACTGGCCAGCAGCTTACTGGGTCCAAGGGAGCTGTGTTAGCTGTGTNCCCTTTTTTTTTTTTGAGAATCAGTGGAGTGAAAGAAGTGGGTGGTGTATTTTGGATAGTTTCTGAAGTGGAAGGAAAAGATCCATTCCCTTCAGATAAGTAGGGAAGTAGACTGATAAATTCTGTCACAAGGGAAGTTCGTGTCTGTACATCAAGTGTTTCAGAAGCAGGTTTTTGTAAACAGCATAGCTCGAAGACTGGGGCAAATACATGTTCACCTTGATATTTGAAAGAGAAGTTTCGAATCTTACAGATAGATAGAAAATTGAAGGAGATGCACATCAGAAGGGAGTTGCAGCTCTTGAGATACTGAGTGTAAAAATCTATGACTGAGTGATTTAGCACAGCAAATGCTGTAGCAGTGGTCAGAGCAAACTGTTTCGGAAAGGTTGGTGGTAGGCAGGCAGAGGGGAAATAATCGGCAGCACACAGGAGACCGCGATGGCAGAGATGGATCACGAGGTGAAGGGAAAGGGGAAGGCAGAGAGGAGTGGGATTACCACAGATGTGAGCGTCCCACTGAAGTTTTCCTGTCAAGATGGATGATTTCAGTCTTGGTAACGTCAAATGGAAGGAAATTTTGAGAGGGTCAAGTGCTGATGTGTCAGAGTCAGGTACTGAGGGAGTCCAAGAAGTGGTAACTGGAATTTTAAGTGTTCATCTGAAAATGACTTAATGAATGACAGTTTGGAATTTTATGGTTATTTCAATTGTTCCTTCGATTACTCCCTCTTAGTTTACAGTAAACCCATGTTTTTCTATCTGCAAATCTCCCCAGCTAACCAGGTACATAAAAGACAGGCTGGTGCATTTCCTTCTCGTACAATGCAAGTAGTAACAACATCCTGCAGCTGATGCAGCACTTTGATCGGATTTTGCAGTTGCCAATTGGAAATTGATAAATAATGATATTAATGATCCATGAGAAGGAACATGCTCGACTTTTTGTCTTCTCAGTGTGTCAGTGCAGAGGGTTAGGTACACTTGTGTACAGCTGAAATGAGCGTGATCAGCATAAAAGCCATCACTAGGATTGAGCTTTGGAGTAACAGTCCAGCTGAAAAGAGTTGGTCGCTGAAGGAGTGACGCAGGAAAGATTCTCTGCATGGTTCGTGTCCAAAGCACAAAGGGGAAAGGCTGGAATTAGGTCAGGAGAAGAGTGGACTAGCACAGGGGAGACGTTGCAGTCCAGACATTTGTTGGTGGGTCAAGGAATGTAAGTGGTTCAAGGGAGCTGCCATCAGTGAAATGACAAAAAGTAGCTTTGCTCACCTGATACAAGCCTGTAATATGTTGGATCAGAAGGTGAGAAAGTAGAATCTAGAGTTTTTCAAGAGACGGTATCAGCTGAAAGAGGAGGTTTAAGTATGGAGGGTGTTGCATGACAAGGGAGGTTTGGCATGAGGGAAGGTGAAAGCATGTGAAGCTCCGTGTTAATAACCAACGAGGGGAAGGAATGGGACAAGAGCTGGTGGGAACAATCATTTTATCTGATGGACATGCTGAGTTCAAGCCCAAACACCTTCTGCTTCCCCTGGCAGTGGGTATTCTGGGAATCCAGGGCTGCTCCCTCGTGTCTGCAGCCTGAATCAGACTCACTGTCTATACGATTGGTGATGGATTATGCAGTAAATGGGTGTTGCCCTTGTTGCCCTCTTTTTTTTCCAGTTTATTATTCTTAAGTAAGGCATTTAATCAACTGTGCATCTTTGGTAGCCTGAAAAATGTAAACACTTTATGGAAAGAAACGTAAGCATTAAGGCTAGAAATAAAATATACTTCTATCTTTTAAAAGGTTTATCTTTACCCTTAAATATGCTGATTGAGCTTATTCTTTTTCGCTTAGTCCTTGTGGGCCGTTAAAATCAGTTGCTTTTTCCCATCTCAAGGAAATGCATCTTTGACACTTCTCATGACCTGAGTCACGATGCTGTCACGGAGCCAGAAAACATCCTCAACGGTCATGGGTAAAAGAGCAGAGCTGCCGAGGGTGTGTGGTGGGTGCGAGGGGGACAGATTGCTATGGTTTGTTTCAGTTCCTATTCTATGGGTGTTTCAGACAAGCCATTTATTATAATTACCCATGGATATTATTATCAAGTTCTCAAATGCAGTGGTTCTCAAGGCACTTTTTTTTTTTTTCCACATAACTCGGGATATATCCCGTGTATTCAACCCGGATTGAATTCAGATGCTAAAATATTTTTTCTTATGGCAACTGGAGGGAAAATAAGGCAGAGATGGAAAGGTGGGGATAAAAAATCGCAGATGTATTAACATGTAGTTTATCATCAATATTAAATTGTAGTAAGCTCAGCCCTTTGGGTAAGGGGCTGCCCTTAAACTTTCTCTATCTCCTCACCTAACACATCTGCACACAGAGATGCCCTTCAGAAATTCCCAGCCCCGTTCATTTTGCAGTTTCTAAGACAGGCTGATCAGTTTTTCTGACTGTGCTGTCCCAAGACAAAAAAAATTAAACTCATAAAGATAATTTTATTCTGTATCATTTGGAAGAGAAGTCTGAGACACCGAAATTTTCCAAAGTTTACAATGCTGAAGTGTCTCGGAGTCATCCCTGAAAGAAGGCTTTGAATTCAGAGCTGTGCTGATCTGAATTATGATGGATAGACACGACGAGGGGCAGCAATAGTGCATTCTTGTTTTCTCAAGCGCTTCATCATTCACCAGCAGACAGTGTTAGCAGAATTCCCATGTGCAAGAAATCGGAGCAACAGAGTCTCTTCACAGCGCCCGGAGGCTGCCTGCACGATAACCTCATTAGTGCAGTGTTAGTCTGAGCTCACAGAGTCCTGTCCTCTGAAGAGTTTGCAAACTCCAGGCCAGTGCTGTGGTAGCCACAGCCTCTGGCCCACAGCTGGCTTACAGCCACATGGTGGGGAGGATGGCACTGCTCCTTCGTGTTTGTTTGCAAAATACTCTGCAGCTATGCCCGTAGTAGTTAAAAGAAACTAATCTTGCACTCTTCCCATCTGTGGATTGCTGAAGGTGCAAGATCTGTTTCAAAGAGGATGGACTTGGCCTTGGCTGTGCCTGGCCTCTGCTGGAGATGACCCAGCAAAGGGTGGCCAGTTTGGCTGATTTGGCTGGTAACACCATCTGGAACAGCCCAGCTGAAGTGTTGCTGCCGCTGCCTGCGCAAAGCTTGGAGCCAACAGCTGGCAAACCGGTTTGGTTGGGTTTATTTTGAGTTTTGCCCATACATGGACTTAAGCTTTGCACAAACAGTATTTTTAGTTAAATAAGTCCTGAAAGATGATTATTATGCCAGACTTGTGTGTGTGGTGGTGGAGGGGTTGTTTTCTAAGGAAATGCCACAAGACACCTTTATTGTGCAGCTCTTTGAGCAGCTTTAGCACAGCAAACCAGTGTTTGCGAGGAGGTGAAACAGCAAGGGAAGAAGCAGATATTTGTGTCAGATTTTCAAGGAGTTACTCTTTGCACAAGGCAGTTGACACTGTAGGTGTCCTCACAGCTGTTGTGAGAGGTGTCACAGGGCCCAAGACATTGTTACTGTTCTGGCAGGATGGTTTCCTTTCCTTTCTGATTCCTCTGGACTGTCAGTGTAATTTCTTCTCCATACAGGAAAAGAAAAAATACACATGGAGGTAGGAGAAATGACCAACCGTAGATCACTAATTGTGTAAGTAATGGATAGGTTCATATCCAGGCAGAGCTTGAGGTTGGAACTGTTCTTTCATCATCCATCTTTGGCCAGGTAGAGGCACAGGCAGCAAAGGGGTCGTGGGAGTTCCTTCTCTGCCGAGGACAAGAGGAGATTATTGTATCAGTGAGTGGGACACTTCATAACTGAGGGACAAAGTTTCTGAAACTGAAGATAGTAGAAAGATTCCAGAAGGAGGAAGGGACTGTTATGAGGCCATGTTCAGATTTTGAGTGGATGATGCTGAAGTTCAAGGAGCTCGGGTGAGAGGGCAGGGGACGCTGTCCCAGCAGTGACTGAGACACTTGGGCTGGCGCTTTTGCGTCTCGGCAGAGCACTCCGACTTAGGAGCTGTCACCATCACATGCCTTGCCTAGATGCAAACAGAGAGCAAGCTCTGCTTTCTTAGGACAATCGTGAGATTTAGTGCAGCTGCGTTTCCAAAGGTTCCATATCAAACGGATTTAAATGTTACAAAAACAACCGGCTGCGTTATTTTCTCCCATCCATTCCAATGGAAGCAAGTTAGTGATAGGTTTAGCTCTGAGTGGCTACATGATGTGTGTACATATGTAGTAGCTAAGACATAATATTCCTCCTTTAACGGGTCTGATTGTACTGGAAATATTGAGGGCTAGGGTGTGAAATGAGTTTAAATTTGATAGGACACAATTCAAGGAAATGGCAATGTAACTTTAATTGAGAGGCGATTGTTAACTAAAATAATTAGTTTCCTGACTTTTTCTAGGAAAATGTCTAACATTTTACAAAGAAAGATAACACATGTTGGACTGAGTAAAACAAAACATGAAAGAAAAAGCCCACTTTGGCAGTAATTAGGGCTCGTGGTGCTGGGTGTGTTTCCCGGGTCGTTACTGAATTTGTCTGTCAGGCTCTTCCAAGGACTCCGTGAGCCAGCATTGCTTCCGCTGGGTTCTCTGCTCGGGTCACAAGGCAGCGTTTCTCACCAGGGCGCTCCTGTTTCCTCTTCCGACTGTAGTAGATTACAGATTATACTGGAACATGTCTGAGGAAAGGTCAGAAACGAGGGTGAAAGTCTTGGAACTGAACCTGGGAAGCTTTCCATTCTCATCCGGGAAACTTTTTGTACTGAATAAAAAGCAAAGCAAAATAAACCGCCACATCCATGACACTTCTGTTTTTCCTGCCATTTTTTGCCGAGCAGTTAGAAAGGATTTTGTTTCCCTTGCATTATGCAATTAGGGAATGTTTAGCTGAGGAATCCTCAGTGTTGCACTAAACAGAAATAATGGCCAAACATGGTTCATTTTCCTGTAACTTGGCCTCCACATGATTGCATAGCCCGGAGTTACTGCACTTTTATTTACCAAATTATAGATGTTTATATGTAGTGTTAATGTCAGTAGACTACGTGGTACCCTTTGAAATGGAGTCTGTTAAATACTGGAAGATATAAAAGCTAATCAAGTGGGGTTTGAATTTTAATGGCACTGCATTACTAAGCTTTTTGTATTGGAGTAATGGAAGAAAAACGGAAAAAATCAACATAGAAGCATTTTATTATAAGGCTGAGAGGTGCTTGATACCACTTTAGTTTTTCAAATAAAGTGTATAGAGAAACTAAAATCCTTCTGATCATTACTTTCCTACCAGAAAAAATTGTCTGGGCCAAGTCCACTTTGCTTTATTCGCTGACAGTTTACACCAAAGAAAATCTTGCAGCACTTGGAGACATGTCATACACATGCTGAAATGTAACGGGTGAAAGGGTTTTATTTCAGTTTGTTGATAAGTTGGTGTTTGCATCCCTTAGGTGCGAGGGTGTAGTTTTGGTTTTAAGCTTGGGTGTGATTTAGGAGTTCCATTTCTGTTCATGGATGGGATCTCTGGTACCGATAGATTCAAACTCGGTTGAAATCAGATGAGAAGGGATTTGGTTGCATTAATGTGGAACTATGCGTAATGGGGGCTGCATCCACATCTTTCTTTCAGGATCCCACGAAGTCTTTTTGCCACACTGTGTTGCTGCTGAACACAATCCTTGGGGCTGGGGAATGTCCCTGCCAAGCTGCATTTGGATGTATAATTGTGTCGTTAGTAGTGCCAAAAATCAGAGTGTTTCTCCTCCTCTCTCCTCAGTGTTGATCTCTGACAGCAGTGCCCTCAAGTGCTCTGCTCAAACCCTGACCAATTTGAAATCTGGCCTGAATTCATCAAGGCTCTTAGTTGATCAGAAGAGGACATGTAACTGTATTAATTGCTTTCAGTTGATTGATTGCTTTTTGAACAGTGTTAGAAGCTTGCAAGTCTTGAATGTTATTCCCCTTGATGTAGCTTTCCTTTCTTATCCAAAAATACAGTTTGAAAACTTAAAAAAGTGTAATTTGATCAAATGTTTAAATCTCATCTTCAGGCCTAAAGAGTAACTTATAGATTTAACATTGATTGTAAATAAAATAATTGTAAGTAAAATTTTAGCTGTTGATAAATTGACATTGTGGTGGTGGAGGTGTGTGGAGAGCTGAGGGTGTCTCTGCCCAGGGGTTCAGGAGGGAAGCGATGCCGTGGGACCACGAGCCTGTCCGGCCATACCTGGGAGCTGCTCCTGATGGCTTTTCCACAGATGTCCAGCTTTGTCAAAAACCACTAAATCTTGTGAAGTTTATTTTCCTTATAGCATCTGTGTTTTATAATGGTGCTTTTAATTTGTTTTTTCTTTGTCTGCTGGGATTTCTTTTGTCCGGCACTTTCAGGCCTCCCTTTTTTCCTCGGTGGAAGTGAGCCTGTTAGTGATGGCCGGTTTGGGAATACAGCTCGGCCCGGCCGGCCCGGCGGCCGCTCCCTCCCTCTGACAACAAAGCCCATTGTTGTTTTCTTTCTTCACTTTTATCCTCAACTTAATCCATTTCTCCTTTGAGTGTCAGTGGAATAAAATGTCTGGAAAAGCGTGGCACAGGTTTTGGGGGGATGAGATGGAGGTGGTTTTGCAGACTCTCAGCAAACAGGTCCAAAACCAATGGATTGGGTTTTCCACATCTCAGCAGGCAACATTTACCCGATGTAACTTGCAAATAAACTTGTCAGACTGCAGAGCCACGGCATCCTCAGCTTTTTGGAAGTCCCTTAGTAAAATTAGTGAGAGATTTACCAGCCTAGACTGGCTTTAATGTGTTCCATGCACAGCTCTGATATGAAAATCTCCTCTATGGCAGCCCATGGAAAGACAAATACTTGACCTGGTGCCTTGCACGGGGTCCTGCGGGCTCTGGGTGATTACCAAGGGAAAGTGCCTCCTTGCTCAGGATGCTCCACTGGAAATGATCCTTGAGAGTGCATGTTTGCTGTGGAATTGTGATGGTGATGATTGATTGCAATAAAAGTATTCCTGGAGTAGTCAGTAGGATGTGATCTGTGTGTGTCAGTCTACAACCATTTACAGTCAAATGCACTGTCCACATGTCGGGAGGTAACTTGAGTTCAGCATTCTGCTGGATGAAAAATATTGGATATTTCTACCCGACTTAAACTTTGGCTTATTTGTTGCTTGTCCTTTGACAGTGAATCAACAACGGCTCAAGCTGTAGAAATAATGTTGATGCTTGACTGCGTTCTTTGTGCTCCTTTGGCCCAATCCGACAGCCCTGTGCGCACACAGCTCCTGTTTGCTGCAGGAGTTTCCTACTTAGAAGGGCTGGAGGAAAGGAAGGGTAATTTTTCGGATTCCTGGATGGGTACAGCAGCACACCAGAAAATTAGGGGGTTTTCTTTAACCTTAATCGTCCCCACCATCTTAATATTACTGCAGTCAGATTTGCAAGAACAACTTTCCTGTCAGAAATAATTTCTCTCCTCTTTGCAGCATTCCAACTTTTAATTTTTGACTGGTATCACTTTTAATTACATTTTTTGCAGTTAAGCAACTGACTGTTGCAGCAGAAAATGCAGGTTGGCAGGCAATGGTTATTGTGACATATGTTTGGTATTTACAGCTTTTCCATTTGTCACAGCAGAATTTTTTTATCATGTTTGTGCTGTGAAGTGCTGTGCCTTATGAGGTCTGGTTTAGTTAATTTTTTATTGAGGTTTGTATACATCAGATTAAGCTATACTTCCAAATACATAGCTACAAGTTAAATGCTTGACCTCTTGAATGTTTTTTGGTTTCCTTCTCAAAGAAGAATCATCTTATATTTTAGTCCCTTTCAGAATCTCTTTTACACATTTTCATTCTGTCTTTATAGTTTAGTACTTTTTTTTTGGTTTAATTATGTTTTCTTAGATGTGAGCCTAAGAATTTGTAAGATGTTGTTCCTACAATTAATAAAATCTCTGAAGGGATGAGTTAATCCTGCAGTTTTCTAAGTATCCCTAACTGCTCTGGGATTCCTCACATTGTATAGAAGCAAAGCAGCTCATCTGTGTGTAGGAAGGACGTCTGCAAATTCCTCATTTTTCTGCATGCAAATATTCCATTGAAGGTTTTGCATATGGAAAACCAGATGAAGCTGGGAGCAGAGGGCACTGAGACATTAAATGTGCCTTGAGAGGGGGCTGTTCCAACACAGCCTTTGGATCAGTAGTCCAGAGTTAATCATTATATTCTGAACAAGTAAAAGAAAACAAATTACAGACATTTGGAGCCCACTCAGTAGATACTGTTGGTGTTTGCTGTGCCCATGTGGATCCAGGGGAATATGGGAGAGGGAAACACTTCCAGAGGGGCCTTGGCTGCAGGAACAGTAACTAATTAGACAGTAATGCACAAAACTATTCATACGTCTTCCTGCAAGAACCAAAAGTGCATGATCAAACTAATATTTAAAAAAATTAATTGCATCTCAGTCTTATTTAAAACTGAGCTGGGGTTTTTTTTCCCTTTCCCTTTTCTTTTTATTCCAAGTTGGTGCAGGAAAATTGCTATTAATGAAATCTGCTCTCTGGGAACTTCAATAGGCTTGTTCTTCATTAAAGCCTTGCTATTTCTCTTAAAACGTATTGATGGATGCTCAGGCCAGATACTTATCACAAAATACACTTTGTAATTTCATCATTTCTGTTATTGTGCTTCTCCGAGACGCAGAGGTCTGGGGACTTTGCAGAAAAACCCAAATAAAACCCCCAAGCTTACAGTTATATAGTATTAAAAGAAGGGTGAAGGAAGCATTGAGTGTCTTTAGGATGATGAGACATTCATTAAGATTTTTCCGCCTTCCTTTTCCTATTTTCAATCCATGTGAAGTACCATTAAAGCTTTTCAGGCAGCTTCCTGTGAGAAACCCTTTGCTGTGCTGTTTTTCTTCCTTGAAAAAAGGTGGCTGCTCTTGAGGCAGATTGTATGGATTTGGCCTGGGATTTGTATAATATCTGTGTAGAATGCATCGGTTGTTTAGGAACCTAATTCCCAATATGGTTCCCTTTTGATTAAGAACAAAGCCAGCGTTTCACAGCATTATAGGAACACAGAAAAACAAGTTAATGATCTAAACCTTTTAATTCATGGTTGCTTGTCTATTTAAAGTACTTTTGATTCCGCTATAAACAGACTGGCCCCTTTTTTTGTTTAACTTCTTTCTTTGGTTTCTTCACATTTCTTTCTTTACTGTCCATGAAATTTGGAGCTAGTTTCCTTTTCCAGCTGAAGAATGAAAGGTTGTGACTACAGAGTGATACAGCGAGTAAGAAAGCGTATCCAAACTGGGCGCCCATCCAGCACAGACCTCTTTGAAACCAGCTAAATTTAGGGTTGTTGAGGGTTTTTTTGTTATGTTTTCCCTTTCCTTTTTTTCAGTACCTATGTTTCATGTTCGTCTTTTTGAATGAATATGAAATTTGTTACTTTTCTGATACTTTCTTGATTTTTACATATAGTTTGGCGGGGCTTTATTTGACATAGTTACTTGATATTTTCCTCCAGCCTTAGCTCTGCAGATGATTATGCTGCATGTCTTTATCCGTCGAGACAACAAAAGCGACCTTTTCAGGACTCCCAATTACCAACACTGTATGTGGTACTTTAGGAAAATAATTCCCTTCCAGATACTCCTTTTTTTTAAATAGAGAATTGGAATCCAGAGCTTGTCCTTCAAATCGAACTTGAAAACTTTTCAGTGAACAAAACTGCCAGGCAAGCAGCAGCAGCAGGAATAATTTCCCTTGCATGGAAAGGAATCCTTCCTTATCCCCATATGTAAAATTAGTACTTGCTTCTTCCATTGTAATTTATTCTTTATCTGAAACAAAGATTAATTTTTTAGATTTTTTTCTTTCATTACAAAAGAAGCTCGTTTTTTCTTTTTTCTTTTTTTTTTTTTTTTGTCTTTTTTTATCTTATTTCAGGCAGATGTAGAAATGACAAATGAAGAAAAAATTCCAATAATGTATTTTATTGCATCTCTATTCCATCAAGGTAAATTGAACAGCCAAGACACTTACAATAACTTCACAAACAACAATCCCGGGAATCCTCGACTCCTGCCTCTCCCAAGTTTGACTGTGGTGTTGCCTCTTGCTCAAATCAAGCAGCCAATGACATTAGGGACCATCACCAAACGCACAGGGTAAGTGGCACAAACCTTTCTTAGCCTTTATGATTCATGTGGAAATCATTTGTGTTATTAGTGAGAATTGGTTTTATTCCATATTTTAATTTCAGTGTATGTAATTTCATGGCAGCAGAAGTGGGGTGGGAGGAGGAGGAGACAGAAAATATCAGAGAAATAAATACAACCTGAAAACAAACCTCTGTAAATTCAGGAGTATTCATTTGGGTGGGTCAGGAGAAGTTTTCACACCAGGAATTGGAATGAAACATAAGCAGAGCTGTATTCAATCAGAATGAAATATGGTTTTACTTTTTTTTCCAAGGTTGTTTATTTTGATTTCAAACCTTTTCAAGCAGAAACGATTTTTGACCATCAGAACTGGAAAGACAGTAAGCCAGGTTGAGCAGAAAGGCAAAACTTAATCCTGCTGTTTTCTTGACCTTATTTTTCCTCTGTTGCACTGTTCTGGACTGGGTAATTCACGTGTGGATTTCCACTCCAGAGCCAGCTGCACTTTGGTACTTCTCATGTGCCATCATAAAGCACTTCAAAATATTTGTTGGGAAAAGCTCCTCTAGATATAGATATATAATACAATTTTATGAGCTTCGTAAACCGTAGCTATTTTAAATTAATTGATACTGTCCAACAGTTGACATTTTTCTCTTGCTAAACTTTAAATATTCTTTTATTGCAATTAAAGCTACTGGGTGATGATTACATTTTTCCTCTCTCATTTTCTGGCTGTTTGAATTCCTGAATATTTTCTCGTTAAAAATCTGATTGATCCTTTAGTTTACGGAGGGCTTTTATATTTTTAAGGAAAGTAGATCAAGCATGGCATGTGGTTGGACAAAACAACTGAGAGTCCTACAGCTTCCTAACCTTTTCCTGCATTTTGGCAGACGCAGGCACTGCCTCCCTTGCTTCAGTGCTTTCTTGCTCAAACCCTGCTCGTGAGGTGAATTTCACCTTGTGTTTCATGAACCGGGGATTATTTTTCAGGCGAGAGCTCGCGGATATTCCCTCTCTCCCTGAGTAATTCCCGTATTCCGTGCTTGAGTTCAGGAGGTGCTGTAAAATGCCTTATGTGGGTGCCCTGGGTGTGCATGCTGACAGAAGCTGGGGTGTGTGCACATGCGGATCCATTCGCGTCTATCCAACAATCCACTCCTGCCCTTGCCGTGAAACGGGAATTTCACGGGGCTTGTTGAGCCAAACGTGAACCACGAACACGCAGTTGCCCCAAGCACGGAGAGGAATTCCTGAACTTCACAGATAATTGTAAATGGAACTTAAGAAACAGCGAAGAAACAGTTTGAGGGTCATGTTGAGGTTTAGCTTCCTCCACAGACACATTTCAGTTGCTTGGTTTTGCCTTTTTAGTTTTCTGCTCACAGTTTAAACACAGGCAAGGGAAAAAGATTGTGCTGCTGCTCAGGTGAATTTTGGAAGCATATCCAGGTATGATCCTGGATGAGGGAAGGGAGGTGGGATCAGGGGGAGGTTGTCACAGGGCAGGAAGTCACAGTTCCTCAAAGAGGGGAAATACCAAAAACCTGACTTGAAGAATACAGCCAGTGAAGGACAGAAATGTAAATGGGGGCTCCCAGAACTGGAATAGACACTTAGACCCAGGTGGGACATGGCAGAGAAAGAAATTAAAAATTCACCTGTGGGCCTGCCAGGGGAGGTGGGTGAAAGGAGCAGTGAGGAGAAGGATTTGGGAAAAAGCTCTTGGCTTACAGTAGTAATTAATGTAAAATTTCTTACAAAAGTTTCCTTAATGCTGTGGTGATACCAGCAAACCTTTCTAAAATTATTGCAATTGTCATAAGTCTGCAATATTTTATTTACTGTTTTATTCTTAAACATCTACAACATATTCGGAGTGTTCATATTCATAGTTTTCTGGTAAATTATACTATTCACAAACTGTCTCTGTTCCATTTTATGTAATTTTTAAAACTAATTAAATTTAAAATGCTCAGTGAGGCATATGTAAGGGGGGAAAACAACAGTCATGGGAAATACCCTGCTGTGTAAATAGAGTTTTCATGAATGAGGATCATAATTTTCAGCACAGCCCACGTAGCCTTGTAACGCTAAGCCGAGAGCTTCCTTCATTTGTTCTGCATCCAAAATATTTGATGAAAGTACACAAAATTAACATGAAAAGCTGTTATTTATAAAGCAGAGATTTAAGAGGAATGCCTAGGATCCAAGAAGCCTGGCATGCCTAAAATGACCAAATTGAGACAGCAGCCTTAACTTAAACCTCCAGGGGGCAAAGCGTGTGTTTAACATATTTAACATCTGCCCTCATATTTCTGCAAACACATAGCACTGCAAGTCTGTGCAGTGTAATATTTCGACAGGACAGGGACCATCTGCCTCACTGGGAGAAGTGTAGGAGGCATGTATTACTGCAAATGGCAAAAGACAGATGTATTTACACCTACATGGTCAGCACCTCTAAGCACTGCTCCGAGGAAACAAGGCTCTTCCTTGGGAGCAGCTGCTTAACCTTGCGATTGTGCAGCGATCAGAAAAGGAGCCGGGCTCGGGATCACTCGGCTTCTACAGTCGCTGCTCAGCCACCCTCAAAGCAAGATTCCTCTCCCGTGCTTGTGACTTTGAAAGAATTAAAAATGGAATCTGTCGCAGCACCTTTCTAAAAGGAAAAAGCGAGGCTAAAATACCGGATAATTAGAGGGCTGGATTTGTCCGTTTTATTTGCTTTTAACATCAGCTGCTTTAATATTAAATCTTCATGAAGTCTTGTAGATTTTATTAACTAAAAAGTCAAGTTGAGGTTTGTTCTGCCAGTATCCAAGACAGCAAAATATTTTCCAGGTACTGAAAGAACTGATCAGTGCTCTTAATATCATGTGTCTGGAGCAGAGCTGCAAAGCATGTCATGCTGCTTGACAGGTGGAATGGCAGTAAATTTTTTAAAAGTGTTCCCTGTAGCCCTATGGGAATGAAAGACGGGGTCTGGAATTGTGTCCTGACCGTGCTGTTCATCACCGATGCTTTTTTTTCCCGCTGCAAACACGCAGATTTTGGGACACGTTCTGATCAGTCACTGCTCTAAATACAAGTCCCACTGTCAGCATGAAGTATCTTGGAGCATCCCCTCCCTTCCATCGCTGTCCTTTCCTTCTTCCCTGCCCTCTGCTTCTTCCCTTGCTTTTTCAGGTCTCCCACTGTAATTTCCGCACCTTCATCAAGCACTTAATTTTTGTCCCTACATTTTGTCATCCCATTGACTGGCTTTCCTGTAGTTTGTGCTGTCAGCACATTCTGAGGAGCAGGGAGGCTTCCCAAAGGGGCTCTAACACTAATGAGTAAGGAAGCTTCTGATGTTTTAAAGATTAGGGGGGGATGCAAGACAGCACAAGAGCTGGATTTAGTAAGTCTTTCCCTAACCGTGCCTCAGTTTCCCTCTCAGAATTTTGATAGTAGTGCTGCATTCCTTGTCAAGGCTGGTGAATGGGTTAATTCATTGCTCATTTACAAAGAGCTTATAGATTGGAAAGGGGAAGAGCTGTATGATCCATCCCGTTGTCTATAAAAGGCAGTGAATCAGAACATTCTAGAATTCAGCTTTGTGCCCCGCAGTAGCTCCATAAGTGTTCCTTGTGTTTGTGGAATGAGTTGTAGTTAGTTTCCAGTGGGGACAAGGATGAGCTGTAATGGGAAGGAGGGAAAGAAAAGATACAATAATTGCCCCAAAAGAAAAACTGTTTTCAAAGTTGGCTCTTCTGACAGCAGCATTTGTTTTAACTTCCTCAAGGGACACGGTCATTATATTTGTATCATACTTCACTCCCCAGTTCATCCTGGCTGGAGTGAGCAGCAGGATGGAACCTGCATTAGCTGGGTCTTGTCAAAACACAGAAATCCAGTGTGCCTTGCAGGAAAGGGATAAACCTTGCTTTTTTTCCAGCCAGGAGATTTAGATAGTGTATTTTTAAACATGAAACTCTATCCCTTCTTCATCCCATCCCTCATTCCACCCTCAGTGAGGAAGGGGGAAGTAGGTAATTTTATCATTTTAATTTTCTGTGCACAGAAAGTCACTGATATCTCTTGGGTTTATTTTGTCTCAGAGAGCTTCATTTATCCCAGGGCCAGCTACTGCAGCAAACAAAAACAAGGAGTGCAAAATCATCACGTTATGGTACAATTAATTAGGAAAAAATAACTGAAAAAGTAGAGAGAAAAAAAAGAAGTAAAGCTAAAGAATCCAGCACAATTGTCTGAAGCCAGATTCCTTTTCTGGCACATTCCCTTTCTGGCACATTTCTCAGACATGTTTTATGTCACCTTTAGTTTTTATAACACATTTTGGTAATAAAGCAGCTGCTGTAATGATTTGTAATTGATACAAAATACAATTATTTGCACTAAAGTTTGCTCAGATGTCACCGTTTATGAAAGGATTCTCCATTTAGCAGCATAGCATGATGAGGGTTGGAATCAATGCCTATTGCACAGCTTATTAAAAGCTTAAATAGTTTTATTAAACACAACAACACAAAATCAAAGTATTTCAGTTTTCAATTTGCTAAAACTCAGAATCAGGTAAGAAACTGAGAAAATTCTGTCAGAACTTTGAATGGTAAATCATCTTCATTCCATAATTTCCTTTGGAATTTCTCCCTAGCTCTGGGAAATGGGAACCTGGGTGAGTTTTGCCTTGGCATTGCTCTCTTGCTGTCACCGAGTGCAGCCATCTGGTGCTGTCTCTTCAAGGTTGGGTTATCCTGTAATTTGTGGATTCTCTCTCGCTCTCAATTAGCATTCCATCCATATTATGTGAAGGAAATAGTGGAAAACAGTTGCTTATATAAATATCATAGGGAAAAAATGGTCATCTTTAAAGAAATTAGGTCTTTTGAACGGAAAGGAGGTACTAAGTTGGTTTTCTCACGCTTAAAGCATTTTACTAAGGCTCTGCTGAAGTCTTTGGAAGTGTAATTACATTTTTTTCATGATACAAGATTTTCTATCCATTTCCATCCATATTCCATCCAAAACTAACCAAACAAAACCTTCAGTTGAAGCCCACCTGGGCCAATTTGTAATTAAAATAAAGAGAATTTGTTAATTTGCAAGTATGATCAGATCAATATAGCATTTTGTGGAAAAAGAAAAAGCCTGTGTTATCTTCTGGAATGTTTAATGGGCTCAGCTAAGTGTCGTGTGCCTGATGTCTGCAGACAGAGCAACTGAGGCAGAGAAGAAAAAAAAATAGTGTCCAAAACATCCATGATCATCATTTAGAAATTGAATTCTAAGCTCCCAGGCAGATCCGACCACTCTCCAATGACTCTTCAAATTTACACTCAATACATTCTAGGTTTTAAATTATGTTGGCTTTGGGTTATGCAGGAGATTTAGCTTTCAATTAAATATTTAAGCAGTGCAGTAGTGCTGGACATTTTCTAGACTGGCCTTTGACTCAGGGACTGGATGTGCTGACTGTATAGGAGATCATTCAGTTCAGACAATTTAATTGGGTTTTATCACTGTTCAAAGACGATTTATTAGGTCTAGAAGGGTGGTTGGTTCTACCAAATGAGCTCTGTCCCCAAAAATGTTAACCAAACATTCATTAAATACAAAAAGTTAAAGGCTAGTCCCTTATATGGAGCTCAAAAATGTTTTTTGGCCTATAGTACTAATTAAAAATAGGGGTTTTTTTCTGTAATATTCTATTCTTTATTGGATTTTTGCATCTTTGCATGTTGAAGAATGTATGTCTTAGGTTTGTACCTTCACCTGAATGTTTTTTGAGAGGATGCCTTCATTCATTGATGTTGTGCTCATGTCAGATTTAGTTCACTGAATTCTTTTTTATCAGGCTGGTATCCTTTTAATTGTGTGGGTCTATGGCTGAGTGCTTTATACATCCTTCAGTGCTGGGCCTTTTCTGGTAATTCATTGCCTGAAAATATTTCACCTCTTTCAACTACCTAGAACTTATCGCTGAGTCAGAGTAGGAAAAGAAAATGGAACCATTGGCATTTACAAAATCAATTATTCAGAGATTTTGTGGGTGATGTTTCATCCCAAATGAGACTCAAAGAAGCCTTGAGCATGCGAGTAGCTCTAAATTTGCCTCCTATTGCTCCTTTCCAGATTTTATGCAAATGTCTCTATGGCAATGGCTTTTTAAAGGGAGATATCTGTTAAAAATGCCCTCAGATTAATGGGTTAAAAACTATCCACTGTGCAAAATACTTGAACAAAACATAAAATCAAATCATGGTGTGAATTGTTGGGTGACCAAAAGCACTCAGCTCTAGATCTGGTGATTTGAGCATCAAATACATTTGAAGTAAGTTAGGCCTCTCTTTCCTGCATCTGTGCAAGCTTTTAATGGGGGGAAGAAGATTTCTGGGTCATGCAGTTGAATTTCCTGGTGTGTTTCTGTCCTAGCAGAAGGCTGAGTAGCTGTCCCTAAAAGGTTGTGAGTGCACCTGTTGGTTTCATTTGACCTCCTCTCAGTAACTTTGTAAAACTGCCCCATCTGCCCCTTAGCGTTCCGTGGAAAACCCCCACCTAGGACTGATTTCGATGCTAATTCCCTTTTCCTGTCAATTCTGACTTCAGTATCTGCGGCAGCCTCAGCTTTGGCAGCAGATCGGAGGCGGGGGCCCTGAGCTGTGCCTGACCCGAGCTCTGACTCTGAGCCCAGCTTGCACCGATGCCCCCCGTGTGTCCCAGCATGCGGAGCCCTCCTGCCAGCTCCCGCGCCGGGGCTGTGCCCTGGGCAGAGCTGCTCCCCTGGCAGGGCCTCAGCTCCTCCAGGGCACCAGCAAGGGTTCTAACAACGATTTGTTCACTTTCTGCATAAGTCTTAATAGCATGATATACAGTGTACTTGTTGGGAATTGAGTTCTCATCTAATTTCTGTGCATTTTTCCCCTTTACGTGAAGACCTTACCTGTTTGGAGCAGGATGTTTTTCCATAAAAGCTCCTTGGTGAGTTCCCAGTTCAAACCCAGCATGCCTATACTCCATTTGCTGTCCTCGCTGAAAATAACTTTGTGCTTAGACTTTTTAATTTTGGATTAATTTTTTGGTTTCGTTTGTTTACCTGCATGGCTGATCCATAGGTTTCCACCCACATAATTTCACTTTTAAACTATGGATGCGTGTTCACCATCAAGCATTGCAAGGAAATGAATTCACTTTTTTTTTTTCTTTTTTTTACCTTTGAGAGTGCATTTAATTTTTAAGTAGCAGGGAAGTTGAAAAAATAAATTACTTCTAAGTGGGCAGAAATGATTGCAACGTCTTTCCAAACAAGCCTCTTTTTTTTTTTTTTCTATATTGCTTCCTTTATTATTGTAGCACTAAGTTGCTTACAGACAGAAAACATCGATGATGACCTCTGAAAAATAAGCCAGATTAGCAGTGAGTAGGCAGTAAAGTACTGCAGTGAGAGGTGAAGCAGTAAAATGGGCACTGAAAAAAAAAGGAGAAAAGCTGATTACTCTGGAGAAAAAAATCACAGAATGGTCTGGGGTGAAAGAGACCTTCAAGATCATCTCGTTCCAACATGGGGAACAGTTCCCTTAAAATTGAGATATTTGAAATAAAAGGGGATTTCATTTTAATGTGAAAAATTGCAGTATACTATAAGAGCAAAAGCAAGTTTGAACAAGTTTCTTGATGTTGGAGCTTGGTTCAGTATTTGGGCAGTGCTGCATCACCTCAGTCACCACTTTGTAATGGGATTGGGCTTTGGTGCTGGAAGTTTTGGATAGTAAGAATGGAAGAAGTAGGAACATCGTAGAAAATTTAAAAACTTCCAGCTAGGAGTTTTTTGGGGGTTGGGTTTTTGGGGGTTTTTTTGTGGGTTTGGGATTTTCTCTCTGTTCT
This sequence comes from Edolisoma coerulescens, assembly GCA_013397115.1. Taxonomy (NCBI): domain Eukaryota; kingdom Metazoa; phylum Chordata; class Aves; order Passeriformes; family Campephagidae; genus Edolisoma; species Edolisoma coerulescens. The sequence goes on along the minus strand of VWZW01003549.1, from coordinate 288,817 downwards.
TAATTTAGCTAAGGATATCTATTAATTATGCCTATCAGTATCTGTTAGAATATTTGTACATGGCTCTTGGTTTTGTTCTAGAAGTTGGCTCCACGTGTATCACCCTCAATGTCTCTATCAAAATATTCTCTTCAGGAAAAGAACTTGTTAAGAGCTTTGTAGGACAGAATTCCTAAAGAAAGTCTGATGAGGGATATGGGAGCTGTACCAGGAGAAGCAAAGGCCACTGAAGGAAGAAAGGACACTTTGTTTTATTCCTGGAGAATTTCTGATTCCTGAAATACCTCCCTAAGAACCATTTCTAAATGTAGTTTATGGTGCACCAAAGAGTTTTGCCTGATGGTGATCTAAGAAGTGCAAAGGCTCTGGAGGAGTTTTGGCAGTGGATTTTCTGAGCAAAGGCTGTGTGGGTCACCCCCTGCACGAAGCAGGAGACGTCGTCAACTAGAAATGATTTTAGATTGAAGCAAGATTAAAAGGCCGAGATTAAAGAGGGGAATATATGAAATAGGCTCCAAAATTGTTGCCTGTCTTTCACAAGACTCTTTTGTGGTTTGTTTAATGCCAGTGCTAGCTCAAAAATATGGTCCTTACTAGTCTACAGAGAAATTAGGATAAAAAACACACTTTGGGTGGGGGAAGAAATCATGTTGTTTCCATTAAGGTCTTAATGAGACCTAAAATTCTGTAAACAAAATGAATGTTGATTTGACAGCTAAGTGCCTGGTGAATAAAGGATCCTACCATTGCTTTTTGTGCTTTTTCTTGCTTTATTCATGGTCTGACAACTGGAAACATCTTTGTTTTCGTGTTTTAGGCACAATGATAAATGTATTAAAATATCTGGACTTTGAAACAGATTTTTTTTTTTTTGTAATTTCATGTGCAATTGCAAATTTCGTGCAGTATTTTTCTCCTGATATTTTTGTTGCTGCTTATGTAGTCAAGGTAAAACTTTCTCCTTCAGCAGTCATAGATGTTTCCATTTCAATGGATTTAGTGTGGAATAAGTGTTTGTGTTTTTAAGAATCTCATATATTTGAAGCCTGTTTGTTGGGAATATAAAATCAAAGTGATTCTCAATCTTTGCAGACTGGTACTATTTGACTATAAATATTTGAATATATAAGGCAGTTCCTTCATATCGTATGTATGCAATTTATTTATTGTTTTAAAGTCACGTCACTTGTTTGACAATGAATTTAAAGATACATTTAAGAGCCAGAAGAATTTTATGAGACATAAAGCTCCATCATAAACTGTGCAGCCTCTGGTTTTCAAAATATTTAAAAAGTACTAATTCTTCCTGGTAAAATCATAATTAAAATGTAAACTAGTTAAAATATTGTAATTATTTAGTATTTTTACAAAGAGCTAACACAATGCATTTCCAGAGATTATGGCAGTTTGATGCGTTACAAAGTCAAGAAGTGGGAGCTGTGAATAGTTTCAGTAGGTCTTAATCTGTTCTTACTGTGTTGGCAACATGAAAGAACTTGCATGCTGAGCTCAGTCTCTTCATTGCTTTTTAAGCTCTGACAAAGTGATGTCTTAATTTCTTCTTTAGTTTCCTCCCATCTCCTTTTGTGCCATTTCAGTAGAAAATGTCAGTTGGCCACGTCTGCGTCTACATCTCAGTGCTTCTGCATTTAAAATAGAAATAATCCTCCAAAATTATGTTAGAAAATTTAATAATAATGCAAATTTCCCCAAATACATTGTATTCCTGATACAGATTTCTGCACAGATCTAACTGGGGTAAAACTACTGCCGTGTCTCACTGAATTCCAGGTGTAGTTGCACAGTGGAGTAGATCCAGAGAGGAAAAAGTAAACTGCCTTTTCATCCTCCTGATGTCTTAAATACTGTGCTGTTGTTCCTAATGTTTGAAAGGAATGAAGAGTGAAATTATAATGGGGAATGTTTTGGTCCCCTTTGCTTCTCTGTCTTGGTTTGAGCATTGACTCCCAACAATCTGGATTTCTTCCTACATCCCTTCTCAGGAAAACTATGGTACAGTCTTTTGGAAGTTACTATATTATGAAGACATTTTTGAAGTAACTGTTTTTAAAAGTGAGGCCAAATGTGCCTAAATTTCAGCTCTTGGAATAATTTATGAAGTGCTGACAAGCCAAGAGCAAGGAAAGAGCAGGAGTTCATAGCAGAAACAAGTCATTCACCACCTACCTTCAGCATTATTGTTTAGTTATCATTTATAAAGCTGAGAGGGTGTTTGCATCTGCAGAATAATGAGGATTTATAGTTTCCAAGTTGTTAAAATATCACAATGACATGTAAAGATATTTTTCTAATGGCATTACTGTTACTGAAAATAACTGGGCTTTGGAGGTTTGCTGAAGGAATGAAATTTGAGTTGGAATGTGTCGATGAAAACTCAGGAATCGAGTAAAATGATGGTCAAATGAAAGATTCCTCAGTTACAAGAGGGTTCAGAATAGACTTGTTGACATCTCAGCAGTATTTTCAGAAATCTGTCCAAACCAATGGGATGCACAAGTCTCTTTTGTTTGTTTGCTTGTCTTTGTTTGCTAGCAGGGCTGAGTTAACCACATGAGTAATCGTGTTTTACAAGGTCTGCTCTTTCTGTCTACAAAACATCATCCTCGAAGGGAAAAGCTTTTGGCACTGAAACCAACACTTAAGTGCTTGCCTTGAGAGATGTACATCCTAAAGACAAGATGTAAATAGAACTGAGCTTAGACCATTTCCTCTAAGGCTGTTTATAGTTGTATTTGGTTGAACACAGGTCTTGGGACTCAGAGTGTGGAGAACTCTGAAAAGATGTGTTGAGTCCCAGGTTCACTTCTGCTTCAAGCCTTGAAGTCAGTTCTGTCTCTGTAGAAGTTTACTCCAGTTTGTAGCTGAGAATAGCATTTGCTTCCAATTTTTTTTCCATTTTAAATTACTTCACTAACCTCGAAAAATCATTTTAATAACCTCAGGCTGCGTTGAATAAAAATTGAGAATATTAAGAATATTACGAGAGTATAGAAAGATTCTTTTGTCAAGAGGAAGTGAATATTTCTGAGTCATACCTGTGCTCTTGTTTTGCTTTGTAGTGATTGATGGGTGACACTGTCCTGAACAATCTTCTATATAAAACCTCATCATTTTTTGATTGAAGTATAGATCAGTCAGCAACACGACTCTAATTCGTGGATACATTTATATTTTCATTTCTGAAGGAATATGAGTGTGTGAATACTTGGAAAGTGAGAGCTAAAGTAATTCTCAATATACAGTTTGGTTAAAAATACTGTTTCTGGGACATGATTACTTCAAAGTGAAAGAAATCTATTCTGATTTTTTCTTAGTAGCTAACAAACACTTATTAGTTAACACAATCTCAATTTGAATATTCTAATATAGAGTGTGATGTGCTACTGCAAGCAGGGGAATACATTTATAGTCAGGAACTTTTTGGAACACAGATTTCTGACCCAGTCATCTGTAGCTGTAGGTTTAACAGTTGGATATTAAGTTCTTTGTGGTGGTTCAATACCAGAGTTACTGACTGTAAATTCCAACTGCTCTTTTGGGACATTCCAGCTTCTCCCTCATGTACAAGCTTCAGCTCTGATCCACATCCATGGAAGTTTGTCTGAATCTTTCCATGGACTCTGGGCAGTGTGATGGAATTCCTTTGGAAAGAGCTTTTTTGTTTTAATTTCTAATTGATACATGTGACCATAGGCTTGTCATGTGTGTGATCTGTTAGTATAAATTAAATATCATAACTATACAGTGTTTTAATTGATTTCTTCTGTTTAAAAATATTCTTCTAGTGCTGAATTCCATTGTAACACTTGCACTCCTTTGTTTGCACATACATATATGCACACACTCTTCTCAGAACTGGAGATTGTTGTTTAAAAACCAGGTTAATGGGGTGATCTAATCACAGGCTGAAATTGTGTGGAACAAGAAATTAGTAGGAGAAAAATGGAAAGGAGGGATGAGTAGGAAGAGAAGGGAGCAGTGAAAGAGTAGAGAGAAAAATATAAAAAAATTCAATTAAAAGGACTAGAACAAGGGGAACATGAAGAAGGAGGAATCTTGTGTGGGTTTCTCAAACAGCTTTTTTCTTAAGGAAAGGGTGAAATCCTGATTTAATGGGTTGAGGCATGGACAGTGCTCTGACCATAGTTTTGACTTTCTGCAGAGCAGAATGGTACCTGCAGGTCTCTGTGAGGAGAATCACCACGGGATGTCTCAATAAACATCCTCACACACCCCTGGATCTGCTCCATGCACATCGTGGGGTCCAGGCAGAGTGTCTCAATCTGCTTTTCCATGATAGAATTCCTGGTGTGTTCTAACACGTGGCTCATGAGTGTGTGCATCGTTTCACCTGCCCTGGACCCTCTGCATGTCGTTCCCTCCCACCCTTTGTCACACATATTCCCTGGTTATTCCTTGGAAAAGACAAGGAAATATCGCCCACCTGGAATGACTGACCCCGAATCTGTATTTTCATTCCCAAGGGATTTAGGATTTCTTTGTATTTACTTCAGAAGTTGTTTTTGTTGAATGCAAGTATTCAATATTGGGTCTTTTAAACAATTCAATTCTCCATTATGAGCCAGTGCTGTTCTTCAAGTTAATGAGTTCAGTGTTCCAGGGGAATTTGGGACCTGTTATTGGGAAACACTGAGCATCTGTAAATCCTGCTCAGCTTATGGGAACTGCAGATATTCACCATTTCTGAAGTAATACCTTAAAATTGCTGTTAAGGAAGGGACATATTAATTTTTTGAGAATTAACTTGCATTATTTTATTTTGTTCTTTCTTTAAAGCAAATCCAAACCAGCTCCACAGATTTCACCCAGTAAGTCTGTGGGAGGGGAGTTTTGTGTCGCTGCAGTCTTTGGATCTTCAAGGTCATGGTTTGCAAACAATTCCGGTCTCAAACGAGAAAAAGGTTGGTACCTTACAGAATTAGGAGTTGTATTTAAACTTAAATTCTTATTTCGTGATGGGTTCTGAGCAATTGGTGCTTGTTTGTGGGTTTTGTTCCTTAAACTCAGTGGCAATGGAGATTTTTAGGAACATGCTTGGGGTGCTTTGGGTAAAATTTACATGAAATTTTAATAAGTGAAATGAATAATTGATTTTTTATTATGATGCAATGACAGAAACCCAAATTTGATAGTTCAGTCCAAAGGTACTGTGTGAAGTGGCACTGAAAAAATTGTGAGATAAAGATGAAACACCTTTGCTAAAGCAAATGTAGAGCATGTGTTTGGGAATGTGTAATCACCTGAACACACCTTGGTGAGAAACTTGTTCCACTTTCTCTTGTATGAGATTTTCATACAATTGAGTGAAAATTGTGTTTTGTACAATTTTCTCTTTGTCTCTCCAGCCCTTTCCCTTCTTTTAATTCGCATTTTTGGCTGCAAGCAAGAGACTTAAAAGAACACAGAGTCTGCTATTTCTGCAAATGCTTTTTCTCTTCCTGCTGTGCTGTTGCAATAAGATTTTCTCTCTCCTCGCCCCCAGATCAGTCCAAGCAGTTTGTGGTGGAGTCGTTGTACATCATCAGCTGCTACGGGAGCCTGGTGGAGCACGTCCTGGAGCCGCGGCCGCTCAGCACCGCGCCCAAGATCAGCGATGACACCCCCCTGGAGATGGTCACCTGCCCCAGGGCCAGCTGGACTTTGGTTAGGTACCTCATTCCTGTGACTTTTCCTTCCTTTCGTCCACAAAATGCTTGTGATCTTGCTTTTTGAATGAGCTGCATCGTAACTGTCACTCATTTAAAGACTCTTAAAGTTTTCCATTGAAGGAGAGAAATGCAAGCCTTCCTTTCCATACAGTTCTGTCGCTGTCCATGTCCCTCCACGGGAGCTAAGCACTTAAATCCTTCCCTACATGTGGAACTACATGAACATGTCTATGAATCAATAGAGATCCTTATTAGTTGGAGATTTTAAATGATCAGTTGTAATTTTCTTTTTGTATAAGGACTAGAAACAATTATTTTGGTAGTGTTGAAGTACAGAATTCTGCTGTGAGACATGAGCAAGGTTCCCACAATGAAGCACTGCGAGTTATCCTGTGAGCAGCTGAAGGTACCATTTCTTAAGACAGTAGAAGAAATTATTCCTGACATGTGGAAGAAAGTAAAGAAAAATTGATGAGAAAGTGTTGTCAGTGCTTTTGACGTTTTAAAATATTTTTCTATCGATTTTTCTTGGCTCCTACATTCCTTAGCGCTGCTTATGGCTGGACTGGAGTGATCAATACTTGATTTACCAAGCTATTTAGGAATGGCCCATCCTAATTAAAATTACAACACAGACTTCAGGACCATTATTGTTGAAATGAGTAGGTTGTAATGGAATTGAAAATTCTAATTGGATCAATAATCCATAACTTTACACAGCTTTATTTTCACAGTTTGGAAATGCTCAATGACTTTACAGGATGGAAGCAGTGGTAGTTAACAGAACAAAAAAGTTCCCCAGTTTCTCTTGTGTGTTTATATAACGTCAGCATGACATACAATGGTCCTAAACATATTTACCAACTTAATCTAAACCTCCTTCCTGGGGTTTTTTTACGCAATCCCTGCTGCAGTCAACAACCAAGTATTGTCTTTGCCTCAAAATCTGCACGATTTGGCCCTGCTGCTCCACTGCCTGTGGTGGATTGCAGTGTTTGAACAAGCTAATTTAAATAATTACAAACATTTTGTGAGCTTGTATAGATAATTGCATGTGATGACAGAAACACTGATTTACATTCTCTGTATTAGCTTAAATATTAATAGTCTTGTGTTTTACCTCAGAACTCCTCAGTGGAATGAACTCCAACCACCATTTAATGCAAACCATCCACTGCTCCTGGCTGCAGATGCTGTGCAGTACTACCAGTATCTTCTGGCTGGCTGTGAGTAGCTGACAACTTCTTGTCTTGTCTCATGTGCACGTTTCAAGCAGAGGGCGACTTTCTGAGTTGATTTTTCAGCCAATTTCAGTGTATGTTCAACCCCAGAGTAGGGCTGTGTATAACTGTGTTAGTAAGGGTAGAGCAGTGAGTGTAGTGTTGGGATTTTTGACATCAGTCAGAGTTGTGAGGCTGTGGGAGTGCTTGGCTGGCCTTAAGAGTGACCCACCAGATCCCATGAAATCTTCAGGGTTTCCTCACTTCATTCCTTCTCGTGCTTTTAGCCATTTCCTCCTGTGAATTCCATACTCAGTGACAAGCGAGTGCATCTGCATTTCCCTCTCCCTGGGAACTCCTGGTTGCTGGGCTCCTTCCAGCCAGAGTCTCAGACAGCTGCTTCCCTCAGGAGCCTTGGCACTGCTTCCAGGGATGGTTGCCCACCTGCCTTGGCCTGTGTCTTGCCCAGCCACATCATCCCCAGAGAGCAAATATTTCATGGCATGCCATATTCAGAAACATTCATACATCTATAGCTACAGATATATGGTGTATCTATATTATATAAAGACACAAACCCATGTAGTTTATAATGGTTTTATAGAAAAATGAGTATTTATCTTTTTTTTTGACAATTTAAAAGAGAGAAGACTGCTAACAGTGAGGAGCAAGTCTCTGTTCTGTCTAGGATCAAAGTGATGTAGCAGTTGAAGTCTCACAAGGGAACAGCTCCTGGCATCTGTCAGGGCACTCCTGGGGAAACCAGAGCCTGTGCACAGTTGTCAGTGCAGGCAGCATTGTGTGACAGGGGCATTTCAAATGCACCAAGTGGCCATGTGGGCCAGGAGGCACTTTGGATGGGACTGGTAAAAGGGACACTGGTGCCAGAGTGGATCTGTTGCTTCTACCTGTCCATCTGCTGCCTCTGAGTGTTATGGAAACCTGCAAGGTTTGAGTCTTCCTTCTTCTCTGCTGCACAGAAAATTGGGATAAAACTCAAAAGGTACAAAAGAACATGAAAAAGTAATTAGTAGTGCACAGCACCATTAGATTTGCATTTTGGCTGGATTTTTTTGTTAGATTCCTGCCTTGTTTCACTTGTACTTGTATCCCACATAGTGAAATCAGGGATGGGTGGGGCTCATTTTGTGTATTTTATTAACATTTTATTAACAGCTCAAATACTGTTACACAGTACAGTAGACACACGTGCACAAATACACCTTTCAAATGGTTTGGTACTGAGAACTTTTTAAAGAAAGAAGAATGAGTGGTAGCTGAATTCCAATAAATTAATGAACTTGTGTTCTTTGAATTATAAGACTTTTAATTTGGGTTTTATTTTACGTAATAGGAATTCTTTAAGCTGGATGTGAAATGGAAAGAATAATAGAATAATAACCACTAAAGACAGAAGAGTATCTAGAGGACAGCGCAGATGGCAATAACAGAGAAATTTGTGTCTGATTGTCTTTGAAGTTTTATTTGTCTTCCGGATTTATTCAGTCTGAAGCTCCTCAGTGAAGTCCCTGAAAACACGGACTCAAAGCAGCTTTCCCACAAAAGCCACCTGTTAAAGAGCTGCTAAGCCCAGCTCTGTGGCTCTGCTTACCTGCAGCTCTGCCCTGGGCTGCCTGTAGCTGGGTTTGCTGGGCTCTCGCTTCCGTCGGGGACTTTAATTGCCAGCAAATGGCTGAGTCGGGGCTGAGGGGGGCTGTTCCATCTGTCTGCCACGTCAGTGCTGAGAGGAGCCGTGGCGCCGTTTCAGGGTCACCATTTGTATCTGTCTCTCGGAGGTAGAATGCAGCAGTTTCTCTCCGTTTCTGTATAGCATTTCTGCCAATTGTTTGGCTCCATTAAGTGTGCAGGGGAAATAAAAGCCTGAATGACCAAGTCACAAGGGGGTATGGATAGACCCTTTCTTTGTCCACGCTCAGAACATTGCATTAGGTCTCATTATCCATTTATAATAAGTGACCTTTGCCCCCTGGGTCATTGAAAAACCCTCAGTGTGCTTTTTAGCACAGAGTACCTCTGTCAGCAGCCAGGCAGAACAATGAGACGTCTGGCGGGCTGCTTGGAGGGCTGCACGGCCAGGTTTTCATAAATAAGAGGTTTGATGCCAAAACACAGGGCCAAAATCTTCCTTAGTCTTTGAAAAATATAAACCAGGCCGGTGACTTCTTGTGCTGAACAGAGAATATTCAAGAAATCCTGCATTAGGTTATTGACACACGGTGCAGCTTTTAATATTTTAAAAGAATCGGAAAGTTTTATTTGCTGCTAGAAAGGAACAAGGAACCATTGTTTGAAGAAATGTTTTGTACAACAAGTGTCCAAGACCTTTATCCCAAGGGTATTTGTAAGTGGATCAGCACAGCTGTTTCCTTGCTTTGAGGTCATCTGTGACATCTGCTGCAGAAACCTGCATCAGTGTGTGCAGCTCGTGTCTACCTGAGCACGTTATCACAGCTCGGGCTGCTGCACAGGTGAGAAAGTGGGAAGCAAGGGATTTACAGCTTTCTGTAAGTTCATGGCTTGAAAGTGAACTTGTATGGTAAATTCCACAACCTGCTGGCCTGCAGGAAGTGTCAGTATCCTGCTCCAAACTCTGCAGTTGGTCAGGGAGAATATAACCAGTCCTGAGAGCTCCTTCAGACAGAGCAGATTTCAAGCTCACTGTTGTTGCCATGCGTTCATCCCACAAACCCTTGGATTAATTACAATCCTCAGGTTTTCAGTGCTGGGTGTTAGGCATCAGGTATTTCTCTACACTCCTCACATCTAATACATAACATTCTACCTTATTTGTGTCTCTGATATTCTGTGTTCGCCTGTGTCCTGAGCAACTTCTGAATCTAACCACAACAGAAGGAAATCTAAGTCACATTTTCTCCTTCCTAGATGTTTTTCCTATAACATAAATACCATCATGTGGTGTAGTTAAACTGTCCTAGCAGACCTGGCAGTGGGAGGAGAGTCATGCAAGGCATTGCACAGGAGGGTTTTGGTGTCCACAGGAGCTTGCAATGTAAAAGCTTTCTCCAGAGAATTGCCAAGTTTTGTCATTACTTACTCTTTAAATCCTGCTTTCTTCCTGCTGTTTGGCACTTAGGAATTAAGGTGCTTTTGGTTGTATAAACTCTTGAGGATGCTGTTAAGATGTGCTTTCCATGTCCATGACAATCCCCTGGTTGTGTTCAGGTTTCTTTCAAATGAATTCTTTCCTCTCTTTTACCAGGCCCTGAGGTTTTGCACATTTGATTGAGTTACCCCTTGTTTCCTTTGTGTGACTTCTGTGCCTTTCACATGTGTTTTGCATGTTTGAATTCACACAGACGCGTTCATGGCACACAATGGAATTGCTATGGAAATAGGTAACTTTGCATCACCAGAAAGTCTGACATCCTCATTTCGTATTTATTTCCTTTCTTCCTTATCTCTCCACTTTGAATTCACTTTTCCATTGCACAGTACATGCAATATCTGAAACGTGGCCAATTAACACATTAATGAATAAACCTCCTAAAATTGACCAAAAACTGCCCCAAAAAGGTATTGAATAGAATGAGATCTGATTTCTCTCCCCTGGCTCTGCAAAGGGCACCTTCACATTCCAGGCAAGAGTGTTGGCTCATCAGGACCAATTCCATGGACACGGCCTGCAGTTGTCAAAAGTGGGCCAGTGACAAGAATTAATATATTAACTGGTGTGCAGTACTCTGACAAATTGCTTACTAAATACATCAAAATTGATTGGGCATTCTGTGTTTAAATTGACAAATGACTGCATTAGGGGAAGGAGGGAAATCCATTAATTACAGCTGCCCTCAACCATAGGAAATGTAATCGTATAAATATAGATTTTGTTAAAACAAAAGTCTGTACTTTACTCCGTGTTGCTGGTAAGTGTACTTGCACCTCTTTGCTATTAAACCTGCAATAGGAGGTTTTGAAGACAGATCTTTGCAATTGGCTTTTAAATAATCAAAGAGCATTTCTGTTGTGTTAAAAGGAATGATGCAGTGTTTCTGCATCCCGCTCTGACCGCTTCTGGAAATTGTTTCTCTCTCAGAAAAATGGACCTGTAGCCGAGGCTTCTGCTGTCTCATTAATTGTTTATTCTAAATGCAATGTAATTTGTATTCCAAGATGTGAGGATTCAAACCAGCACTCTGTATTCTCCTTCCTTGTCCCTGTACTGCTCTCCGAGTCGTACTTGCAGGGCTGTTACATTTTTCTGAGTAAGAATTTGCACTTGAGTTAGGCCTGAAGATATAATCAGTTTTATAGGCTTCGTTAAGGGATTCTTGAAAAGATTAAGGCCTGTATTTATAGCTGCCTTTGACTTTTGGCTGTTACAACAGATTTTCATTTCTGGACCAACTGTTGCATAGGTCTTGTGTTTCACTGAAAATGGCTTTCATTAGAAGTCCAATTTAGTAACTGTCCATTGTCTTCAAAGGGAGGGGGTGAGCCTTTCCCTGCTGTTTGTTTGGGTTAAATGATAACACCATTTATACAGATAATCTCTGCAGCTCTGACATCATGTTTGCACTTCCTGCTCCCTCTAATGAAAGCTATGCACCCTGGGCAAGACTTCTGTCTCCAAGCAGCATTGTGGTTCTTTATGGCCTATTTTATATTCCTTTCATACATTCCATTGACAGAAATAAAAATTACATCCACAGAGCTAGTGAGTATTGTGGAAAGTCTGAGGGCAAGATGGAGAGTGTATTAAATAACTGTGAATATGTGCTGTGAGCACAGACATCGTGATGCCTGGAATCACAGCCAAGGAGTGCCACAGGAGGAATCTGAACATTCTGGTCCTCCAGCCCTTCTCTGTGCACGGCAGAGCGTGGTGCTGGTCTGCTCATAGGTGAATGAACTGGGACTGAAAGTCACATTTGGTGTTGTACCTCTTCCTTTCTCCTTGCATTCCTTTAAGTGTGCATCTTTAATAGTGGATTTGCCATCTCTGGGCTGGAGGAATGTAGGTGGTGGTACATCCCTTATTATGTGTTGTGTAGCATTTTTGGGGAGGCCAGAGCTGCTCTTGCTCTGGGTATGTTCAATGTCTGTCACAACGAGCTGGGTTTCAAACAGTAAAACTGATCAAAAGCAGAGCCTGTGCAGTAACAACAATTACTCTGTCGTGTAGTTACGAGGTGTTCAAAGCCTCTCTGCTCTGGCTCTGTGGCAGGGCCACGCTCAAATGGGACTTTGGGGCAGTTTCAGCTGCTCCATTCCAGTGTCCCTGCTGGGCTTTACTGGTTCTGCACTTGGCCAGTTGAACATAACCCATTTCTGGAGTCCATCCCTATCCACACCAAGCTCTGACCTTGCCCTGAAGCGGAGGAGTTTCACCCTGAGTTCACCTGAGCTGCCGTGGGGTGCAGCCAGAGCAGGGCTGGAACACACCGTGGGATGTGGGTGAACATTTCCACCTGCCTCATTTTCCTGTGCTGATCATGTGAATGGTGCCCAAACTGCTGCCCTTCAGCTGGACCCGGTGCCACAGGTGGGGGCCTCACCACAAAGTTGTGTCTGTTGAGTGCTACAGGGTTAAAACAGCCAGAGAATCCATTTTCTAGATTCTCACTTTGCCATTTTATTCTTTCTACCCGATGTTGCCTCTAGTCAGTGAATCATTTTCATGAAATTCTACTTTATTATAGCCATATAATAGAAGAATGCAACATATTCTCAGAAGAACTTCCTGGGACTCTTCATCAGTGATCTCGAAAGAGTTGTGCAGATGTCCTGTAAAAATCCATATCCTTGGGGAGAAATTTATAATTCCTTGAAATTTTGAAGAGAGAAATGAGTTTTAGATTTTCCTATGCAGGAAAATGAGTTTTAGGATTTTTGAAAATTAATTCTCAAGTGTTTATTTTGGCTCAGGTGTTCTTTATGTATATTACATGGAAATACAGGCATCTGTATGAGCATATAAGTGATAATGTAAGTGATACTTATGGATTCTAGAAGAATTTTGGTGATTTAAAATTTGGAATTTTTTACTCCATTTAAAACTGTTACAGATCTTAAATATATATAAGTGTATATATATATATTTATATGTACTTTTTTTTTTATGACTAAGGTTACAATATTCCCGGAGAAGACTGATTCCAAGCAGGCATTTCTCATACAGAATGTGTTTGGTATTTTCTGGCAATAGTCACAAACGGTGAAAATGGAATTTTCAAGTTTGCTTCTTACACTTGGAGGCGTGACAGATTGCAGGGTAATCTGCATCCCCTTCCCCTTCCAGAAAAGGTGTTTCTAATGAAATTGAGTTCATGGTATTTTTGTAAGGGAAAACTACATTGCCCTAAAACTGTAGCCTGCACTTTCTGCTCCCTGCAGGAACCAAGACTGAGTGTTAAAGGAAGCAAATCTAATTTCTGCCTGAGCATGGAGTGATTGGGGTAAATAGGAGCGGGGCAGATGCATCATTGCGTGAGCAGTGGAGTAAACCACTTTGCATTCTCCAGCCATAATCGGTATTTGTGAAATAATAAAGATGCAGATGAACTCTGTAAGGTGCATTGGCTGCTGGGAATGTGCCTGTTGAGGTTCTGATGCAGAGACACACCTGGGCCTGTGCAGGGCTTCATCAGGTTACCCACAGCTCGCCCGCCCTGATCCGTGTTTTATAAACCGGCCGCTGGAAACAGCGCTGGCACAGCAACTCAAATACTTTCAGATGTGTACAAACAACAATAATGAACAAGGGCACATGCTGAAATGGTTCTTTCCTCCTCTTCCATGGTCATCTGGAAGTCCTTAGAGCGGGGTCCGTGAGCACGCAGGGGTCAGTTTTCAAAGCAGCGTACGGGGATTTCGCCGCGCGCCGCCCATTGCCGTTAATGGGAGTCAAACGGGTAAATCCCCACGCACCGCTTTGAAAATTTACTACTAAGCCTCTTGACTTCTCACTACATACTTTGATTGTAACAGTAATCCATGGTTAACATAATTTTCCTGACAATAATGTCAAACATACTTTTGAAGTCGGTGAATTATAGAAATAGTTACCTCTTCCATAATTCTTTAAAGATGGCCATCAGATGGATTTCACTGTGGGTTCGTGCAGTTGAAATTATTCTTTAACTCAGAAAAGAATATACTTGTTCTGTTTTGGTGCAGAACTGATTGTCTGCTCACAGTCTGAGTGTTGAGCAGCTTTAAGGTGCTCCATACTGGGAATAATACCAGGTTCTAGCTCTGCCCAGCTTTAAAAGTGCATTGTACTTGACTGGCTTCCTAAGGGAACTTTGGAGATGGAAGCTGCAATTAAGCACAGGGAATGTGTACCAGTCTTGCAGGAATAATGGTGAGGCCTAAACACCTCAGCAGCACCTTTTTGGGGGAAAACAAAGCCAGGCTGTTGACTTCAGACCAGTTTTAAGTAAGGAGCAAGTAAAGCAGTCATCAAAAAAAAAGACATCTAAGAAGAATTCATCTCCTGATTACAGACCTACCTATACCTTTATTAAAGTGCTGATACAGAGTGTGGCTGGTCCATAAAGCACCTAATAAACTGTGGGCAATACCCAAATAATGAATGAATCAAGCTCTAATCAATTGGTGGTGTGAAATAACTGTCAGTCTGGCTAAACTCCTGCTTTATAGCGCTTTTTTAGCTTAATTTTATTATATTTATGCATATGAGAATCTCAGAAAGTCCTAACAGGAAAAAGATGAGCGAGGAGAAGTTTTGAGTAAAAGAGGATATTTTAATTTGCGTGCCATGCTCCTGTAGGAGTTTACAAGCTGAAAACTGCATTAAAACCAGAACTTTGTTCAGTAACATGCAGCCACAAGAAAAATTACATCGAGCATATCTCCAGCCTACAAACAGTTTATTGTTAACATGGCTGTGAGTGTTCTGCCCAAAATGAAAACCTGGCCTTTGCTTTGTTGTCACACTTGGGCAGAGGCAGAGCCAGAGGCACAGAGCACCAACTCTGACACCAACTCACCAAGCACGTGTTGGACGTGAACTACACAACTGTGGGACACCAAAACCAACCCCTGATGGAGGTGAAATCTCATCTCTAAGAGGGAAGAAAGGTGAATGTGGTGAATTGGAAGTGGCTGCGTGCAGACTTAAACCAGAACTGTCACGTTCTGCTGGTAACGCCATGGAACAAATGCATGAAGGAAATCATTCCAATTGTGGAGCTGAATTCCAGCACAAGGACCCCTGACATTTGTTGACGAGCATGTGATTACCTCAGGTCTCTACACCACCTAGATGTAACTGAGGAACCAGAGAAAAAGCATCAAAATCAGGTGTTGGGGTGGGATTTTTATGAAAACAAGGGCTGTATCATTTTTATCCTGTGTACCTGTTCACCACAGACATCACTAGAGACTGGATGGGTTAGTCAAGAGCACGTTGTCCTGTTTCTACTGCATTTTAGAAACGTGTTTGACATTATAAATGTTAATTATATTAAATTATAATTATGGAAATGGAAAAGGCAAGCTCTCTGGGTGTCTGCAGGCATGTGCATGGCAGGCAGCACCAAACAAACAGGCTTTGTAGTGCTCAAATGCCTTTGTTTGCTCTTAATTTGGACAAACATCCAGCCCTTAGAGAAGAGCACATTGGGAATTTCATATATAACTCTCAATTAAATTGAATTGTGCAAAGCTTATTTCTATAAATGAGTAAATTAAAACCTTTTGGTTCAAGAAGTACACAAAACTAAGTAAAACTAATGATTTATTGTTCCCAAATTAAAACCACAAGTGCACACACTACAACTGAGCTGTAGTGGTTCTTTGTTCCAACACTTTTATGCTGCTGAAAGATGACAATTTATAATCTTTGAAGGAAGATTTGTCTTAGCTTTAGGTATTTATTGTATAATTAGCCCATCCATGAACAAACCCAGTGCGTGTTAATTCCAGTATTCCTCCAATGTGTATTTATCTAGGTCTTGCTCACGTGGCAGGAACATCTATGCACATTAATTGAGATTAATACAAATTGTTTGTTTTCTTTCCTTGTCAGTAAATATCATGGAGAAGTTTCTAAACAATGAGGGGGTTTTTTTCATACTTCTTCATGGAACTGTGTGAATCAGGTCCTGGAATTCCAGAGAAATGCCAGCTCTGCTGTATTTCAGCCTTCGCTTTGGCTTGTGTTGAAACTTGTGTCTCCAGAGTCCCTTCTGTGCAGTTTTGCTGGCACTAACAATTATCACACAAATAACTTCATTTGTAATGTGGTTTTTTTCAGATACAATCTTTCTTCAATATTATGGTAACATCAGTCCTGTAAGTGCAGAGAAGGGAGGCTGTAAACTTTTCACTGGAAGGAGGACAGAGAGTAAAGGTGCCATTATTACTTTTGAGCAGCTCAGAGATGCTTTTTGCCCCTTGCTAAATATTGATGGCAAAACTCTGATTTTTGCTATAGGTGTCAGTCCAGTTTTTTAGAAGTGTCCTTGAGTGCTTATTTTTGGATTGGCAATAATGCCTTAATAAGCAGACTGCAGAAACCCATGTCCTGTCATACTGCACAGGCAGAAGTTGTGTTTTAATTCTCACCTTAGGTTTTTAATAAACACTCATTTTCTTTGTACTTTTTCACTTCATGTTTGTCTGTTTCTAGATTAAACAAACTCAATTGTGCTCTGATATTTGATGTGTTTGGTCCAGATGTTGGTGTAAGAACAGAAAAAGTCAAAAGTTGGCATAGCTCAGACACAAGGCATTGAATTGATTATTTTACCTTATTAAAGGTACGAACCACCTGCAATTGCAGTAAAATATCTCTGGGCAGCCAAGGCTTTCTTGCTCCTGCTCTGTGTCTGATCCATTTTCCCAATGAAAGAGAAATTACAGGAGAACCAGTAAAAAACACTACTTGCTACAAAGCTTTGCAAGAATTGGACTTTTATTATTTGTTATACTGCATGGTTGGGAAATTCTTCAGAAACTGAAAATACTCTGTTGGAGCATCAGAATAACCTTGCTGATGGGTGAGAGTCTGTTGTAATTTCCAGTGTGAGTTCAGATTTTCAAAGAATTAAGCTGGAAGATAAAAGATTACTCCTGAGCTCAAATTCCTGGAAATGTCCTTCCAGGCTTAAATTAATCTCATCTTGGAACTTGATACCGATGTGAGAGGTGTGCGACCCAGAAATGGAGGGGAAAGGGGCTTTGCATTTTTACACCGTGTTCGTTCCTGTAACTTCAAGGGCATTTTTAACTTGGAAAAATATGACCATATGTATGTGTGTAACAAGCAGCACAGCAATGGCAGATCTCCAGCAAGGATCACTTGTCTTATAAGGTCACTTCTCCCAGCACACTGTACATTACCACTGGGAATGGTGGGAGTAGGGCCAGTGGTGAGCTGGGACTGCCATTACGGATCCCCCCATCCCAACCAGCCCCTGTAAGCGCTGCTTTTGTGATAGGTGTGGCACAGAAATGCTGGTTTATTAAACAGCCAAATAAATGACTGAGGGCTGACCTCAGCTGAGGCTTTATCACTGTTGCCCCGCTGGTGAACTCTCAGGCAGAGCTTTTCCGTGGAATTCAGCGTTTCATCACTTCTGGGTGGAAAGAGTTAATGCTGTGCTCGGAAGCTGCGTGGAAACGCAAGACCTGGGCAAGGCTGTGATTCCTCAGGGAAAGGCTTCCAGTGTAGCACCAAAACTAATCATTTGTTCAGCTTTTTAGTTGTTTTTTCAGATTTCTTCCTCACTGTAAAGCCATCCTGAATCTCCAGTAAAATGTAAAAGAATTCCTCAAGGGAGAAATACAGCGACCAAGCGGGGGGGATGCTGCTCCCTGGGCTGTGTTTTTGCAGCTTCCCTAATCTTGACAGCTCTGGTAGTTGCCCCTGGGATAGAAAGAACAAAAAAAATTCAGAGCAGTCCATAAAGTTCCTGTTGGTTTGAAAGCAAAACCATCTGCTGGAGCCATGAAGTTTGTTAGGGAGTTCAATAACAGGAAAGCCTGCAGTTGATCAGCTGGGCTCTCCAAAACAGGCAGGAGTTGTTTGAACACCTCCAGGGATGGTGACTCCACCACTTCCCTGGGCAGCCTGTTCCAATGCTTTACCATTCTTTTTCAGTGAAGAAATTTTTCCTAATATCCAACCTGAGCTCCCTTTGTAAGAATATGTCCTAATTTATCTGGCACTTTGAATAATTCCGGAATACGTTGGGCCCTGAGCTGAATTTGAGAAAGCAGGTTTGAGAATACAGACACTCTGCGATCCAGAGGTGTGAGAAATGGCTCTGTAGCTTCAGATACTGACATGCACAAAACTGGATGGAAATGCCTTTATTCCATGAAGTGTATGGATTTATGCAAAGCTGTTTACGTTACAGAGGCGCCGTTCTGTATTTATGGCTACCATTGTGTCTGCTTTGCCATTAAAACTCCAATTATTGGGGGTTTACTACATGGCTGTAAAAATTTGTGGTGGTTGGAAGCTTGACATGTAAAGGTCAACCCTGCAATAATAAGAGTTTTTAAAAATTTTTAAAACTTTGAATGATTATAAAATGTGGGAATATAAAAATACTTCAGTATTTTAAGAACTTCAGGTTAAAAGAAGAAGAGCCAATGGGTTATCCTGGTGGCTGTATGGATACATCCAAGTCAAAGAGCAGGAATCTTTTCAACCTTTTAATGTCAATATTTGAGCTCTTTCTGTGCTTCTAGAAAATCTATTGTCACAGATTTAGGAAAATATATACATTGCTGTGCCATTAACTTATTTAAAAAGCTTTTTATTTAAAAAAAAAACCACCAACATTTAACAGTAAATCTGATTTTGAATTCTCTGGGGTTTTTTTCAGTGGTGCCACCGGGGAGCCCTGGGCCCATCACCCGGCACGAGTCCTACGACAGCTTGGCCTCCGACCACAGCGGGCAGGAGGATGAGGAGTGGCTGTCACAGGTATGCCTTGGGGGGTGTCCAGGTCAGGAAAACAGGAATGGGAGCCACTGGAAGTAAAATTCACAACTTTCCTCCAAGTGGGAAGTCCAGTAGCCCTGGGTATTGCTGTGGGTAAAAGTGACTCCGCTCCCGAGCAGGGTATGAATCTGATGGTCTCAAAGCAGATAAAGCCCCATCGTTCCTGACTCAGTCACATCCCTGGGAAGCTCAGCACAAAGTGGGAAGTTTCAGCTGGCAGCAGCAAGTTACCTGTCTCCCTTTTTCTCCTGGTATGGTCCTTTTTGGACAGGGAGGAAGGAAGTTGGCAAAATGATGGTGTCTTTTGGGTGGTGACCTGTGGCTCCCTGCATCTGGACATAAAAGTGGGACAGTAGCTGGTTTACTTCCTTCCTTCCCTGGTTATCATTTCCAGCTGATAATTGCTGTGACTTATGGCCAGATATAAATACTATATGGCTTTAAAACTATCATGCTTTTATATTTATATATAAAAGGAGGATTTTTATATGAGGTCGAATCTTTGTCTTTTTATGCAATCTTGCTTTGTCTCAGTCAATGAAGCTTCTCTATGAGAGCTCAGTAAATACTTGACCATTTGGCTCAAAACAGAACTTCGGTGTAAGAATGTAGGTCATGAATAATACACTGAGAATTAGTTCCTGTTAGAAATGAAAGGTTGGAGTTAAATAAATAAATAAAATTTACAAATGCCTCTGCATTTGCCAAAGCAATTACAAGGTACCTGATCCATGGAATTCACCCTGACAAATTAGGTGGGTTTCCTCTGGTTTAAGAACAATGTTGTTATGGGAGTGATGCATTAAATGTGTTGCTGGGGTGTATGGCATAAATATGAAATATTTATGGATGGGATTTGCTTCTCCCACTGGTGAATAAATCATACACAGCTTTCTCCTAAATGAGAGGTTAGGTTTCCACATGGACCTGTCCAGGAGGAGCATTCACTGGGGAATCCAGTCATGTGAATTCACTTACCTGTCTGAGGTTTCAGATGTGGCTGCACATTGAGGTGTCTCATTTGTTTGTGCTGTGTCTGATTTCTCAGAGGACAAAGATGATGAAACTTCTCAGTCAGTGTAGTCAACAGGAATTTTATCTCTGAGCTCATTGGGGCCAGATTTCACCTGTAGTTTTCCACCTCTCCAGGACTGTTTGGAGGTATTTGCATATTTTACTGTTCTGGTGAAACCTCAGGAGAAAGAGATTATGGTAAACCCACTTTATGGGTGTTTGTTTATTAAAAATTCTTGGAAGATGTAAGATGTCAACAGAACTTAGACTGCTTGAACTTCACCACATCCATCCCTCTAGAAGAGCAAATATATTTATAAAGGGGAAAAAAAATCCCAGGTGATGTCACAGAACACAGATAATTCCGAGAATGCTCCTGGAATGTTTAATTCTTGCTGAGAGCAGGAGTGATGATAGCCCTTGGAGCACGGCGACGCTGGCGTTCTCCGAGCAAGCCACTTCAGATTAAGCCTAAAGTGCAAGGATGTTTTTCAAAATTAAAGTGTTGTTATCAACAGTAACAGCAAGCAGTGAAAAAACACCGCCCTTCACTTCAACTTTTCAATTAGAACAGTGGGTAATGTGTGCTGTCAGTGGGAAGTAGATACAATATGTTTGTCCTGCACACAACAGGAGAGTGAATAGGAACATCTGGCCGTAGCCTCAGTAAAATTGCAGAGGCATCTGTTTACCTCTCGGCTCTGTGACACTGATGGTTTCAAGCTTAAAATACACAGATTACTTTATCTGTGGCCTAATTTACACTGCTACATAAAAGCTACTTGCCTCAGAAACGGCTGCAGCCAAGCTGAGTTAGGCTGAGCTAAATGCAAAGATGGAAATAGAGCTGTATAGGCTGTGGTTGTTGTCTGACATTAGCAGAGAACTGACATCATCCAGGGTTTCAAATTGCTTCTTAAATATGGAGACTCACTACTCGTATACATCTATGTACCTATACAAAAATCTGTTTTCATGAATTCCCTCGCTAAATTGCATTTCTGCTGTGAAGCTGATTGTTGTTTTAGCAGAAATTGATAGGAATTTAATGGTCTATTTTCTATTTTAAAAGTATGAGTTCACCAGAGCTTAACATTTTCAGTTTGTGTTTCTTTTTTCTGATTTTTGAAAGCTCTTTTTGATTTTTAGTATTGTATTGCATGATCTTTCCAGCCTTAATGATTCTATTCTCTGATTACAGAAGTTCTATGCTTTGTTTACCCTTTTATTTACAAGGCCCAGTTTTCCTGAACACAAACACCCTGCTTCAGTTGAATTGTCAGAATTTTGGTTAAATGGGTGTATTTGTATGGACCCTGTGTGTGGCACATCCCTGGCTGTGTTCCTCTGCTGAGCGTGACCCGGGCTCATCCCCATGGCTCTCGGTTATGGATCTTGTGCTTCCCACAAGATGCTCCGTGCCAGCCCTCTCCTCACATGTGCCAACAGGAATTAGGAGCTGTGGTTTGAAATCCAGTTCTCACTGTGTCCATGGGAAGCAGTTTAAGGTGTGAACTTTGACAAAGCAGCTGTAACAAAGCTGGAACGAGCCCCCTGGAAGCGCATCCCTCACCCTGCTAGGGATGGGGGATGTCTGGGGGATGTGGGCTCTTGGTTCCTCTCTGCTCCGTGCAGATTCAGGCAGAAATGTGTTCCCTGTTGGCCACAGCATTCGAGTTTTGGGGTGTATTTCATCCTGGCAAGGGGAGGAAACAGCAGGATCAGGTGAAGTGGTGGCCAGGATGGAGCATTGATCTTCAGAACAATTTAAGAACTGGGGTTCAGTGGTGGTTCACAAGCTTTCAAGTCTCTGCAAGAAGCTCTTGGCTTTGGCTAAAGTATTCTCTAGCAAAGACATCCCGAATTTTGCCTTGTTAAACATTCCTCCAAACACCCTGGCTCAGAACACCCTTTTCACTTGAGAGCAGCAGGATTCCAGGAGTCCGGCGTACTGAAGGAACCATCCATTAGATGAAGTTGCAGCTTTGTGTTAACCATTTCCCATATCCCCTTCCCACAGGTCGAAATCGTGACTCACACTGGGCCTCATCGACGCCTGTGGATGGGCCCTCAGTTCCAGTTCAAAACCATCCATCCCTCAGGCCAAACCACCGTCATCTCCTCCAGCTCCTCCGTGCTGCAGTCGCACGGGCCCAGCGACACCCCGCAGCCTCTCCTGGACTTTGACACGGATGATCTTGATCTCAACAGCCTCAGGTAAAAACAAAACCGATTTCCCAGCTGTCTCACATTTGTTGTGTGCAGAACTTGCCTCCTGCCACGTGTGTAGGACGTGTCACAGTTTTCATCAGGCTCGTCCAGAGGAAAGTCTTGGAAGAGCGTGTGACACACCAACGAGAAAAATCCACCCAGGCCAAGCAGCTCAGATTCCTTTTGCTGCCCCTTCTTGGGCACACGACAGGGAAAGACAGAACAAAGTCAGGTGGCCTTGCTCAGTGTCCTCCTGCCTTTCACAGTTTCTGCATTGCTTAATAAATTCATTTTCT
The DNA here is from genome assembly GCA_013397115.1 of Edolisoma coerulescens. Taxonomy (NCBI): domain Eukaryota; kingdom Metazoa; phylum Chordata; class Aves; order Passeriformes; family Campephagidae; genus Edolisoma; species Edolisoma coerulescens. The sequence goes on along the minus strand of VWZW01003549.1, from coordinate 266,424 downwards.
CAGACGTGAGTGGGAGCTTTATGCCATGAATTTAGACAGCGGTCAGTGTGTTGGAACAGTAAGTGAACTTCTGGAATGTTTTCCTCCTCCCTGTTGGTTTTTTTTCCCCATTCCTTTTCTTCCTTCCTTGTAGTTCTTTTTCATGTATTTAATTCATCTGGTTTTGGACATTGGCTGATTTGGAATTGGGGGCATGGGGTGGGCCTAAGGAAGGAAAGGAAGGAGTGGGTTTATATTTACTGGTGATTTGTAGGAGAGATTTATGCTCCAAGTGTTTGTGTCCTGCCCAGTAACTCCAGATTTAACAAGTTTCCGTGCTCCTGACTCTGCATGTGATTTGAAGTCCAAAGTTCTGTGGTAGGGACTTGGATTGTTTGGGACTGTGTCTGAAACACTTTGGAATAAAGCAAGAGAGATGGATAATATGACTAATCCCATTGAAAGTGGGAGATTGTCCTTGGACTGGAAATCCATGGGTTTGAAATGTGTGATTTCTCCTTGTGGCTAACTACTGCCACGAGTAAGGATATAGCTGTCAAATATTTTATTTTTTTATTATATATATGTGTACATGTGCAGAAAGAAAGTAGAAATAAGAAATAATACAGGTCTATGTTACGAAAGGCATCAACAATTACAAATGGGTCTTTAAAAGGTTGCTGTTGAGGAGGGTGACAGAGGCTTTTTAAGCAGTTTGGGTAGGGTGAGCTTTTTCCTGTGAGGCTTCCTGAGAGCTCCCATCTGAGCCATCCTTTGGGCATACCCACTTGGTGCAAGTCTCTGGGTGGATTACCCCGATCTCAGCTGCACCAAATGAGGGGAAACAGAAGTTTTCAACAGCTTGCAAGCCATTTCACAATGAAGCTGCTTATTTGTCTCAGCTGGTTGGGGTGGGGTCGGGTGCTGAGCGTGGCTGGGCAGTGACTGTGTCCCTTGGCAGGATCCAGCCGGTGCGCTCGGAGCCCGTCAGCATGCCCGGCTCCCCGCGGCCCGCGGCCGACCGCCGGGGCGTCTCCACGGTCATCGATGCTACGTCAGGTAGGAACACCTTCATTTGCCATTTCACATTCGTGTTCATCCATCTGGTCTGTTGTTTGGGCTGGTAACGTGTTTACTAATCGTTGCCATAAAGGTTGTCCTGGTTTTCAGCTGCAGCACAGGGTAAGTGCTGTCTTATACAAATACTCAATCTTGCCATAATGATGAGGGGTTTTTTTTTTTTCCCCTCTTATCACTCAAATGTGAAGTCACAGCATTGTGGTAAGGTCTGGACACACTATTTATGTAAAGTTTAACATGAGCTATAGAATGCTACAAACTGCCTAAACTAAAAAGCAGAACATTTACAAATACTAACACTGAAATGCTTCTATTAATGAATGCCTAAAGCATAGAATATTACAGTTCCATCTCATTTATAAAGTAGCTTTCATTGAAATGTAATCATAAATGTAATTGATTTCTGTGAACAGTCGGGACAACAGGAGAGTTTATCTAATGTTTGTGTAACAGGCACATTTTCACTGCTCTGCTCTGAAAAGAGTGTGTAGATTTAATACCACAGTGGTTGTGTTAATATCAACAGAGTAATAGATGTACTATAAAGTTCTCTTTCCCCTCCGTGCTGGGGAATAGCCTGTCTAAAGAAACAAGGGCAGCAGAGCTTTACGTTCCAGTGCAGCTGTACAGTGTCTGAGGGTCCACACAGCAGGATTTTGTCAAATAAAATCTCTCACAAGTAGAATTATTAAACACACAGCATTAGTCAAACAGTCAAGTCGGAGAGGATTTTAATCTTTAGCGATTTGAAAATCCCTGGAGACTCCTGATTGGATTGAGGTTAAACTGTAAAAAGAGACTGTAACACATACAGAAAGGGGTTTCTGAAGGTTGGTTTAAAGAGAGTTAAAATAAAAGCTCCTGTTTCAGACTCTGTTTGCTGATTGATATAAATGCTGAGTCCAAGATACTTCGTTGTTTGCCAAATGAATTTATTTGGGTATTACAGGATGTTTCATATATGTATTTATAACAGAGTTCAATAGTAACCACATTTACTTTGGATATTGAGAATTGTCCTTATAAATTCCATTTTCAGATATTTAAAAGTTGTTAAATTAATTCCTGTTGGGCTTGGACAAACATCTGATGCTGGTTATTGGAAGGGAATTTTGTTTGTTTTACTACACGATAAAGTAACTTTGAAAATAATTGTTTGATACGGAAGAAAATATCAATGCATCAGTTATGGTTTTTTTGCCAAGTTTATCTATGCTTATTGCTGCTAAAAGGTTACAAGTTGGAATCACAGGAGTGCTTCAGGCTGTGTGTGTGATGCTTGAGATTTAGAGTGATTAATGGCAGAGCTGTGCCTCACTATCAGCTGATACAGAGATATCAGCATTATCAGGGTGGGGATTTCTCCCTCCTGTGTAGGAGCAGGGCCTTTACCTGTAACAGGGATGTGCAATAATTCTGAAATGTGACCATTCTGTGCCTGTAGCACTTCCTAAAGCTGCGTTACTCCATGTACAACAGAAACAATGGACACACAGGACTGTGCCTCTTCCATGCTAAACTTTTCCTGAAGTGTGGATGGGGCTTTAATATGAACTGACTCATGTGAGTGTGATGAAGCCTCATTTGTAATGCCTTTAACATGTGTGTCCATATTAAAATTGCCAAAATTCATTGTATGCATTGTTAGGACACTGAAAATATATTTACTGTGCAGCAGTGACTCAGTTTGGTTGTAACACCTCATAAGTTTCTCATAAACAATTCATGGGTTTTGTTAGGGACATGCTGATGGCAGTATTTTATTTACTTCACCCAGGCAGGTTGGGCTGGAATTGATTTTTGATTCAGGGATATAGCATCTCTTTGCAGGTTTTGTGTTGCCTGACCTTCCCTCTTTCCCATGCAGAACTTAGGGGTTCAAATTGTAGATTGTGTGATGGTGTAGGGGTGTGAATTGTTACAGAGTAAAGGAGACACAAGATAAAAACACATTCTGTGTTTGGAGATTTCAAGCTGTTCTTGTAGCAGGGCCCAGCAAAGGAAAAAAGAGTATTTTATGCTTATTTTCTTCTCTTCCCACCTCTGAGATGTGCAGAAAACTCCATTAATCTCAGCTGTGGATGGGAAGGGCTTGGTTTAAATACCACTCATGTACATGGGATTTTTGTGTTCCAGTCCACCACTTCAAGTATTCTCATTTCCTGCCCTTCCCACGGCATGCCCTCCCCGGCTGATGTTCTTTATGGAAAAGACATTTTTAGGGTTTGAAGGATTTTTAAGTAGGTCATAAATTTTTCCTGCCTGAGCTGAACCAGGAAGTGATTGTTCAGCTCTGCCCCTGCACTGGAGCCTGTTGCACTCTATGAAGATGCTTATCTGGAGGTTTGATTGCCTCTTGCTTGGACATGCAACCCGCGTGGCGCCTCTGCTTATCTGACTCATCACTTCTCCTTCCTATCAAAAGACTTCAAGTACATGTTTATCATCTCCCATTATCCTTCTGCCATTCTCAAAAGCTCCCTTCCTTCTCCCCCGTTGGTGACGAGTCTGTTGTTGCGTTTAATAAGCAGTTTGTGTGCTTATTTTAGGCGTGATTTTCCTCGTGTGCCTGTAAAACTGTGGTGTGCTAAGGACAATCGCATAAGATCGTTTGCAAAAGTCTTCATTTAAAAAGTGCAAAACTCTAATACTGTTATCAGTAATGGAAATTTGCAGTGCCATTCTCAAGGTGGATGGCTGAATCTGTAAAGGTTACATGGGTGCATTTAAAAAATGTGTACTTCAATATGGTTCTCTCAATTTAAAATTCTCCTAAGACGCCCTTCGCTGGTTTATTTTTACAGAAAAGTTTGCAAAGATTCAGTCACCTAAAGCTACTGGACATTTGTCCCTCAATGCACACATTTTAGTCATATGCATCATAGAGAGAGTATACCCTCAAGGATTAAATGCACTGTAATTCCAGATGCTATTCCAGATTGGCAGTTGGAAATGTTAAAGGGACAAGAGTGAGTTTAAATGTTTGTAAAGCAGGAAGCCTTTGGTGATAATGCAGCAGCAGAACCTCTGTACAGGCAGGAGCTGCTCACTGTATGGAGGTGTCCATCCTTCCCAAGGGTGTGCTCAGGCTGTGGGGAAAGAAAGTAGAAATGTGGGTTAAGTCTTAGTAAGTCAAGTTCCATTTAAGACTTTATTAGAGCCCAGAGATGAAAGAGAAACCTTAAAGGGTCCTTCTGTGTGCAGGAGGTGCTGCAGCTGAAGGTCACACTCTTTACACACCCAAACCACCCAGGCACCTCTGAATTTTCATTCTGTAACCTGTGGAGGAATGATGCACATCATATATGTTACATACGTGAAAAATTAAACCTGGTAGATCTCTCTGAATAATGAATGATGCAGAAATTAAGGGTGCAGGAAGGTTGGGATACCTTTACAGTCAACTCTGAGCTTTCAGAGCTAGAGAACCTGTAGAGAAAGGATTTTGCAGCAGTTGCTGGTCGGTGAGTGTACCCACAAGAGTTTCCCTTCAGCTGCACCCCAGGTGTGGGCTCAGGCCCTCAGGTGTGCTCAGTGACTCAGTCCTGCTCCTTGAAGAGAAGTGGCTGCAGCTGTGTGTCTGTCTGTGGAAAGCCTTGTTTATTCCCCCACACAAAGGGGTTTTGGGCACTTACCCATCAGCCAAGGAATGATTTGGTAGCAATGCTAGTGGAGGATGAGAACATTGCCAGAGAAATTGTCTGATCTCTTTTTTTGCATCAACCTCTTCCTTTCCTGCTGGGAGGAGATCACGGAATAGAATCATAAATCTGTTTCTTTCTTGCTTAGGACAAATGCAGAAATTGAGTGGGAGTGGCATTATTTAATGAATGAAATAATGAATGGCATTATTGAATGAATAAAATTAATTTTGTAGAGGAAAAAAAGATCCTGAGGATTTTTTTTCCTCTTTGATTGTGTGTGGGGTGGGGGGAACCTTAATGTTCTCAACTGAAACCTGGTGAGTGCTGTGCTGCTGGGGGATGCACACATCATTTTTTAATGAAGATTGTTTATTACTGTTGTATGAAACTCTGACAATACTAAGCTCTCTTCTGGTTACTTCAATCAATGCCCACTTAAAATCAGCTTGTAATTTAGTGCTTCCCTTTCTTTTGTGTGTGACTGGCTGGTCATGGACAGAGAGCTCTGCCTGCAGAGGGTTTAATGAACAGAAGAATTGACTGGGGTTTTGTGGGGGAGGGAGTTGTCCTTTATTGTTCATCACCACACCTGTGAGGCAGGGACCACGGGACAAATTTTTACTGTCCAGCACTGCTCTCACTTGGAATTTAATAAACACTTCTGCTGTCGCACCTTAAACCATCTGAGCTCCTTTCTGTTGTATGCACGATCAAATATTTATTCCCAAACGCTGTTCACCACAAAGTGCTGCCTCGGAGTAGCGGAGATCAGTTATTCAGGTAGTAAAGATGTGTGAATGCAGCTGGCAGATGAAGTCACCAACATTGTGAATTCCCAGGCTGTCCCTGCTGCCACAGGCAATAAGTGCCAGGCTGAGCCGGGGCTGGGTTCCCATTCCAGGAGCTCCGGTGTCACGGCTGCTGGAGCTGCCCTGCTCCAGTGGAGCCAGCCAGGGCTGCACAGAGATGAAATCAATCCGGGCTGCAGTCCTTGACCTGAACCTGTAATTACCTGCATGGGATAAAGGTGGTTTGTTGTGGCAGATAGAGATTGCACTCAGGGCTGCAGAGTATAATGCTGAGCTTTGAAGGCAAGGAAGGGGTTTGGCCCCTGGGCTGTTCTTCACAGTAATTGAGAGGTTTTAATAATGGGCAGAGAACAAGGTGCTCTTAGGGGGCATCACCTGTTCAGTAACACAAAAACACCAGCCCAGCACTGCTTGGTTTGTAGTTATTTGTCCTGTCAGCTTAAATTTACTTGAGTTTAAGTTATGGTCCTTTCCTGGAATAACTTCTGTGCTGATTCTGTTAATATATCTATTTAAAATGTTTATTATATTAGCTATTTGCATACCATTTTATGCATTATTCCTTGACTAATGACAGAATGTGGGATATCTCAGGTATCTTTGTTTCCTCAGTGCAGTAGCACATGCTCACATGTGCTCCTGCTGTCTCCATCCAGCTCATCTGCCTTGCTAAGTGTGTGTGTGCATGAGCTGCATAATGCAAAATTCTGGTACTTAGAATGTTTTCAACTTGATTTATTTCATCTAATTTGAGAAAATGTTATCTGATGATTTTTGAAGAGAGCCTTAAGACAGAACTGACTCCAACAGGCTCCAAGATGCCAAGGCAGTATACATGATTACATCTAGAAAGAGCTATGCCCTATAGACTGGGGAGATGTGAGGAGAAATTAAAATGACCTGACACTACTGACTGGGCACTTGCTGCTGGATCATTGCCTGGATTGGGAAAAGACTCAGCTGCAGGGATACATGGAGTAGCATTAATGTCTTGAAACACTGGTGGGTGTTTTCTGGAGGCAGGAGAAGTACACTGGAGAGGACAGGCATGGGAGCAGCGAGTGAAAGGCAGCAGAATCATTAGATACTGATTTAATTTTCCACCCTGTGATGATTGTGGGTGGTTTAGTCAGTTCCGGAGGTGGGAGCTCACTCCCCACAGCACAATGTGGTGATGTGGGGTAGCTTTACCCTGCAAGGGACAGAGGAGACTCCTCATCCCAGTTTGCCTCTGGTACAGCTGAGCAGTCTGATAGTGACTGAAGCAGTTCATCTCTTCTGAGATGGTTGTGTTTCAAAACAAGTCTGTATCATTAAAAAAATGCTGCTACGTGCATCTGATTTCACTGATGCAAGTCAAAATCAAAAATCAGCAATTTCTAGACCCTGCTGTGCTGGGTGGAATTTGACTTTAAGCAGTTGAGGTTCCTGGAGGTGCCGCTCTCCTTGTTCATCTCCCCCATGTGATTTTTGGCCCAGCAGTTGATGTCACAGCTCCCTGGAAGCTGAACTGTGACCTCCCAGCATCGTAACCAAATCCAAGGGAATGGGGTTTTTCCTCGCACAGGAAGATAAGTTGCAGTGGGGTCCCCAGGGGCCCCGATAATGGTCACTGGCTCAGTGCTGCTGCTCCCAGACAGTTGTTCTCGTGTCACACAACCTGCCTGACGCGTGTACAGGGCTCCATTAATGCAGCCTCTGCAGTGTCTCACTGCCTAAATGTGAGCCATAACTTCCAGTTGGAGAAGCCACCTTCAGTTCACATCAGCTGGAAAATTGGAGTGGGCTAGAGCATAGTGTAAGCACAGAAATGCCTTGGGTTTATTTAGGGGGAAAAAAAAATCTTATTATCCTGGGTATTTTGCACTAGTTAACAAAACCTCATTCTTAAAATGAGATTCTTACGTGCCCCTTAATTATCTTTCATTAACAGCTGTTAATGTTGTGTGTAGGTAGCTTTAAAGCTCTGAATAAGTGGGAAGTGTTGATTCTAATCATATCTGACACCACAATCTTCTGTGGAACAACACATGAGCTGAGATTCCCGATGGGCTCCTGTAGGATACAATATTTATTATAGCTGGAGATCTAAGAGCTCCCAGCTACTGTTAAACTTACAAGAGATCCAGAAACCTCAGTGTCTGTACTTGTGTTTTGAGAGATTGCACAGAAATAACACACCACTGGTATTTGCAGGCAGCGTGTGCATTGACATTTCTGCTCTTTTCCTACACTGCTTAAAGGAATCGTTTTGCAAATCTTTATATTTTTATAAGCTTGTAACATATTCTAAGCCCATCTATTAATCTGGACTGCTTAAAGTGGTCTTAAAATGGATGTGCAAGTTAAGAGTATTTGAATTTTGGAGTCAGTATTGTTTCAGGGAAAGCTTTATTTGTGACCAGTTTATAATAGAGACATCCTTATTTAGTGATTTCACTAAATTAGGATTTATCTTTTGAAGTATTTGCTCACCATTTTCCATGTTTGCTTTGAAAAATATCTAAATATGCCTCATGATTTCTTGTTGCCACTTTGGCCTGCAGTCTGTGTTAGATGTTAAGGGTTGCAGCTCTCAGGGTTCTGGTTCTGGTCCTCTTGAGATCCTCCAGCTTGTCCTCCCCTCTTTTCAGGAGGTGTTCCAGAACATCAGCCCTTGTCCTCAGGGCTCTGTAGACTCTTGTCTTCCAGCTTCCTCCTGCTGTAATTTCCAATGTAATATCAGCATAAGCATTTATTTTCACCACTGTTAGTCCAAAAAGAGCAGGTTTTAGCAGTTGTCCATTATTAGAAGGTGTAATAAGGATAAGTGAGCAGAAGTGTGGATTTAGGTGTATGACACATAAAACTGAGCTATTTGGCATGATAAACTAGCCTGGCATTTCATCTACTCTAAGGTGGAGTTTAATACCTTAAGAGTGTTCCAATCACAGCCTCCTCACCCTGGCTACTCACTGGAGTAAAGATGTTCTCTGCTGGGAATAAATATTTATATCTAAGTTGAAATACAGCCTGTTGGTGCTTACTTGTGTATATATTTTATTGCCTCGGTGATGTAAGGGGTAAAGAAACAGATGGAAAATATTTTGTTTTCCTCAATTATCCAACACTGTGGGATACCCATTGGCTTGGAGCTGTGGCTCCTCCCCTGCCTTGGACTCCATCCCTGGCATCACCCCAGACAGATTTTAATAGTTCTTTATCTGCTGCTTGCATTGCTTTTAACTTTCACTTTTTCTTACAAGCCAGGCTAAATTGGGTGCTGGTTTCTGCTCCAGCTCTGGCTGGAGAGCTCCGAAAAGCCAAAGCTGGTGCCAGCAAGTGGCTGCTGCAGAGAGCAGGGAATGGGAGCACGGGGTGAAAGGAGCCCCTGATTGTCACCATCCTCCTCCTCTGCTGCCTTGTGTGCCAGGAGGGTCCTGGAGGTCCCAACCTCCAGCTGTGGGGTTTCTCTCCCTGCTTGGAACAGCCCACGTGGGATTCTCCTCCTTCCAAAAGGAGCGCGGAGTCTCCGAGGGAGCGCGTGAAGCCGAGCTCTCCATGTGTGCATAACCCTGGTGCTGCGCCCCTTGTGAAGGGGAAAACAAGCAGGGCACAGTCAGCAAATGACAGAAAACGGGTTTGGGATTATTGGCATCGTTATCCTGGGATTTCCCCGGGTGAGAGGTGGTCCCTGAGCCCTGGTGCCTCGAGTCTCTGCTCAGTGCGGGCCTGGAAAATGGAGCAAGGGAAAAGCAAAAGGTGCTGATATGAACAACATATGGTTTTTGCTGGAGTTTGGCCACAGATTTAAGGCCTCAGAGTGGATTCCTGGGGCCTTCGTATCCTATCCCAAAACCAACACGAAAGCCTTTCCAAATATATTTTATAAGCTCTGCGATTGTAATAGTCCTATCAAAAATCCCATGTCCCCAGGTCAAGTGGGGTGCAGAGTGTCCTCTTCTGAAATCCCAGGCTTGCCAAGCCTTTCTTCCCTGATATTTCCCTCCAGCAACAGCGGGCAACCATTTGTGCCTCGTGTGGAGCACCCCGGGGGCTCGGCACAGCTGCTTTCCCCGCAGCTCACATCTGCTCGGGGAGCGGGGCTCGCTTGTCCCAGGCACAGCTGGCCCTGGCTCCCTACAGCCCACCTGGGCTGCGGGATAACTCCCGGAATTTGCGAGGCTTTGGCACGGGATGGAGTAGTGGGAGTTTTGGTAACTGGCTCTGCCATCCCCTTTCCTGTTGCGTTTCCCCTGCTCCGAGTCTCGGCGCTGTTGATGTGAGAAAGGCAGAGCAGGAGCTGCAAATCTCTGTCGTTCGTAGCTTCTTTCAGTTTTGGGGCACTACAAAGAATCCTGACTGTACCACGCCAGGAAAGTGCTCCCTACTTAATTTTGCCTTGATACAAAACAGCAGGAGAAGCTGCTGTTGCAGTAAGAATCTTGCTAGCTCCTTGCAATTCCCATTAATTGGGATTTTCTCCTCTATTATTTACAGCAGGAATGCTGAGCAAACCACTGTGTGCTCTACTGTGTGCCCATCACTTAAAATACATTTTAAAAGCAAGGATAATTTTACTTGTGATTGAATGTCAGATGTAATAAATGGCCAGAGATCATCTGCAAAGTTTTTGTGTTGCTGGTGGATTTTTAAGAAGCAGAAAGTTGCTGTGAAAGAATTTGGAGAAGCAAAAAGTGCTCTGGTGTTAGTGTTTTGGTGTTTGTATTTAAGCTCTAAAAAACCCCCAACGAAATAAAAGCAAACCAACACGCAGTATACAGTGAAATGCTTACAGGGAGCTACATTTTAGCACTGAAGTTAGATAAAAAATTCACTGTATCGTAAGTGAACCATTTCCCCCTTGATTTGTGTCCAAAATATGAGGAAAAACCTTGCAGCTGCATTATGCATTTTACAAAAGAACATATGCATGCATTTAAATCATTTACATTTCATCTTCGCTTTCTCTTATTTTTAACCCATATTATGGTGAGTGACAGCGTGTTTGGAAAACTGAGGTTGAAAGCAAAGTTTAAACTTTGATGCCCAGTAAGCTGAACTGCCAGCAGTGCTTCACTATTTCATGATTTTATTTCAAAGTTTGGCTCAGGCTTTTTCCTTTCTGTACAATGAAATGTGATTGAAACTTTGTGAATCTGCCTGACAAAAAAAAAAAATTAAATTATACTGCATTTGGTTTGTGCTGGTCCGGCAGTGCCTGCAGAGGAAGATAATCCATCCCCATGGGAGAAGGTTCTTGGGAGGATGCACAGCTTAAAGATGCTCAGTGAGATTATTAATTGGTGATCATTAGGTGGTATCAAATATTTCCCATGCTATAACAATTGTTTTTGATAGGGGATAAGGAGGGGAAGTAGAGGAGCACCAGCTCCACCTGATCTGATTTTTCAGCCTTACCTGCTCTCTGTTAAACTTGTAACTGATCCACTTTTACAGCAGGAGCTGAAAAAGGCTTTGGACTGGGGGTGTGATGTTTTGCTTAGTGCCGTCAGCAGGCAGCACTCCCCCACTGCTGTGCGTGGACAAATAAAATTCAGCTTTATTGGCCTAGTTAGGGCCTTTTAATAACCCTTCAGTGAGGATTGTGCAAGGCGTGAAGTGCGAACGCCCGCTCCGGGTCACGGCACGTGCCGGGGGGACACGGCTCTGGCACGGGGCTGGCAGGTGAGGCGTGCCCCCCTTTTCCAGGGGGACCTGGAGCTGGGCTCTCGAGAGCAGCAGCACCGTGCAGAGGTACCAAAGGGTGCTGGGGAAGGTTTGTCACCTTCCCCTCGTCACACAGAGCTGCCCTGGGGAGACGCTCCCCCCTGGAGTGGTGACAGGACACGGTGCCAACACCAAAACCCACCCGGTGTGGAGCCAGCCACAGCCTGGGCTCTGTCACACAGCCAGGCTGGGTCCAGGGCACCAGAACTTGGGTCCATTCCTGCCTCTGGGCCCGGGGGTTGGCAGGGACAGTTTGACACACACAGAGCCACAGGGTGTGCTTGTAAATGTAGGCTTCAAACTGGGGTATTTGCACAGGCCTCTTCGATTCAGAGCTCAAAATACAGAGGGACTTTCATCCCTAACAACTTGCAGAAATTTTTCCTCATTGTCTTCACCTTCCACAAGAGTTAAACTTACAGTTCTTAATTTATTTTGCCGGTAAAGATTGACTTATAATTGAGGATATCACGTGGAGGACCTGTAACTTATTTGTATATCCATCTTTGCATGTTTAAAACCAAGTCAAGAAACTAATGAGGTTACAAAAATATTGCTGATCCTGAAGCAAATACAGTTGGAGAACATATGCTTTGGTTTTACATTTCTGCCTCTAAAAGGTGACATGTCCCGTGTTTGTCATTTAATTTAACATTCTATATATTTTTAAACGGCTGTATGATTTGAAATCTCCAGATGCCAGGCTTTGTGCTAAATGAGGTTGACAGTTCAGTGATGTGGAAGGCCATTATCTCACCTTTGTGCTTCTAAACTGTAGCCACTTGCCTTTGCCTGCTCATAATGCATTTACTGCCTTACAGCCCAGGAATTTTTAACACCTATTGAAAGCATTAATTAGCTATGCCATACTGATGAGCACTTTTAAGTGAAAAGCAAGAACTGATGCTGCTCTTTGAGTTGGTGTTCCTCCAATTTCGGAGGATAAGGAGCACCTAGAGAAATTAAACCCCCACATTCCTCAGGCACATTCCAGCCCTGAGTGTTCCCTGGCCATCACCACATCTCACCCCTGTCTGTGCCTGGGACACGAGGCCATGTCCTCATAAACAGCTCTAAATGGCTCTATCCTTGCCAGCTGGTGCCATCTATAAACCAATAAACCAAAATTCAGGCTTTTGCATCCCATTACTGCTGTCCTGAGTCAGCAGGTCTCAGAATCATTTTTCTCTACCTTTGGAAAATGGATAATCATTACTTGGCCTGTTGAAGTTCAGTAATACAAGAATAAGTCATAAATGTGTCACTTGTATCTTAAAAGCTCACCAGCTAGAAACTCTCTCTCTTGTCTGATCGGGCCTCCAGTGCCTTTGATCACCATTTTCTCCTCTTTCTCAGCAAACTTCTTGGTTTTTCCCGTTTTCCTGGGCTGCTGTGACAGTGTTCTGCTGCAGATTACAGCTGTGCTCAGGCACCATAAGGTTTGTGTGATTAGTCAGCATTTGGTTTCCATATATAGCAAAAGTATGTCTGGAGAAAATATTCTTATACATATTTCCAGGCAATAGGATCAAAGCCCTCTCTAGGTTCTCAGTTTTAATTTATCTCTTCTTGCTTGCTGTAGAAGGAACATCAAACGGAATCCGTGTTTGCGGGAGGGAAGGGAGCCCTTTGCTGTGTAGTTGTGGGAGCAGCATTCATCCCAAAGCTTCAAATCCTGCCCTTTCTGCCTCCATAGCATTGCCAAGCTCTGAACTTTGGGGGTTGTGCCTCCTTTCTTTGAATCCCAGGATCTCTCCCTTTTTTGTTTCCTTTTTCCTCAGATTTTCCTCTTGTCTCCATGGTCCCAAGTCACAGCTGCTGAGCACGTCTCCCACCTTTGTCACAGTGTTTTCTGCAGTTCCTAATCCCTGTGCTGGCTCCTTTTCTGCTGTGACACGTGCACAGTTCACACTCCTGCATTGAAGGAATTCTTGTTCCTGTCTTGTCTTTGGAGCTTTTTGGTAAATTCCCCCAACCTGCCTTCCTGCTTTTAATATTTCTCAGTATTTGCCTGGAGAAGTGGCTGTCCCATCCCTGGAAGTGTCCAAGGCCAGGGCTTGGAGCAACCTGGGGTAGTGGAAGGTGGCCCTGCCATGGCAGGGGGTGGGAATTGATGATCTTTAAGGTCCCTTCCCACCCAAACCATCCCGTGGTTCTATGATTCACTTCTTCACAAGAAGCAAAGATCTGGAAAGTAAGACCTGAATCTTCTCCAGATCTCCACTCAACCTTGAGGTGTCAGCTCCCAAATCTGTGACACCCACCAGAAGTGTGAGAGCTAACAGCCCTTGGAGCTGGGTCTGTGTGAGGAGTTACCTGGGCAGGTGGATGTTGTGGTATTAGAAATGGTATTGATGTCAGCTTCATTAGGTCCTTTTTTCTGTATCTTTCATTAGATTCTCACAGCAACAATTTGCAAACCTTGATGTTTTTGCAGTGTGGGCACTGCTGGAGACAGCCAGAGGTGACTGTCATTAGTGAGGAAGCAGAATATTTTAATTACACAAATCCTGTAACATTTCCATCCCAGGAAGTTTTCTGAGTTGTTAGTAAGTGAGGTAAGCCAAGACATTCGAGACCTTTTTACATCACATTTTCAGAAAGGCCTTTTTTTTCCTCCTGATAGAAGATCTGCATTAAAAAACCCAACATAATTAGTTTGATTTCAGTCATCTACTCAACATTTCTGAGGCACTTGCCAAACGATCCCAGGTGTGGGATTGCAGCAGGTAATTTCCTGCGCTGTATTTGTGCGGATGATTTTCTGTGTTAGAAGATGATATCGGCTCACCTGGCCCCTCGGTGACAGAGAAATCCTTTGTTTATTCATTTAGTAGGCAGATTAACCCTAATGAATCTGGCTTCCTGGAAATAGATACAGGGGACAATAGCAGAGTGAGGAGTGGGGAGAAATGGGGCAAATTCCCTTTTCTTTCTTCACTTGTAAATAATGGTGGCTTTCAGAGCAGGGCGTTTGAAAGCCGAAAGGAACGTGAAATATGTCAGCCAGAAGTTCTTGATTTTGAACAAAAACTTTTCTTTTGTGCCTCCAAGAGCTACTGGGGCTTTCTTGGTGTGTCTGCTACAACTCTGCCCTGCTGAACCTGGTGGAATGTTTTGTCCTGTCAAAAATTAGGATAAAGTGAGATACTTGCACTTCATTGTTGGAGGACCTCAGTGTGTGTTTTGTGGAATATGGGGGATTTTTAAATTATTATTTCTATGAATTAGAGGTTCATAATACAATCTGTAATTTAAGTAAATCATACATTGTACTAGACAGCCAGAGGAAAGCATTGGAATCTTGATGGCTGAAATAATTTTATTCTTTTTCTTTCATGGGAATAAAGCTGTGGAATGGTGTGTCAAGGTGTGCATCATGTTTCTGTTACCTGAGCAGGAGGCAGTGCCCAGACAGGGTTAGGCTGCACATTTTGCTTTATTTTCAGCTGTTCTCCCATCTTGAGCTGGCCCAGAAAAGCCTCGAGGAGTGTTTCAAACAGCTCAATTCCTCCTCTTCCTGCTGTGTGATGCATCCAAGTGTTCTGCACCAGGCTCATGAAAGGCTGTGCCATTACCACATTTATTTAAATAAATGAGGAGTAATTTCTCAGCTCTTGTTGACATCACACTGGGCTATTATTCATAGCACAGTGTGAGAATCTGCCTGGAAAAGCAGTGAGTCCCAAAGCCCTCAGAAACAGAGGGAAGGATGGTCACTGACTTCAGGGATATAAATCAGGCTCGTGGTGTTAGAGGCAGAGTCACTGCAGTATCACTCAGTTTATGTTTGAACAGCATGAATAAATTAACTTACTCCAGCTCAAAGAGGGAATAATGCCATGGTGAATTAAGTTGTGTATGTGTTACTAATCACGTGTTTTTTAATGCATACACACGTTAAATAGTCAGGGTTTGAAATTAGGGGGAAACGTTGTAGTTTGCTAGCTCAGATCTCTGCTGGAAGCTACCAGTCAAAGTGTAGACATGAGTACAATGAATGATTTGGCTGCCTTTGAGAGAGGAACAATTTCTTGCATTTTTATGTGACTGGTACTCGAGATACATTATTCCCAAGACATGGATGTGTAGACACAGATGTGAAAATCTCTTAACTTCCAACCAAACTTTTCCAGATCTTATCACTATAATTTATTCTTTACTCTCTGTAGACTTGAAAAAATGTCTTCTTTCACATAACTTTATACATTGGAGGGAAAGGAAAGTTCTGTTCTACCACATGGTAAGTGTTGAAGATGGGATACTGTTGGCTTTAACACGCTGACTTTTGTAGTTGCCTGTAAAAACTCTAGAGTTTCAGAGGGGAAGTGAAAAAACAGAATTTACCTTTCCACAAAGAATAAAAGTTTCCATTGTTCCTCAGTTCCATCGCTGAAAGTACAAGTGGGCAGGAACAGATAATTTTTTGGATTTAACATCTATACTTGGGTATGTGTATATGTGCATCGGGCAGCAATAAATTACAAATGAATATGTTTGCTTTGTATGGAGATTGTTTTATCCTTCTTAAAGTTACTATTTATATAACCTTTAACCAAACAGAGAGTAGCCAGAGGATTTTTGAGAGTGAGAAGTGTTTTTCTGGCTGGGGTGGGGAACAACTTTCCCCCCTCCCCTCGTGCAGCGGGGACTCACCACGTTGACGTGCGGACAATTTGCCAGGGATTATTTTTTTTTCCCCTCTGCACGTGAAAGCTCAAAATAGATACGTGTCACATTAGGTGTCATTAAAATAGAGCTTGTGATAACTAAATAATAAATGGAGTGGTACCTAATCACTTTCAGAAGATGTTGACACAGTTGCCAGAGACGACTGTCGTGGAGAGCCCTTGGAAGGAGCAGAGACTGTCTGTGTTGGAAGGGTTTTTTTTCCTTTTAGTGGAAACCAAAGGACAACAGTCATTATACGATTCTGTACTTTAAGTATTTTCATAATCCAACATAAATTGGCCCACCCAAGGATTATGTCTGTCTTATAAGGATGTGTTTATATAGTCATTGGGTGAAAGATTGCAGAACTTGAACCACTAGTTTTGAAAGTTGAGCCAGACCAGGAAAAATCAGGATACAATTTGGCACTTATGGAGACTAAATGATTTCCTTTTTAGCTGCTGATTTCTACTGGGAAATGTATCCTTGGACTGAAAATTGCATCCGGAAAAATGTTTATGTAGTGTTTTTCAAATGACTGATTATTCCTCTAACCTTTAACACGCACTGTGTGTGATTTTCTTCCTTATTAACTCTTTCACAACCAAATGAATGATATCCTCCACTGTAAATAAAATTAAGTATATATTTCAATTCATGCAATATTTTAATGTTGTAATAACGCAGAAAAAGACAAGCTGGGGCTTTTATTGAGTCAGTAACAGGGAAACCCAGCTCCTCTTGTGTCAGACTCTCCTGGAAGAGGAATATCCTGCTTTGACAGTGAGGCAGGCAGAGCACATGAACTTTTTATCCTGATTACTGCAGAGAAGGAGAACAAATATGTTCCTAACATACCATCAGATGCAGATTTCTGCCAGCCAGGGGAGATTTCCCCAAGGCTTGTGGCTGAGGTGGAGGGACCGTGCTGCCAACTACTGGCTATTACTGGCTGCTGAATCCAGTGAATGAATTCATTGTGGGCTTGGGGTTGTCTGCAGGGGAATTGATCAGTGCAGCTAGAACAGAACCAGGAGTTTCAGAGACGTGCACAGATGCTCTGTCTGGAGTTAAAATGTTTTCAGTGGTGTTGCTTTCACATAAAGACAAACCATAATTCACTGTGATCACACCGTCCGTATCCTCGTGTAGAAAATCCTCACGGGATGCCTTTCCTTGCATCCAGAACCTCATGGATGCAGGGTGGGAGCTTGCACAGAGGCTGTGCTGCTTTCAGAGCAGCAGCCTGACCTTGCTGAGCTGCAGGCACCATGTAAACATCACAGGGTGGGACTGAGCCACGTGTCTTTAAAAGGCATCCAAAGTGATCCTGCACGGCGTGGATCCCACGCTAACGAATGAGTGGGTCTGGAGCCGTAGCTTCCACTTTGGCAGAGCTGTCTGTGAATTATGCTTCGTGTTTTCCTATGTAGAAACATGTGTAATTGAAGATTTATTTGTTGAATTTCTGTAAAAAGCATCATTCAGCCCATCACAAGTCATGTTCTCTGTAGAAATTGCTTGAGTGGAGAAGGGGAGGGAAGAAAAGCGTAACAAGAATCTTATAATCACAGCTCCTGCTGGCCTGGCCCAAAAGGACAGGTTTGTGTCCTGCAAGAGGAAGCAGAGTTGGAAAGAAATGGAATTCCAGCCCTGCCAATCCTGATGGATTGATGCAGAGATGTCCCCTGCTCCCCAGCTTGCCGGGCCCCGCGCCGGTAGCGCCGTTCGTGCTCGCCGGGGTGATCTGTCTGTGCCTCTGGCATCAGCTGGGGATGAACTGCTGGAAAACAAAAGCTGATGTTCCTCGTGGCAGTAGTCAGTCATTCTTGGCACAGTGGGGATAAGGGGAAGTGCCTGGCAGCTGCTCTGTTCTTTCATCTCTTCTTCCAACTCTTTTTGATCGTTTTCTCCTGCAAAGTTTTGGGCTTGTGCAGGGAGGTTTGTATTTAGAAGCAAACAGAGGATGCAGCCCTGCTTACCTCAGATAGCTTTTCCCAGGAGCAGCAATTCCCAGGCAGTCTCTTGTATTTGAGGCAATAATGGGTTTAGGAAATTCATAGAATGTTAACAGTCAAATGACTTTTAACCACCTATCAATGGAGTGAAATTTGGCAGATGACAGAGGAACCTCACGTTTTATTTTTTAAAGCCTAAATAGCTTGTCAGCTGTGCAAAGCCCCTTGAATTTATGAGATCTGAATGTTGGGGTTTGGGGTTTTTTTTTTTCATGTGGAACCCAGCAGAGTCTCTGTCGGAAACTGTTGACCCTTCTTTGTGCTGTTTCTTTACTGTCTCGTCAAACATCTGGAAAACAGCATGTTTGCAGTCATTTCACAACATAATTTTGCATTTACATCATGTGTTATCTGGTAAAAGTTTTCTTGTTTTTTCAAGGAGAGGGGGGGATAAAGAAAAAAAAAAAAAAGGAAAAGAAAAATCAGCAAGACGAAGGCTGCCGTGAGGTCAAGTGGTGCCGGTGGATGCTGCCTGCACTGAACACATGTTCAGCTCCGAAAAGCTGAGGCAGTTCCCAAAAATTTGGTAACCATTAGAGCACTTCCTAAGTCAGTTCCGGATGTCAGGCCCGGGCTGGAGGGGGAAGGGGCGTTCCAGGAGAGGGATTGAGGCTGGCAGCTGACGGGGCCGGGGAGCAGAGCACGCAAGGCAGAGCGAGACAGGAAAGGGCTGCTCGGGGAGAGGATCAGGAGCTCAGCAGAGGAGCTGTGAACTTCACATGCGACCCCGGGCACGGAGCGCCGCGCGAGCCACCTGAGGGCTCGGGGATCAGAAAGGAAATTAAAGGATCATTTAAGTGGAGTGGGACCAGACAACTCAAAATGACGATTTTCATCTCTGAGAAAGGAGCGCTGGGGTATATTGAATTCTTTGAAGTAACGGAGCACGCTTGGTGGAGGGAATATTTTTGCTGCATTCCACGCTCTGGTTTAGCAGCTCCTCTAATAGAACCCGGCCCTAACTTTCCTAAACCACCTATTTATAGTGCTCAAAAGATTGGACTTCGGAGCACAGCGTGTCCCCTTAACTGAATACTCTATGCTCTTACTTAGAGAACTCAGAAATTCAAATGAATGTTAATTAGTAAGCATAATTAGCAGATTATTCACTTGTATTTTAAATAACATAGTAAATACTTTATCTTGCTCATAGTAATAAACCCGATTGTGAGCCTGGAACTCTGCAGAAGTTCACAATGAGTTCACAGCAAAGGTTACCTCTCTTTCCTTCCCTTTTGGTGTTCAGGATTAAACCTTCAGTCAGAAGCTGCTCTGTCCCAGTGGTGCTTTCTGTTGCATTGGGAATAGTTTGGCAGAGGTCAGGCACAAGGTGCTGCCACTCTGGGTCATGAGGAGGCTTTTTAATACCCTCACAGAGACCCTCTCCACCTCCCAGCTCGAAGTGAATCCATCCTACAGTTTCTATAGCCCAAAACTTCAAGGAAAGAAAGTAGACAACAGTAAATAATTCTGGTTTGTTGGTTTAGGACTGGAGGTTTTCCTACACTAACCTGAATTTCAGTGCTGGAGTCAGCTCTCTGTAGGGATGTGTTTCCTGGACCTTGCTGAGCTTTGGATGTAGGAACAGTGGAAGATTCTTTTTCTTCTGTGATCTTTCCATAATCGCTTTATCTCCATGGGCCAGATTTCCAGGTACCATAGAGATGAGTCTTAACAGGGGGGAAAAAAAAAACCTGTGGATGGCTGCAATTGTGGTTTTGGAAAAGCTTGCTCTGGGATTTTTGTTCAACAGCCATTGGATGGGAGGATGCTTAGTTTGCTAATTTGGGTGCCAGTGCTCGGTTTTACAGCTCAGGGTTATTTCTCAGTGGTGCTGGCAGCTGGGGGAGGCACAAGGGCTTGGGTGTGCATTCAGCTTTTTTCTGTGGTGTCCTTGGCAAGCACTGACGCAGAGCTGGGGATTTGGACAATTTTAAGGAATAATAACAACTACTGAAATATGAATTGTTTCTGCAGTTGGAACATCACGCAGAGTTTTAAAGGGATTGGATGCAGGGAGATGGGCGTGAGCACAGATAACCTATGCAGATATTTTCCTTTGGAGATGACATCTGTGTAGTTGTGTTTATAAATAACCTTTGAAAACAAAAGAAATGGACAAAATCCTTTCTTCTTCCATTGCAGTAACACATGAGGTGCCTTGGGAATGTGTTATCTTCCATCCGTTTCCTTTTCCTCCTCTTTCAGTTCATTGTACGCTGATTTTTTTCCTCTAGAAAGGGCAGGATGGCAGCACAAGGTGTCCATTACCAAGTTTGTTTCCCTGAATGCTTTCTAGCAGGAGGCACGAGTGCAATCCACTGAATTAGTGGAACCAAGCTCAAGGGTGAGAGCCCGTTCCCCCTTTATCAATAAAGTCCCTTTATCCAGTGAGAACAATTTGTGTGCAGGAGGCTTTTAAATAATATCTGCGAGTGCGAGTCCTGCTAAGCCTAGAAGGTAGGGATGGTTCAGTGGCTGATTATTTTGATGTGGGCCGTTCTTCCTTGAGGCCACTGAGCCTTCAGGTTCCTCCAAGCCTTTAGTGGTCTGCACTTCACTGTTATTCTTTCCCTGAGAGTGCTGATTAGTGACTTGCGGTATGGATGCTGATTTATCGCAGCCCAGAGTTGCCCCTTGGGGGCTGAGCAGAAACACTCATGAAGGAGCCCTGATTAAAAAGAGTGGTAATGAAGACAAATGTTTCGGAGGGAGTCAAGAGCAAACCAGGCCTTGGCATTCCCACTGCTCCTCTGAGCTTTTGGAGAGGAGGTAACAGTGGCCAAAGGAAATATTTCCCCCTTGTTGTTTATTTCTCATGGCACTGGAAAAATTTTTCTTTTCCTCCTGGGTGTTCTAACTCTCACTTGTTAACTGCTTTTCATGCAGGGTTGCAATTAACCCTTGGCAGATACTTACCATGTTCCCTTTATATTCACTCTATGCATAAAGAAGTTTTTATGTTTTGACCTGTTAACCATTTTAAGATTCTTTAAACTTGACAGTTTCATCTAATTTCTCACGTCATTAAATCGTACTTTATTTTCCAACAGTCCATTCACAGGAGGTTTGGTGTTTGTTTGATATCTTTAATCATCTTTTTTCCTCACTGCCCTTTTTAATAAGGAAAAAGAATGACAAAAAGTAACGCTTACAAACCAGGCTTTAAATCAGAGAGAGGTCAGAAAGTTCCTATCTAGTGTTGGACGTGTAACTAGAGACAAGTCTCAAAAGCATATTGGTAGGTTCTGCATGGTCTGACACTTCTATTAACCAGGAATTCAGAACAAAAATAAATGCAATTATTTCACCCAATTGTAATTTTTTGTTTTTAATTCTGTGGGTTTTTCAACTTTTAAAGACCGGCCTGTGCTATAATTAGTGTATGAACTAAAAGCTGAGTACGTGGAAAAACGTGCCCTGCCTTTATTGGTCTTTGCATTCCTCTCTGCAGTTACTTTCTTGTCAGATTTGTGCTCGTGTGAGGATGCTGTTGATGCAGGGAGGAGCTGTATCTGCTGCAGGAGTGTTCATCAGAGCAGCAGTGACACTCGGAGCTGGGGACTTTGCACTTGCTCCTGTGCCATCCCTCCAGCCGTGCCAGCAGTCCTTGTTCCTTCCCTTGGGAATCACATGCAGGGCTGGACACTTCCTGACCAGTGGGAATATGTGGGTGACCCTTTGCATTCAGTGAGAATTTCAGGGTATTTTCTAAATGTTAATTAACTTTCTCATGAAATTTTAGCTCATGCTTTGCTCTAGAACAACATTCTGACCTATCGTGCCGAAAGGTTGGGCTGTTTCCTTCCTAAAATAGTGTGATAAAGGAACAGTTCATCCAAGAAAAAAACAGGGAGAAGGGTTTCCTCTGATTGACTGGCCTCGTTCATGATGCGCCCAAAAGGTCAAAGACTGTTTTGAGAAAGTATTTTAAAGGATGGGTCTGTGTTTTCTCTCTGTCTGAGAAGCTACTTACAACTTCCATGGTAGCTCTTGCAGTGTTAAATGAACTCACTCTGCATCTAAGGCTGCTCTTTAATCAGTCTTACACTGATTCTCATCCTGATACTTCCAAAGTATTAGAATGTAAAAATTATCCAGCATTAGGTTGGAAAAAGAAAACAAAAATCAGGGTTCCTTAATATCTTTTTGTCCAACTGGATTATTTTTTTAGGGTAGTGACATAAAATGAAGCAGCATTGGAGACCATGATGAGTGAAAGGTTGTGTGTGATTTGATGCCAGGTTTCTTAACTTCATTTTTAAACTTTCTTTAATTGCTCACCTACTTAACTTTGAAAGTCCTGATAGACATCAGAAGCTTTCAAAACTGGCTGTGAAATTTTAGAAGTGGCTTTTGAAAGTTACTTTTGAAAGCAACATTTTGTACCCCTCCGAATTCCATTGTTTTAGTTCCGAGTGAACTAATCTACGTTTGCTCCACAATCATACAGAATTCAGGAAATGCTGATTACGTGTGGCTAAGTGAAAAGTCATGTGAGTTGTTTGATGTGAGAAACTGAGTGTTCAGGGCAGCTACATCTCGTTAGTAGCAGTGTCTGGACCATGAAGAGATCACAGCAACTGGTGGAAGCTCGGTGGCACCAGCCTTTGTCCCTGAGCCATTGCACCAGTCAGAATTTTGGAAATTTTTGGGTTTAAATCTGATTAACTTGTGGGTGTTGGAGAGCTAGTTTGAGACTGGCATTGCTGCACTAGTCAGTTTGCATCACCATCAGCTGCCCACTAATTATCAGGAAATTTATAGCTGCATTAGGTAAATGTCACTTCACTGCAGTGGCCTGGAATAAGAGCGTTTTCTGCTCTGAATTAGCACCATGGGCACGTCTCAGTGAGAGTCTATCCAAGCAAGGAGGGGTTTGATTTATGCACAGGCTTATTAAGGCTTTAAGGAAGGGTAGCTGAAAGATGTTGTATTGCTTTTTTGAACCGTAACATCTCCCCGCCGTAAATGTGTGTTTGTTTATTCATTAGGCATAATCACATGTAAAGTGTTTAAAAATAATTTGCTAATTCCAGGATGGAGCTCTGTTCAGCAATTTGGGATTCTGTGTGTGCTCCATCTGCAGGAGCTCTTCAGAAGGATCATCCAGAATGGGGATGGCTTGAGTTCCTTTTGGTGAAATTCAGTGTTAGGGGATGTGATACTTCTGCAAATCTCAGCAGCTCTTCTCAGCTGTGCCAGAATTAAATAAGATCTCCTGGGTTCTTATTTCTGAGCTGCTCAGTAGCCTCTTTGACTGAGATTTTGGGCAAACAGTCTTTAAATGTGGAGGCAAGGATGCACACTTGTCCATTCTGATGCACAAACCTCTCTTGGAAGAAGTTGGAGGATCTCACATCCCTAAAGGCTCAGTAGAAAAGAAACTTGAATGTTCATAAAAACCCCACCTATATTCTTAATGCACCAGAAATGAAGTCCCCAACTCTCCCCAGGAGATGATTGTGGAATTCATGGTGCTTCAGAAGGATGCCAGAGTGTCTGAAGAGTTGTCACCATGAATTCTTCATAAACACCAGGGTGAGTGATGGCTGTTCCTCTGTGAATGATGACATCTCAGCAGTTCCAACGCTGCAGAAATAAAAGTAACTGTTTAAGAGATGCTGGTTAAATTCTAGACAAACTTATCCTTTACATCTGTTTTAAGGAACTAAGAAGCTTCAGTGGTGCTTTTGCACCAGCACCCAGCACCCACTGCTGTGACAGGGGAGATTTGCTGCAGTTAATTAGGCAGTGGAAGAGGTTTAAAGAAAGTCGCTGTCCAGTATTAAGCACTTGGCTTCCCTTCTGTTCTCCCTCTTGCTGCTTTTATGGTTCAAAGCAATGCAGATCAGACAAAGCTTTTGCTGCATTCAGCCACCCTTTCTTCTGTGTCAGGAGCACCAGCACTGGCACCCAAACCACCTACTTCAAAAGGATCTTTGTATTAGATAAGAGCAGATACTTACACATCGTTGCCAGAGGAATATCATTTTTACCAAAGACAATTCTGCCTGCAGGTCTGCTCAGGGTTGGATTGAAGTTGCTTCCCTTTGTTCTTCCTAAAATGCAGCCCCCCAGCCCCCTTCTGCCAGAACTCTCAATTCCAGCTTGCAAGGGAAGGTTTGAAATTCTGGAAGTAACTTCAGCCCCAGACAGGTTCACTGCAGGCATTAAAAGTGTCATAAAAGTGAGGGAAGACTTCATCTCTTCCCCCTGCACAGCTGATGGTCTCGAGTTCTTCCCAGTGCATTCAGCAGGCAAACAGTGACTGCTTTGGGGTTTATATATTGTGTGTTTCAATATTTAATTACCTTGTCTTATGTGAGGGGTGGTTTTCCTGGGGAATTTTGAATTTGACTCGGGTGGAACGAGGTCAAGCCACAAAAGCAGACATCAGTCACTGCACCTCGTAAGCCCTGTCGCCTGCTGAAAAGTCTGTCTGCTCCTGGTGGTTTGCAGGACTCCAAGAGGCAGCCAGGGGAAACTCTGTCCTCCCCTGCAAGGCTGTATTTAACAGTTTGCACCTGAAACTGTAGTTTTCATCATGAAATTTCATTTGATTCACCACTGTACCAATCAGATGTTAAGGGACAGTAAGAACTAAATATGAATCTTCTGTTTCTCTGGTCATTAATGCCCAAACTGCCAAAGTTTTACTTAAGTTCTATGTGCAAAAGAAGTTCCTTTTTCCTGTCTGGAGAAGTGCTCAGTGCTTGGCGAAGTTGAAATTCCACTGATGTAAATGGGTATCTTCAATCATAGCCTGAAATCCTGGGGCATTTTGCTGAAGATTCTATTTCATGATTTGAAGCCAGTATTTGAAAGGGCCTCGAAGCCTTCGCATTGAAAGATGAAAGAGTTAAAATAAATAACATTAAAGGATATGAGAGAGAATCTGCTGGAGTTAAAAAGTATTGTTACTGCATCTGTCTGTGTGCACACACCTCTGCATCTTTCCAGTTTGTTTTGCTTGCCCTGGAAGCAACAAATCACAGAATCCTGCAATGGTTTGGATTGCAAGGGACCTTAAAGCTCATCTAATTCTACTCCTGACACCTTCCACTGGACCAGGCTACTCCATGTCCTGTCCAAGCTGGCCTTTGCAGTAAATGAATTATTTATTATTTAGTAGACAAACTGCACCCTCCCTGTTCAGGAAATAGGAACTGTGTGGATAATTTGAGCTCAACAAAGTGTAAATGACTTCTTTGAATGCTGATAGATCTCCACCACCACTTGGCAAAAGGAATTGTGTAAATCCTGTAGCCTTTGCAAGGAGCTGACAAAGCAGGCAAAGGTCTGGAGCAGCTGCTGGCTCAGTTCCTTCAGTATCAGCTGATGTTTTAGGGCCTTTCCTTGGCCACTGGCAGCAGGTTGTGAGAAATACGTTTTTAATCTCTGTCTTATATTCTATAGTGATTCACAGTGGTATTAAGCTTTGTTCCCAGTGGGAGAACAGGCAGCAAAGTCTGGATTTGTTGACAAAATTCTCCATTCCCTGGCACTAGTGATGACCTGTCCAGGGATGACTTTCGCCTCACAGTTCTCCCTCACTGTTGCTCTGAGCCCATCCAAGGGCTGCATTCATATTCTTTTTCAACCAAGATCATGCTCTGTTCCAGAAGTTAAAACATTCCTGAGATGGCAAATGGCTTGGAAGGTTTGCTTCAAAAGATGCCTAATTACTGTGTGTATTTATGGCCCTCCTTGTAAATGCTGGTCTCCAGGGAAACAGGTAAGCACAGGGCAAGTGCTGGGAGAGGGAGAGAGGCTCCTGCACAGACAGGGGAAGGGGCTGAGCCTTGGGGTGCCCCCAGCCTGGCATTCTGGAGGCTGGTTAATATTTTGTAAGCTGGGCAGGTTGCTTTCCTGGAATGCAGGAGTGCATTGCATCCGTCCCTGTAACAGTCAGAGGAGGGTTTCTCATCTGCAATAGTAAATTAATAAACAGCCAGACTGTGCTGGCATCAAACTTTTATACCTGTGCTTTTCTATAAGAAATGACCTTATATAATTAGGTACATTACAGTGACATGAATTTATAATATATGTATATAATGGAGCATTGGATATTGGATATTGTAAAATCTTGTTATGTTCTAATTTGGAAGTGTTCTGACAAACACTATCTGGGTAAAAAACACATTTTCCTCTAAACTTAACCTGATTGATCATTTTGCAAATGTGTTATTACTTTGATGCAAACAGAATTGCAGAATGGATAAACCAACTCCTCATGCACCACAAAAGCAGTTTTGATGCTGGTGATTTATTGCTGCCTTTTGCCATGTTTCTTATAGAGCTGCTCAGAATTAAACATGCTGCTTTAAAAATACTTCATGCAGCGTTCCCAGAACATACATAATTTTGAGCAACTTTACTGACAATTGCTTTTTTATGGGCCTTGATGGAAGCGAAGGACAATCTTCCCGTTCCCTGGAGGAGCATCTGCCTTTGCAGACAGAGACACTGCTGTGATTTTATGCAGGGTCTGAGTACAGCCTCCCAATTTGGGACCAGTTGGGGAGGTTGAGGTGGGGTGCAGGGATGTGGCAGCTGTCCCCTGGGACGGCTGGTGGCACTGGAGTCTGTCTTGTGCCATTTGTGTAGGATGTGGCAGCCTGATTTTGATGGGATCCCAGGGATGGCTGCTCCCAGCCCGGCATCCTCTTAGCCAGGACGCTGCTGAGTGGAGCCCCAGTGTGTTATTTACCCACCCAGCTCTTAAATCCTTGTTAACCAGCTTGAAACATAAAAGCAGGACACGGGGAGCTTGTATTTGGTCAAAGTTTTGGGCACCATTGTGTGGGTCAGAAAGGAGAGAGCCAATGATTCCACAAGTGTCCCAGCCCCTCTTGTTTCTCAGGCTGGTGCTGGAGCAGTTCCTGCTCCCCACGACAGCTCGTTGAATGCAAATAATGAATGTTAATCCAGCCTCATTGTTCCAGGGTCAAACACCAAAAAAAAGGAATCAGTCAGGGTGCCAGTGTGGTAAATCGTGTTTGTTTGCTTTGCGCATTAGGTTGGGTTCTGCCTCCTTTTTCTGAGCCCTCGTTTCAGCGAGTGCTTTTCACTCCCAGTGTGTGTGAGAGAGCAGGACTCCAGCTGGGTTCACTCTTCCTCCCGAGGTGAGGGCTTTTGTCCTCTATTTGTTGTTATGCAACGTTGTACTGCTTTCAGTGATGAAGGGGGGGGGAAAAAAATGGGCTGCCAATATGACTGTGATATTTGGATGATTTATCTCATTCCTCTTCTGAGTAACCTAACTTTGACATTATCCGTGAACTCCGAGCCTTGCTTGCGTTGTTCTTGCTGGTAGAAAACACAGCAAGGATGTAGTGGGTAATTGAACCCAGATGCACCGAGGGCTGCTCAGCCAGACTGTTATTTTAGCCTACACTAGTAGGTTTTTAATACGAGTTTGACCTTACTTTGAAACATTCTCAAAATACCATACTTTAATATCAATTTATACACTCTTGCTTTAAGAGTGGGGCAGAGTCACTGGAAAAAGTAATGAAACACTTTCTACCTGCTAATGCAGGAGATACAGAAAGAGTTTTGGAGTTAATTTATGTGTCTAAGGGACGAGCTTCACATGCTGCCTGTCTAATTGGGGCTTTATCCTGTGCCTGGGGTTGGGATTGGGATCGGGATCATGACCATCAGGGAAAACCTATCTGTCAGCTTTCCCTGGGCCTGCCCCTGCAGAAGGATCCACATTGGACAAGGAGGCTTTAGGTACTCAGGGATAGGAAGATTTACCCCCAGTCCATATCAGTAAGTTATTAGACAGAGTTTAATAGCCACGGTAAATATTCATCTTAATTATTTTTAATGGGAGGTAAATGCTTTATGTACGTGTTCTGAGAGGTTAAGCTGCGTTAAACAGCTTAGAAATTCATTCCTGATTTAAAAAAGAAAAAAAAAACCAACCCAACCCCAACCAGCCCATGTTTCTCTGCCAGGATGGTAGTTTGGTTTTGCCACACATATAATGTACTTTCCATATCCACGCTGTGTTTTCCTAAAGGAGGAGCTGCTAATGGCAGGACAGAGCAGAGCTGTGGCTCCCTCCTCAATACGTGCTTTGTCAGGAAAAACTGAGCACGAAAAAATCTGATGTATAATTAAATTTCCTGTGAAGATAGCATACCT
The DNA here is from genome assembly GCA_013397115.1 of Edolisoma coerulescens. Taxonomy (NCBI): domain Eukaryota; kingdom Metazoa; phylum Chordata; class Aves; order Passeriformes; family Campephagidae; genus Edolisoma; species Edolisoma coerulescens. Next base: position 238,353 of record VWZW01003549.1, on the reverse strand, counting down.
ATTTCTGCTTAAACAGAACTGGTTTTCTTTCATTATTGCTCCACTCAGGTGAAACTGAGGTTGCTGCCTTTCTAATGTGTCTGAATAAGTATTCTTTAGTAAAGAATAGTAAAGGAATTAAAGTTTTGTGGTTGTACATCAACAGCTTGAAGTAAAGTAATAGCGAAACAAGATTTTGCGGTAGATCTTGAAGTTAAATACTTAAACTGATTAATTTTTTCAATTTCTCTCTAATTTAGAGTAACTGCTCGTGGTGAAATAGAGGAGGGATATTTAAGGCATATTGAGAAGGAGAGGATTGAAGTTATTTTAAATTATTCCTAAGGTATTGCTGTACCCAATGATGTTCACTCCCAACCCTGGTCCAGGGCTCGGTGTAAAAACTGAGGCTTTAATCGGAGTGATGGTGGCAAACAGCTTTAAACCTGTTTGGCTTTGGGCACTGCAGCTTAAAATACAGAGAGCAAGAAATTAAAAATGGGTTAGTGTTTTTCTTTCTGTCCTCTTATCAGAAATGTTCACTCAGACTATAACAACTGTTAGAACAAGATAACAACTTCAGGCCAGCTGTCAAATGTTTACCATTATCAAACCTCTCCCTAGGGTAAGATGCGACTTTGGCTCGCCTCACCGGCAGTAATTTAATTTTTCCTTCATTCTGACTCGGAAATGGCAGCATTTTTCAAAGCTTCCTCCCACTGATGGCTGAAATTTTCCTTGTGAAATGATTTCCACCAGTCTTGAATCTTTCTTGCTTCTGCCGTCTTCACCTTTACTGATGGTTCTGCAACTCATCACCAGCTATGCGAACTGACAGTTCACATCCTGGGGCAGCAGCCGGGGCTGGCCTGCAGAAAGGAGCAGCCTGACCAAATTTACGCTCACAAGATCTCTTAATTCACAAAAGCATTTGCTCCAGTTCCTGCTCTCTGCTGCAGGGGCTTTGGGGGGGCGAGCAGGAGCGGTCGGAGGGGAGAGAGGCTCTCTTCACACTCTGCTGAGTACACAGCCTTCCGAGATGAAAAACAGACGGAAAGAGACATTTCCAGCCATCTTGCTGATCTGTGCAGGGGTTCACTGAACTGTGCAACATAGCACCAGACCCATGTATCATTTAATGTGCTNTTTTTTTTTTTTTGTTCCCTGAGTGAAGGAGTTTCTCATTTTGTTGACAAGCACATTAAAATTAAAAGTGGGAACAGTTAAAAGAGAACCTAAAAATGTAAACTCGATACCCACCGGTTCCTTCCTCCTTTGACATCAGAGCCGTGGAGAGATCTGCTTAGTTTTGAAAAGCCTCTGACAAATGAGAATAGTCAGAATAAGTTTTCTATTTGGTCTGAGCTGCATGGAACATCGTGATTTTTTTTTTTTTCCCTTGCCTCCCTCACAACCTGAAACACATGCCATATGCTTGCCCAAATGCTTCCCCTTCTTGCACTGCGAGACAGATCCAAAACTTTTGTTCCATTCTTTTCCTGGAGAGGGATTTTGTTCCCTCTCCCACCCAAGGCAGTTTGCAGCCAGAAGAAAGTGATGCTTCCCCTGGCCACCGGCACGGCCGGCTGAGCTCGCTCCCTACCAAAAGGTCACTCAGACACTTTTTTTGGGATTCTTTGGCTCTCCCTTGAAAGCTTCTCCTAAGAATAACCCATTTTACATTTTTCTGATTACTTTGGAGGAAAAAATGTGCTATAATACCAGAATGTAAATGCAGGGGGAAACAACATTCCAAGTAACCTGATCCCACTCCTGTAGTATTTGCTTTGGTACTTTCCTATCATTTGCTATCCAGTTGCTTCAGGAGCAGCTGCAAGGTCTGGGAAATTCATATATGTTGTAGGCAGGAGTTTAGACAGAAGGAAAAGTTAACGTGGTTTGTACTAACACAGATCCTGATCCTGTTAACTGGTACTCTGATTGAGGGGGGAGGAATCTTCTTAGCCCTTTTCATGTGCAAAGCAGTCCTGTCTCTCAGTAATGGTGGGGTTTTGTGAAATAAATATATAGAAAATATATATTTGTAATGGCATCTCATGTCCTCAGCATTAGCTCTACTGGTATGTTCTGTTTTTGGAGCTTTTAGGCATTGTGAGAAATATATGAGAGATTTGCAAACAGGGGCAAGGAGGGGTCAGATGTATCAAATCCATGGATTCCAGCAAGCAGAGACCCTGCCTTAGAAATGTGAATTAATAGGAGAGCTTCCTTCTGCACAGACTTGGAGGAGCACAGACTAGTGGTGACTGGTCGAGGTATTTGTCATCCTAATAAACTGACAACATGGAAAAATAAACACCAATCTTATCAGTCTGCATTTTTTGTTGGGGATGAAAGTGTTTGAAGAAAAATCATAAAGGAATCCATGGTAGCTCAAGGAGGTTAAACTCAACAGTTGTTCCCTTTGAAGTGTATGACCACGAGGTTAATTGCCAAAACTGCTCGTGGAAAAGGTGGTAACAATTTAACAAGACTGTACAACTGCAGGACTCAGATGAATATCAGGTGTTTGCAGATGGGGTTGTTTGGGGGTTGGGGGTTTTTTTTGGGTTGGGTATTTTTGTTGGGTTTTTTGGTTTTTTTTTTTTTTGCGCCTAACAGGAAAAGGGGAGAAAAAACCAGAATGAGAACCAGGGGCCGGGGCGGGAGAAGAAAAGCCCGACTAAAGAGGCAATAATTCCCAATAATTCCTTGTTTGCTTTGCCAATGAGGCTGTAATTGGGCGGGAGGTCAGTGGCAGCCCTCGGAGCTCTCCCGTCCCTTCTCCCGGCTCCTGATTTATTCATCCCAGCCAGGCTGCTGCGAGGACTTTACACTTCAAGGCACGGGGTTTGTGGCTTTGCTGCTCACAGCCCAGTTTATTCCAGGATTTATTCCTCTGTGGGTTCGTTTGTCCCTTTCTGAAACGGCCACACTTCCACATCTTTCTTAATTTAGTGGGAACAAAGTCTTTAAGGCTGGAATTCCCCGAAGCCCTCCAGAAACCCAATTAGGTCAAGGCAATATCATAATTGGGAAGCTGAAATCCCTTACCATTAGTTACACTGGGTAAACAGAGATGCAGAAGTGTGATATAAACAGAGGGAGAAGAAATTCTTTTAATGTTGCTTTGCGCTTCCAGAGAGGGAGAACTTTTATAATTTTAACAATATCATCAGGGTATTTTAATTTTGACATCCTTCTCGGAATTCAGCATTGGGGCTTTTTTCCATGGTTACATTTTATATCTATAGCAATTTGTGGAACTTGGAAAATGTGTACAAAAAGCAGCTTTTTCAAGCTGTTTTCTTGTAGACAAGGAGTTGGCAATGCCTGAAAACAATGAGAAAAAAAATCTTTAAATCGTTAACTAAACTCTTTGAACCTCAAAGAAAGTTTATTTATGATGGAAAGCTTGCTCACCAGTCACAAATCCCCATTTACATTGGTTTTTCTCTGTCAGATACCCTTAGTGAACTGCCAGCTTTATTAACAGCAACTCAGATAATACTTTCATGGCTCAGTGTTTAACTGAGCCACGGGCAAAACTTTGAAACCTTTGTAGAACAACACCATTTACGTGCTCAAAGTAGCCAAAGCAGCAGCCTGGATCCCAAATTTAATGCAAACTGTAATGTTTCCTGTGTTGTTTTGCTGTTTACATGTTGGGCATTAAAAGCAAAACCTCTCCTAGGGGAGAATCCTCCCCTTGCAGCAAATGGAACTCTGTGCTCCAGCTGGAGCATCCCGGGATGCTGCTGCTCCCCTCCCAGCAGCCAGGAAATGTTGTGTGCTGATGTTTGGGATGTAACTCAGGAGATTACATCTCCCTGATCTGGTGAGGAGTTGGGAATTTGGGTCGGGGGGGAATCACCCAAATAATGACACTCTGAAGTACAGATTTTAACCTGTTGCTTGTTTTTATAGACAGAATTAAGTCCCAAAGTTGGGCATCTTGTGAGAAGTGATTACAGCCAAAGGGTGAGGGTTTAGAAACCTCCAGTTTCATCCTTTCCAGTGAGATCTGACTGAGAGCTCAGCTGGCTGCCAAACACCTTTAAATCTGCTGTGGCATCTCTGCCATAAACCATTTACATTTCTACAATTCAGTTATGGCTCTTACACTGTTCCTGTGCCAGGGATGTTGTACAGGTGGCAGGAGCCCCAATTCCAGCTCTCCAAAAGGTACCTGCCAGTCCTGCTTTTTTATTAAACATACAGTTTATGGCAGTAGTGTTATATAAATGCTGTAATTCACACCTGTGAGGGGCAGAAGAGCTCAGTTTACAGGGCTGATGCCTCTGCAGTATTGACTGAGACTCTGCCCATGAAGACAATGGCATGATGAAACCAAACGTTGCTTAATACAGACCTCATTTTTATTATATTTCAAGCTAAGGTGGTCTCTGATGGGATCCAGCAGGTCAATGTGACTCAGCAGACAGCAAACCTTTGCTTTTTTGGGATGCCAAGCAAGTCTCAGCCAGAGCAGAGAGGAGCCAACCCTCATTCAGTTTTAAACTTTAATAATATTTCTTCTTCATTATAAAAACACAAACTCACTGCAACACAGGGGGGAACATATTCTTCAACATCATTTTTATTTATTTAAAAAGGGGCAGGGGGGAGAAGAGAAAAAACCAGGCTTTGCAATCTGCATATGCAAATCCTGCTGTGATCCTCCTAGACAGGAGGAAACCCTAACTCTCAATAGATATTTATTTTCTAAATTGGCGACAGACATGCAAGCGAGAACGTTCAAATGACTTCAGCTCTCTTTCTGCCTTCATTATGTCAGGCTTGCAGATCACATATGGCATTATGGAAATCGCTAAATGAAAACCATATTGATCAGCATTGAGAACAAATGTAAAAAAGCTGGGCTGAAGGAGGAGAGGTGGAGAACTATGCTCCTCTCTTCAACCAGATAGGCCCTCGTTAAGGCCTTTAATCATTTATTAATGTAAACTCCCTCCTTCCCTTTCCACTCAAATTACCTCAGCCATAGAGCATCCTGCTCCATTTATCTTTTAATGTTTCCTTTATTTAATTTATTTTTAAGCTATACATTATACTTTTATTACAAAATCAAGGGGTTTGTTGTTTTGGTTTTTTTTTTTTTCCTTTCTAAAGGACAGTATTGAGCAACCAGATTTGATAGAAATGCTCCTGCCTGAGCAGTGAGGGGAAGAAGCAGGAGCAGGAGTGGTTTTTTTCCGTGGATGGCAGCCTTGGCATGCCAGAGGACTGGCAGTGAAAAGGAGTGTGTGTTACAGAGCCTCCCCCCACTTCACGCTGTTTGTAATTAAGGTTGTGTCAGCATTTCCATCATAAACCCTTGTTTACAGGGTTTATAATTCAGCTGTGAAAATTTGCTCCAGGCCAGATTTGACATACAAGGGCTCAACCTCACAGTAAAGGAGGTTTCTACCCTCCCTCCCTCCCTCAAACCTAAAAGCTACTCAGTTTCAAAAGAAGAAAAAGGAGAGAAAGGTGTAGTGGTGGGGTTTGGTGGAAAATTGAAAAATATTATTAACCAGAAAAAGTCTTGGGCCAATGTCCTACTCTTAAAAATCACGTGGAGACTTTTACGTGACCGTGCTGTGCCAGTTTGGGGAGATTCGGGGTTTTTGGTCGGGCAGTGGATCAGTGACTTGTAGTCATTCATCAAACTCTTGAGTGATGGACATCTCAATCCTGGTGTCCATTTTCTTGAACACTCTGTCATTCCCTCACAGTTTAGTTTGCAATTTCCGTGACAATAATGAAGGGGTTCTGCTCTGAAATTCGTGCTGGTTTCTGCTCCTGACGAAGCTCTCGCTGGCCTGTGGGGTATTTCCCAGTACCCTCTCAGCTGGGTAACATAGGCTGTTCTTAGGGATAATAATATACTTTTTACTTGGAATCTTCATCTTTCCCACAGCAGAAATAGTTTCACTGGCATTTTTTTAATCCATTTGGTTAAAAAAAAAAAAAAAAGTCAGGTTTGTGCGTGCGTTTGGAGCAGTTGGGTGCCTGTTGCACGTTCATTTAAAAATAACTCATAACAATCACGAAGAGCAGTCAGAATAATCTCCATGTGCCCAGCACAGATGAGGAAGGTGGGAATAAGCAGGAAGCTGCCCTGGTTGGGAGCCCTGCTCCGGGTGTTCCTCGTGGGCTGCAGGATCCAGGCGCAGCGGGCACGCTGCTCCGGGAAAAGCTCGTCAGCCCAGGCTGGGAATTTCTGGGCTGCTGTCAGTTTTGGTTAAATCCTTATCATTTTAATGTTTTCATATTCTCTGTGATAACAGACTTCAAGTCTCAGCCATGGAGATGGCTCCTGATTGATATGGAATGATCCTGGCGTCGCGCTGCGGCGCGGGCGTCTCATTTATTTTAAGTGGTATTCCAGATTCTTTTTTTTTTTTTTTTTTTGGAGGGGACAATTCCTAAGGGGCAGCAAAGATCCATGCAGTGATGTATCTCTAAAATATGTGTGTAAAACGTATTCTGTCCTTCCTCTTTCTTGCACACTCACCCACTTCCAACTTCTTTTCCTCTTTGACTCGCATTACAATCCTACTTTCCTTCCCCTGCTCTCAACATCAAACAGTCTATAAATTACAGCAAGAGTGCTGTCTGTGGCAGACATACAGTCCTTGTTTGTGGCAGAAGAGCAGAGCATTAAACAGTGAGTGGACTATGCAGAGAGCTCTCTCTCTCTCTCCCCGTTCCCAGTGGGAGTGTTGTTTATAGAGCATTATAATTTATAACTGAAGAGAGTGGATTTAATTTCAGCGGAGGGGGCTCGCCAGCGGGGCGCCAGCCTGCAATCATATGAATCAGCAAGCTGCAAACTCTATTGAATGGAAAGTATTATCGCTGGCCACAAACGGACACTGTTTCTCCTTAAACAACTCCCTCGGTGCAGGAAGACGTTGTCTTCATTCATCTATTTTACATATCTACTCCTGGTTTAATTTTGCTGTTTCCTAAAAGTCTTTTTCTTTTTCGGGCGCATCTTTTCTTTTTTGCTGCCTGACTTCCTGGTCTGACATTGGAAACTGATTATTGTCTGGATGTTGCTGATTTTGTAGCTCTTAAACTTGCCTTTGCTTCTTAGCCTGTGTGTTTTGTTTTTAGTTTCTGAAATGCCATTTCCCTCTGATCCTGTGTACAAGCAACTTTTATGGGAACCGAAGTTAAACATGCAAACAAGAGGATGATAATCCATTAGCATTAATATTGTAAAATGGTAGTCAGATTCAATCACAGGAAGTTTTATTTAATCATGGATGTTTTGTGCATTTCTCTTGCACAAANTTTTTTCCCCCCCCCCCCCCCCCTTCAGTCTTGGAGAAGTTCAGCATTTTGTCCTTTGAAATAAGACCATCAAATCCATAACGAAGCCGGATGAGTTTCTGAAATACTTTCAAGCCGCCTTAGCTTTGATTATATTTTTTATCAGTTGTTTTTGTGCTGTTCAGGAGAGGGCTGACTCGTGGGCTGATGTTTCCTATAAGGGCTTTATGCAGCTCTTGTAATTTATTAGGCATTTGCAAGCAGAGCAGTAACACAATGCATTAACAGCCTATGGCAAATACCAGTTTTACACCAGTTACTATTTTCTTTAGCTTTCTTTTTATGAAATAATGGCTAAGCTTTAAAAAATCCGCAACAGTGGGATATAGGGCAGGTTGGATGGAATTATGGGCTTGTGAGCTGGTTCCTGGCAGGTAACTGAGCAGCAGAACACCTGAGAGGTATTCCCAGGCTGCTGCCTGTCTCCTCTTCAGAGCAAAGTTTCTGTTGAAGTTGGAGGATTTTTAAGGAATAGAATCTTGGGTTTTTTCCATCATAAGCCACAGGCACCACAGAGAAAATGCTGCTGCTGGTGCTGTGTCCCACGGGGCTGGCCCAGGTGCTGCCCTGCCCGGGGAAGGGGTGCTGGGAGGGCACCACTCCCATGGAAACCCTCCAAAACTCCTCTCCCACTTCCAAAGGAGGATTTCCCCGTGCAGGAGGGCACAGTGCGTTAGGGGAGTGTGTGTTAATTATCCAGCTCGTGTCCCACGCAGCTGGGGAGGAGGATGGTCTTTCTTCTCCCTGCCCTACATAACTGATCTTCAGACCTGGCTAAGGAGCTTTGTGTGTCTAGTGCTGATTGAGCCGTGGGGGCTGCCCCTTCTCCCCGCCCTGCTCCGCAGCAGGATCTGTGCCATGGCATTCGTTTGTGGGGGTTCACACACCCTGGTAATTGGCCTCCTTCTGCACTCCTTCCCCAGGAAAAGCAGAGCCCTGGGATGGCAGATCTGCTGCCATGCACGTGAGAGAGGTGGCTCTGGAGGTGTTTCCTCCATAGGAACATCACTGCTGTGTTCCTGCAGTTTTTCGGCAATGACAAATGGCAGCTTCTCTGATGTGTTTTAGATAATTGTGGCTTTTTTGGTTCCATGTGCTCTGTAATTTTGCCTGACTTAAAACAAAGTTGTGCAGCTCCACAGTCTGATGGATCTGATCGAAGTTGTGCTTTTGTTCAGCAGATAGAGCAGGGGCATCAGTCTCTGTTTGCTTTGCATTGCATTTATGAGCATAATAAAGTTATTGCCCTCGTTTTCACAGAGAGATTGTCCTGCATTAGCAAAAAAAGCCACATAAATTATTTGCAAATGAGTGGCTTGTTTTTGCCTATTGATTTCCCAGAAGTGGCAAAATGCTTTAGCTTATGTTCACGACTATTTATAAAATGTAAAATGTATTTTTCTCTCTGCCTCGTGGTACAGACGGTGAAGTTTGTTAAAGGATTAAAGGCTGCATCCTACTGTTCCTCCCTTCACCCTTCCACAGGCTTTTAAACAGTCTCCTTGGCTGTATTTTCTATGCTTAACTTCATGCTAAATTCCAAAGGTACATGAAATAATCGTGGCTCTTTAATTCCAGAGCACCACATACGGCCCTTTTGGTCCCCTTAGGGGGGAAAAATGTTGTAAAATCCAAACCTGTAGGTAGATTGGAAAGATACAGCTCTGTACCTTCCAGTTTCACCTCATTACCTCTTTTGTATGTGTAAGAACTGTTCTGCACTCCGGAATGATCATATTTTATACTGTTTAAATCTGAGTCAGAGCTAGTAAATATTTTGGGCACACAGAGTAAACTGGTTAGTGTTTAACTTTGGCTTGCAGAAACCAAGATGATTCACAGTGTTAACATTTTAATTTCTTGTTCATTCTGAGTGCAATGGGAATGAATTAATTTTGGCATTTTAAATCATTAAGGATTTAAGTTATGTTCCACCTTTTTTGTATAGTTTTCTCAGCACTTTTGAGAACATTTAAAATGCTGGAGTACTGTAAAAGTATTTTGCATTCTGGTTGGGAAATAGGATGGTCTGTGTGTGGAGCTTTCCTTTTCTCTAAAATAATATACCTGCAACAAATGTGAGCAAAAACTGCTGCGTGTTTAAAATGAACAGGAGCAATGTCACCTGAAGTACAGTCAGATGCAGTTGTAGCATTTTGAGTGCAGCAGAGCAATCTCTTGAGGAATGCTCAGTTAGGGAGGTCTGGCCGGTTTTATGTAGTTCAAAATTACTTGATCAAAGAATTTCAAGAAATAAAATGCAGAGCTAATCTTTATTGAAAATATACTTTTATTTTACTAGGTGACTTACTACTGTATAACACCCCTTATTTCGGGTTACATGTGCTCCTGCTGTAGGTCTCGCTATAATAAAGACATTTTTGGGTTTGCTTTGATGAAACTTCACAAGAGCCGTCTGTAGGGGAGAAATACAATTTCCCCTCTGCTTTAATTGTGCTCTGTCATGTGTTTGGCTCAGTTAACCCAATCAAGGGAGCTGCATTCGGGGATCTGAGTGGATCTTATCAGCACTGGACTCTGGCTCCTATTTTTCCCCCCGGTGCCCGTTTGAGAATTAAAATGTGCTGGGCAGTTTTATTCTCCCTCTCGGCGCACGGAGCGGGGCGAGCGTGGTTTGGGGGCACGCAGGCACACGGATATTCCCCCGTTTCTGTGCCTCAAAAAGGGGTCATGTCCTTATCAGTGCTTGTAATTGATAACAACGTGGTGGTTGGAGGCAGCCCGGTGACCTTGGCACCGCTTTCCTCACTCCCTCCTGCTTTGATGTGATCCGGCAGCTGCCGGGGATGCGCAGGTCAGGCAGAGGCAGCTGCTGGGCAGCGCCACATTGAGACAGCTCTGACCCCCAAAAGTGACCAAAATGCCCATATTTCTTCATTTAGCATAATTGATACCTTGTATTTCCACTGACTTTGATAAACTGAATATTCTCTCTCCCCCCCCCCCTCCCTTTTTCCCTTGATTATTTTATTCCCTGTAGCTTTCAGTAATGATTGCAGGAGATCTGCAGTTAAAATGTTTTACAGACTCTGAAGAATAACATGTTTGGGAAAAGCTCAGATCAAAAGTCTCAATTAGGTCGCAGCCTGGCAGGAAGCTTATGGCCACATTAAAATGGGGGAGTTATTTCATTTTTAGTATATTTGTGTTTTCAGTAGCCAGCGTAGTAAGCTCAAGGCAAAAAGACACATGTTGGAACTCTCACCAAGGAAATCCTCCTGCTCTTATCAATTTGTAATTAGGGAAGATATGCGCAATAACTACAAGTGCTCAGTGTTTAATGTGGATCCTTTTCGAGGAGAACTTTCCGAAACAGCAGCTGGAGGAGCTGATGAAATACTTTTTTTTTTTTTTTTTCCCTTTTCTGTCCTAAACGTTGCCTGTGAATTATTACTGTCACCTTTTAAAAGCACTCTATAAAAAGTAGCTGGGGAGGGAGTGCGTGGATCAGCTCCGAGCATCAGCCTGAGAGGTCTCTAACAACGAACCTCAGAGCATCCACTCCAAACCCACCCCTCAGCTGATGGCTTCATTTAAAAACCAACAGCGAGGGCAAAGCGAGCCATCTGGAGGGCTGAGGTTTGCTGTGGGCCGGAATATTTGGAGCTGCTGGGGTCTCTTTTTTGGGGACGTGAGCAAGGTGGGGAGGGCAGCGCGATCCCCGCTCCGTGTGCCGCGGCACGGCGGCTGCAGAGGCAGAGCCTGGGAGAGATGAACAGCTCTGATTTGTTGTGATGAATGGAGCTCGGGGAGCTCGCTCCTGGAAGGCAAGAAATATATTTTATGCCATAACCGAATTTGGTTCCTTTTTACCAATAAATTTTTTGGATTGCGTTTAGCAGCCAGATAAACGCGGAGCTTATTTTATTGCAGTTATGATTCTGGATATCTGTATTACATGTATTTCTATTGAACTTTGCATTAAGCACAGTAGATCTTCTCTGTCAACAAATAAATTAAACTTGGAGCAAGGAGTGTTTTCTTGTACGTGCCACGGGTCAGCTTTTGCAGCATGTTTTTGTTTTCCTGTGACAGCAGTATCAAAATACAATACCTGTGAGGTTTAAGTATCCTAAAATACTCCTTAAAGGAAGAGGTCCTGAGCTGTTCCCCATGGCAGAGCCCTTGCATTAGTGTAGGGAAATCATCTTTGCTGTAAGTCCTGCAGAAAAAAAAAATCAAATTAATTCTGCAGGCAGTTCTCCTGGGTGCACAGAGTGACACAGAGATGGGCAGGAGGATGGACAAGGGGCCAGAAGTATTATCTCATTTTATTCCCAAAGTGTTGGGGTTCAACACTCCCCTTTTTAAACATCAGAAGGATTTTATACATTAAATTTAATTCATCTTATACCTGAAGAATGTGCAGGAAGAAGGAAAATTAAAATAGAAAATCAGTAGTGTAGCTAGTAGACCAGCTTGTTATTTTTACTCTGAAAACATCATCTCTTTTTGAACAAGATGATCCTTGCTCAAATCCTGATTGGATTTCCCTAATTTAGGAGTTCTCACCCTTTTCTATGCTTCAAATCCCTTACCTTACTGAGGTTTCTTATCCATGTGAGGCTGTGGGGGTGGATTCCAGGTGCTGCCTCCTGGAAATTCCCAGCAAATTCCCAGCAGGGACAAGCTGGATTCAGCAGCACCAAAGCTGCTCTCACAGGCTGCACCTGCAGATTTGGCATCTCCTCCACCTTCCTGGAAACTAAAATAATCCAAACTCTTCGTGTTGCATAAAATGTGGCTCCACATTTCTTTTGTGGCTTATTGATGAGTCTGAGTTCCCTGTGAAATGTTTGATAAAGGGAGGGGGAGAGGATGATCCAAGTCTGGAAGAAACAAGTGTGTGTAAGTCAGGGCAGTTAGGGGAAGCAAGCTGCTTTCCAAAATCACAGGAGTCCCTGTTGGAATCTGAATTTCGTCGAAACTGCTGCTGCTTTGATGCTCTGAACGTCTGTCATCTGTCTCAGTGACCATGAATATGATTTGTGTGTATCTGGGAAGTGTTGGGTGTTTGAGGTTTGTCAGTGTCTGTCGTTGCTGTCTGCTAATTCCGAGAGTGGCAAAAAATAGGGAATAAAAAAAAAAATACCAGGGGATTTGTTCTCTTTTAGGGGATTCCTTCTCACCTGTGTTTGCAGCAGTGCTGTTAGAAGCAGCAGCAGGGTGGAGGATATTTATTTATCCATCAGCCAGGCTGCTGTGAGGCTCAGCACGACGTGCTCCCCTCCTTCCCCCTCCTGTGTGCCGGGTTCTGCACATGCTGGGCACAGGCATTCCCAACATGTGCATCACATCCAGGGAGCATCAGAGCTACTGTGTGCCTGAGCTACTGCACATCCCCAGCCTCTGTCAGCACCCTGCCCTGGCCAGCACAAAGCAAGTGTTTGCACAATCTGATTTTTAAACCAAAGCAAGGCTGGCTGAAACCTTGGGGGTCGCTGCTGCCACTGCCCCAAATCCCTTGGGAAGGGAGTTCTGGGCACTCTGCTCTTGGATCCACCACCCTGAGGGGCTGCACAGAGTCCTTTCAGCTGGATGTTCCCCCCCTTCAGCTGGACATTTCCCCCCTACAGCTGGACATTCAGCCCCTTCCCTTTTCTACTTCACTGTATGTGAAGAGAAAAAAAAATGCTGCACTGAAAGAGGGGAAAAAAAACGAGGCTCAGATCTTGGGGACGTTTTAATAAGCATCTAACTTAAGTTGCAAGTGGTTTTAAGTCTGTGAAGCTGCTCTTATGCTTAATAATAAACATCTGTGTATTTTTTTCTACTCGAAGATTTCAGACAAGCCAATGTCTGAGGAGCTCACGGCTCAGCATAGATGATTTAAAGCTCAGGTCAGTATTAATGCACAGAACACTTGGAGAAGCAAAACCAGAAAACATCCAAGGAAACAGAGTGTTTCAGGGATGACATTAACAGTTCTGAGCAGGATGTGTATCTGTGCTTGCATATTCTGTAGAAGTGTTTAAAAAAAAATCAGTTCAGACATGGCAAATCCAGTATTTAAGTGTATTTTGTGCTAATTCTTTCAAAAGAAGCCTACATTCCAGCATGTCTTCATTCAGTAATTTAATTGGGATGTAGGTCTTTGAGCTAGTGGCTGATTAGAAAACATGACCTGCTTGAGAGATCAAGAAGGTAAATTGATAAATGTTGTAGCAAAGGTTAGTAATGTGTGAGAGAGTAGAAGCTGCTCTGGGCTTTGAATCACTGATCAAGGTCAGCTGCAGTTCATTAAAACCTTTAGAGATTTAGATTTGCTGTAAATATACCCACATACCATAGTTTATCTTGTAAATCCTGCATATTGTTGGTTAGGAGGATTGCACATTACAGCAAAGGTTTTATGGCAGTACATTTACACCGAGGTGCAGAGCAAAGTTCAAATATTTCAATTAGAAAAGCAGGATGGACAAGGGTGGTGAGACTTGTCCCGTGTCCCTCGGACCTCACACCCCCATCCTTTGTATTTAATCTGTTAAGGCACACCTGGGTCTGTGCCCATGCTGTCCTTCAGGTTAAACAGTTTTTCCTTCCCTGGAGTGTCTGAGGAGCAGAGCTGTGTGCTTGTCCTGGCTCCCAGCTAGAATGGGAAGGAGCCCTTCTGCCCCCATCCTTATCAGAGCCAGGACCTCTGTTCCCCTCCTCAGGCTGCTCTGTCTCTCTTTCAAGTTTCCAGCTGCAACAGGGGTATGGTACCTGTGTTTGAGGTGACATCTCACTGCTGAGCAGGACAAGATTCTTGTTTTCTGCTGTGGGGGAGCACAGCCGTGCCAGCCACTGTCCCATCCCTGTCCTTGGGCTCTGCCCCAGCCCCTGCATTCCTGACCTCTCGCTCTCTGCTAATTCCTCTTTTGATGGTTATGGTCCTCAGGAACCTCCCTCTCTTCTGGATGGTCCATCCTCTTTCTTGTTGCCCAGGTTTCTTCCCTCTCTTTCCAAAAGCATGGCATTTGAAGGCCACATAAAGACATTTTTCTTAGTCCTGTTTGGCCAGCGTGGCCGGTTGGTCTCTTGCAGTTCATCCTGGCTTTGCTAGGGCTTGTTTGGATGCTGTCCCCTGCTTGGTGTCACTGCCCTGCTCTCTGCCTGTGTCACCAGTGCCAGGCCCTGACCCACAGCCTGACTTCATGAAGCAAATGTCAGTTTTACGTGCACTTCACGTGGTTGTATTGCTGTATTTGCAGGTACCCTGGGAAGAGCAGAGAAATGTTCTTTAAAACTTGACCAAATACCTCTCCATGAGCTTATTCCTGGCTCAAATCCGTTGCCATGTGGTTAAAGCGATGTTAAATCTACTAAAAAAGTGCCTAACAGAAATACTTTGAAAGTACTTTTCTTGAAGCATAACTGTGAATCACTTTGAGCTTAATGGTTTTTAAAAAATCTAGAACAAAAGAGTTTTTTCCCCTACAACAGCTGTGCACTTTTATTAAAAATTTAAAGAAATCTTATGTGTCTAATCCTTTGAGCGGATGTGTAATTACTTGGCTTGGGCTCTTACACATGGATAACCTAGCTGTACTGTGAGACAAGATTCTTATGTTTAATTTAAAGAATCATGGGTGTGCTTTGGAGATTATCAACACCAAGCCTCATAAAGGAACACAAACCCAGAACAACTATTCCACATTATCATTTGTTATACAGATGTTACAAACCATCTGACGAGCAGACAGTGCAGTTTGCAATAGATTAGCAAATGATAGCGGGGTATGGAGAATAAAAAAGGGGGGAAAATGGCTTTTTGGAGATGTTTTCACTTACCCAACGTTTAGATTTTCCTCCTGTGGTTGGGTTATTTGCATTTAATACGTGTTTGCTTTAGGTGAACCTGTTGCTTTTGTAATCAGTTATTTAAAGTGAGTTATCACCTCCTTTGAGTGGTTATTTGATAAAAAGCCCCATCAGCAACGTCCTGGGGCTTGAACAAGCTGAATCTGGCCTGGGTGTAAAAGCAGCTGCATTAAAATGAGTTTTGTATCTGTCACAATATAACTGCCACAGGTTAGATGCTTTAAAAATTCATGTATTTTAAAGGCCCAAGAAAATGATCATCTATAAGCAGTTAAACCCCAGCTCATTTTGCTTTAGGTTGTTTTATCAGGATATGTACATTAGGTACTTCTATCAGAATATGATTCATTATTTAAAATGGTGAAGAATTAACCCACATCTGAAATGAATTATAATCTCTTTCAATCAAGTTTGAGGTATCAGTCAAAATCATCCCTAATGTGAGCAGGTACAACTCCATTGAAGTCAAGTCTGCTTACAATCAAGCTGACTTTAGCCAAGGGACATTATTTCCTTATTTTCTTTCTTTCTTTCTCTTCCCTTTATCCCCCACCCTTAGTAATCTCCTTCATATTAGTTGCATTTTTTTTCTATTACCTTTGGTTGTAGTCACTTGGGGAGGACAAACACATATCATACAATTTTCTTCCCTGGAAATCATGTGTGCACATTATTTTCAAAATCTGTATTACAAAGTCTTTTATCCTTTTATTAGTTTAGTACTTAAGCCCTAGACATAAGAAAGAAGCCTATCAGTGAAAATCAATTGAAATGCAGTTAGATACAGATCTGATGTACTGGGCAAGGAGGCTTAGACACGGCACAATAACATCAATTAAAGCCTTTCCAGCCCCACAGAGCTTTACCCATCCAATCACTTTTCACACATTCCCTCCATTAGTTTTGCAAGAGGTTGTTTTGTTTTTTTTTTTAAGATGAATTATGATGAATGAGACCCTTGTTATGAATATATAGATGGGTCATTACCTTACGAAGCCCAGACTGTGCTGGTGCTTAGTGATTAAGGCTTTCTGCTGCTACTGTCAATAAAGTTCAAATCCCTCCGCCTCAATCTATGATAGGGAAGCTGCAGCCATTGTTGTCTAATTCACTTAACAATGTTTTAATTGTGATTTGGGTTTGTTCGTCACAATAATTTACATAAACCCTTTTGTATTTGTGAATAATTTGGATTAGTCATCAAGCTTAAGGAATGTAACAGATCAAATAAACAAAAGGGAAATAATAATATATATTAAAAAAGAGAGGCACCAGGCCTACCCAGACAGATGTGAAGAGCAGATTAACAACTAGTTGTGTATGATGCCAAAAAATGAAATATTGTGGATTGAGAAGTTAAATATGTACAAAGTGCAGGTTGGATCCCGGGGCAGAGGTGGAACACCTTACTCCCAAAGCTCTTTTTCCCTTCTGGGAGTGGATGGCTTGGCCAAATTTGAATTTAAACCTTAAATATCAGCCAAGCCAGGGACAAGTGGCCAGACTGCTCTGCTATATGAATGTTTATGCAAATGAAGATGCAATAAAACAAGGCTCCTTCAAAAATCTGCCCCAGTAAATTAGCGGAAAATGCACCGCCATAAACAGCTGTTGCATTTTAATCAAGCATCTGTAGAGTATATTTTGCTTTGTGTTACAAACAAAACAAAACAAAAAACACCCAGATTGCAGCAACCTCATTTTATATTCAGAAATTAACCCATTCTGCACTGCTCAAAAAGAGGAATTCCCAGGTCACAGCTTTGATGCACCGAGGGGGCAGAAGGATGTTGAACTCACTGACTTCCAGGTTACCTGGGTTAATTTAAAAAGCAACCGGAGGAATAATTATAAATTTTCCTTGTCTGTAATTTTTGGGAGGTTTTTGTCGTGTGGTCTCATACTTTGAAACACAATTTATACTGAAACCACTCCGAACAGGTTTCAAGTTTGTCTCTTCTGCACTCCTGGCTTCGCACAAATTAGAATTAATCTTGCAAAACAGTTCAGCTGTCAGGGCTGGTTAGAAAACCTCCTTTTTATGAACATGATAGGAAATGGTGCATCTTGGTTTCCAAAGAGTTAATAAACACCCTGAGCCGTGCTGATCTTGTAGCTTTAGCGAGCCTTAATCTGTAAGCTTGATTACCTCCTAACCCTCAGTCGCCTGCCTCCCTCCTAACACAGCGGGAGTTTTACGGCAGCATTAGTGGCATTTTGCCCAGCTTTGGCTTTAGGGAAATCATTCAGTGAGAAAGAAAAGCAGAAGGACTGGATCTGTCTACTGCTGCGAGGTCATTAACACACGGCCCGGCCGGGCGGCGCTGGCAGTGCCACCGCCACCCAACGGGTACCCACGCCGTCCCCCGGCCCCGTGGGGTGTGGGGATCCCACCCGCATCCCACCCCAAAACCAGCATCCAGGACAGCGTTGTTCTCCTTAAATCATCTCCACAGCTTATGGGCATCGGGGTGTTTGTGTGTGTGTGTGTGTGTCTTGGTCCTTCTAAGAGCAATATTCCTCCAGATTTATGTGCTCCGGGCTCTTTGTGCACACCAAGGCAGACAGGAATATTTAGTGGAGTTTGCTCTCACTCCAGGAAAAACTCACAAATGGGAATAACTCTTCCCCGTGGCACAGGCTGGATGTCCTTTATTTATAACAATGTGAGGAGCTGCCTTCTGCTGCTCTGCTCCTGAGGAGTTCTCCCTCCACGGAGAGTGGAGTTGTGACTTTTTGGTTTCAGCAGTGCCCTGCAGTGGGTTTGGTGACAGGGAGGAACGGGGGTCTGTGATGTTAGATACAAATGGGAGCTTCCCAGAAGTGACTCAGATTCTACCTGG
This sequence comes from Edolisoma coerulescens, assembly GCA_013397115.1. NCBI lineage: Eukaryota > Metazoa > Chordata > Aves > Passeriformes > Campephagidae > Edolisoma > Edolisoma coerulescens. The sequence goes on along the minus strand of VWZW01003549.1, from coordinate 220,363 downwards.
TCACCAAAAGGCGAGGCCTTCAACCGGTCAGGGGTTTTGTATTCTCAGCAAGTAATTTTGTCATCATCCTAATTAAAACTAACTGCAGCTCTTTTAACCTGGGTGTTTGTTAAAGGGACAAATGTGTGAGACTGATCTGCAATTAAAACCACAAAGACCCCAGCTCTTGGCTGAGATCTGTCCTGGGGAGAGCCCTGTGTCTCTGGCTCCTCTCTTACAGCAGAAGCAGAGGGGTAGCGTGCACCTTCCCCTTGGTATTTCCTGCACTTCTCTGGTGGCTGTCCAGAAATGGCTTTGGACTCACCAACATTCACCAGTTCTTCTGGCAACCTATTGGCTTAGAAACCAAAACCAAATTGCATAAACTCTAATTTGGATTTCTGGCATGAAGCTGTTTGGGTTGGTAACCTGTTGTCCACAGGGGTTGGTAGCTGGACTTGGCTGCAAAGGGTCTCCAGGGAGCTTGAGGGCACCAGTGGCCACCTTGGCAGTGAGACAAAGCACTTTTAGAGCTCCTCATTCATCTGGAATTTGTCCCTATCATTGGTGCAAATGTGTCCCTCCATGCTTTGTTGTTCTCAGGGGGAATTCAGACTTAAACCCCTCAGGTGCTCCCTGGCAGATTCAGGAGGAACTTCTCAAGTAGTTGGTCAAGGACGCCCCTCATCATCCTCACCTCCCTGGTGACAGAGCATCTTGCCTGTGGGCTTTAGCTGGCTTGTTTGCCGTGTTTATTTAATAAAAGTTCAGCCTTTGCAGCCGTTTTGAAACGGTAGGCATGTGTTTATCCTCATTTCAGCGTGCTGTCAGCAAGTATTTCCTTAAAAATATCCTTATCGGACCATCCCCTCCTCTGCCACCGTCTGCAGACATATCCTGTTATGCAGTGAGGTTGAGAGCAGTGGCCAGAAGGTGCTGAGGGAACAACCCTGCAAATATATAAATACCTATTTCTCCTTGGAATGTTGTCTTTGTCTGATGATACTCCACAGAAAGTGTTGATGCTCCCCACCATCAAACCACCCCTGTACTGTGCTGCTCCTGTGCTGCTCCTCATCAAATCTGCTCTATTCTCCTTGAACTTGAAGGAATTTTTCTCCTCTCGTGGTGCAGGAGTAGCAAAGTGTCCATGTCTGGGGAGAGGATGAGGATGGAGAACTTCTTTGCTTGCTGTAGGAACAAGTGCCCTCATTCAATTCACAGCTTGGGCGGTGACAGCATTTCCTTCAGATTCTTGGGAAACAGTTCTGTGTGTTTAAATTAGGCTTTGAAGCTGTTGCTTTTTGTTCCACTTTTAACCTCTTTGATAGATTAAAATATATTCCAGGGTATTCCAGGTCAGTGTAGGGAATCAAGTCAAATGAGAGGGTGATACCACTGTTGATGGCAGAAATTTATTCTAGGGAACTCTGGATATACACAGTGACCGTTCCCTGCTTCACACCTGTAAATAAATTTTGGTAGCTGGGCTCAGTGTTTCTGTATATATTTCCTTTAACAATCCACAGAAGTGATCTATTTAGTGTCCTGGGTGTAGCAATTCCCAGCAATATAATAAAAATCCTATGGGAAATGGAGAAATTCTATTTTCCTTAATGCCCTTCCAAGGACCAGACACACAATGCACTGAGCTGGGTTGCTTTAAAAGGGTTTTTAAAGGATTTCTTGTTTTTTAAAGAGGGTTTGCTTTAAAGTTTTGACTTCCAGCTACTGATAGCTAAGAATAAATACAGACTGTTTGCATATAAATTGCATTTGAGTTTAAAATCTTTTGATATCAGCCTGCAGTTTTGCACTGTTGTACAATGCTTGCCAGCATTTAATATCCTCTGTCTTTTCGGTGACCAAGCCGTGACCTTTCAAAATAAAAGTTGCAGATCGGAAGTAACTGGCTGAGAATTAGTGCTCGGTATATTCCAGTTTACATAGAAATGTCCTCAGTTAAAATATGGTTCATTCATCGGTCAAACCGTCCTTACTTCCTTTAATTGAATTAAGATGGGCAAATGAGAGATGTGTGCAAGGCAGAAAGAATTCTTTTGCAAATCACTGTTATCCTTTCGATAGTGTAAAACGAATCAATTAGAAACATGGCAAAGCATCTTTTACACAGGCACAACTTGGAAGCAAGGGAATATTTCCTAAAAGTGGAAATTTAAATGGAAAATGGGGGAATGTAAATTAGATTTTGCAATTACACGTAATCTGATTTTTCTTTTTGGAGAAAGACAGATGACTGTTATTTGACCATATTTTGTAGGTTGTTATATCTACTATAATCACTTTTGTAACTCGTTCCTTTAGGAACACATTCATGGACCTTTTGCTTTGTCAAACTGTAGCAGCAGCAGTAAGAAAAAAAAGATTTTAACTGTTCACCATTAAATGCAAGATTCTGCCTGTTAGTTGACAGGACTTTGAGAATTTTGCTGTTATATTTTCCTGCATTTCCTGATGAGCTGGTTCTCAGGAATCCGCAGTTTTCCAGGCTGTGTGGGTTTTGTGCTCTTAGTGGCCTTTGCAGGATTTCACAGTCCCTTGACAGATTGGTGGAGATGATCAGAAGATCTCCAACTCGGAAATGTTTAAATCTGTCTGATATTTTTGGATTGGTGGTTTCCCCTTTGTTTCCCCTCTGTGTTTCCATCTGAGCCATTGCCAGGGGCTGGCAGAGCGAGGGGCGACGGGCACCGTGTGTGGGGCTGGGGACTCCAAAAGGGAGTCCTCATACCCTACATCGTTTATAATTTGAAATAATTCACAGAAATTAAGCAAATCTGTATTTGCCATTGCGGTATCTTCAGTAAAAGATGCAGATTTCGGTCACAGGAACTCACGTTCTGGTGCAAAATGTGGCTGTGTATATTGTAAATTTTAACTGTCGCTCTGTAATTGTAATCTGGATTAAAATTTAATATGTGATAAACTTAGAAACAAATTATTTAATTTTAAAAAACCCTGGGATTTTTTAGAGATGGGTGCAATTTTAGAGTCTGTCCTTTTGTCTTATTTTTATACAAAGCATTCCAACGGGTTTTTGCTTTTTTTAAAGTTTGTTTTGGTTAACTTGTGGACAGCCTGGAGAACAAGAGTTTTCACAGTGCCTCACAGCCAGGGACTTCCAAAAACCTTTATTTTCATCACGAGCCACATGGTTTTTCACTTGGAAGCTTTTAGAAAACAGGCTGTTCTGCTTGATCTATGGTGCAGGAGATTTTCATGGGTTTTTTCGTATTTGAAGGAGTACCTTGGAAGGTAGAAAATCCAGCTGTGGTCTGATGCTAATGGCAAACCTTATCCATCAGCTGCCTTAATTTGGGTCTGTTTCCTTATTGGAAGCTTTTTGTTTGTGCCACAAAAATAAGAGGAAAAGAAGAAAACCCACACAAATGACACGAGCACTGCAAGAAGCTCTGAGCACATTAACACCAGATTTGGAGTTATTTATTGATGGGTTTGCCCACTGGCGGTGTAAAATGTGTGTCAGTTGTCATCACCAGTAACAATTTCAGCACATTGTGTTCCTTTTTTATTTACACCAGTGGCAACACGCTTATAAACACCGTCACCAGGGGTGGGTCAGGAGGTCAGAGCTCAGGGTTAAGAATGGAAAGGGTCATCAGCTATTAACCTAAGTTTAGCAGCAAATAGTGCAGCCCTGGACGTGCCGGGGCCTCAGCACCTTCCAGATTTAGGAAAACTTCTGTATCTCAAAGGATTCGGCTGTAAAAGTTTTTTTTAGGGTTTGAATTTTAAGGTTTTTGGGGAGGGTAAAGTCTCATGTGTTTTGTATCTATCCCTGTATGTTTTTATGGGCTTCCTGATCTTTGCACCAAAGGAAAACGACTCATTTAGGGCTTAATTCTGTTTGGAGGAAGGGGGAGTGTTCCATTGGCTTCGGCAGGGCAGAGACAGACTAATCCGACACGTCACAGAATAAAAATGATCATCAGCAGCAGTGATTGAAACCTGAACTCAGAACTGATGAGGTGGAGGCTTGTTATAAAACAAAAAACGTGAAGTTTTCCACTTCTGTCAGGTTTTTAAGGAATGTGCAAGCCCAGGAGAGCCTGGAATAGGGGTTTGCAGCGGTGATGAGTAGTTGGGGTGAGCAGCCCGGCACGCTGAAGGGACCTGCCTTTGAGAAAGTGCAGCCCTCTAAAAACACTTCCCCTGAAGGTGTTTCCAAACGAGCTCTGAGAGGGAAAACATGGGAGTGCTGCCCAAAATATCCCGGGCATGGCTGTTACTCCCTTGTTTATTCAGAGCTCACCCGCTGCAACCGCGAGGCTTCGGGGCAGCGGAGAATTCCCCGAGGATCTCTCACCTCCTTGGCTTTTATAGATGCTGCTGCTTTTAATGCTCCAAAGGCAAAGTAATTTTTTATTGTATACTTTGTATACTGTGTTTTCTGGAACCGTTAAGGGGCTTAAAAATTCATGCCAAGGAGTGCAAGGCTTCCCCTCTTTCACGCACAGCGATGAAATCCATCAGCGCCGGTAAAAGAGACAAAACCGTTCCCATTAATGTTCCCTGTATTTACAAGTTACACTGTGTTTGGAGTCGTGTACAGCCCTCAACATCCCTTCAGCAGGGCGCACTCTGAGAGTGAATGTACCTGTTTGAAATTCCCTCTGTTCCCATCTTTTCCGTGCGTTTGACACAGCGGGGTTTTCCCGGGAGCTCTCCGCCTCCTCTGCCAGGCAGCCTCTGCTGCAGCACAAAAACCCTGCTTAGAAACCTTTAAAGAAAGCTGAAAATTCACAGTTGCAGTTAAACACGAGCTTAGTGTTTCCAAAGGTACCTCGTGGATTTGAATACACAGATCTAATGAATTTTAATGGGAATAAGCTTTGAATTATGTAAAATATAGTGAGATGTTCGGCTTGAACCAAACAAAAATAATCTTTTAAAGTAACATTTTAATACACAATTTATCTAACATAGATAATTTATACAAGTTTCTTCCAACCCCAAGTCTGTTCCAGGAAGCAGCACCTCTGCCAAAAAGCTTTTCTTTTCCATACAGAATAAGGAGTTTTCTGGATTGTGCGGAAAAAGTTGTCCAAAGCTGCCTTTACATTCTCCCAGCCCTGTTGTTTGGATGTTCAGAATTTGGTTTGTAAATAAAACTTGCAGCTTGCCTCCAACAGAGCCTTTGCTCATCCATGAAAACGGGTGGAGTGTGATAGTCCTAAAAGAAGGATTTAATTCCTCGGCCGATACGTGCGAGGTAGCACTTATTGAGAGCAGGGGGCTGCATTATTTATAGACATTATATTTGCATAATACATGAAAGTAAAAAAAAAATTTTTTGTCGTTTTTGTTCTGCGGGGAGTGCTCAAAGTGCAGCTTTTCCCCACGAAACGAGCAAGTTCCCTGGCCTGGCGAGGGGTGAGCGGAGCAGGGCGGCCCCGGGCTCGGTGGAATTGCTCCCTCGTTACTCACACGATTTCATGGAAATCTTTTCCGAGGCACCATCAGCAGTTTTCAGTGAGTGTAACCTATGGGGGAGTTACAAAAGGCCGGGTTGTGTAACAGGCCTACGTGTCTGGATTGCTGCAATCTGTGCACACCAATGGTGTTACTATTAATTTTCTGAATCAAATCCTGTGCGAGGGGCCAGATGGCTTGGGAGCATCTTGTCATCCCGACCGCTGCAAACACATCCAGCCAGGAAAAAAAGAAGATTGAACTGTGATTTCACAGATTTTGCATTAGTTAATCTGGGATAGAGAGGCTTCAAAGATCCCATCAGTTAATTCTCTCAGCACTTGTGGAAATTTCTGGCACATTGTGCTAAAGCTGGTTTGAAATCCAAGCGGAGAATCAGCGCCTTAAAGAAGCTGATCTCCTGCATGTGCCCAAATTAAAAAAAAAAAGATAAAATAACCCCTCCCTTGTGTGGATTTGGGCTGAAGCTGATGTTTCAGAAAACACTTTGAATACTTTCAGTATTATCCGAAGTAGTCGCTGAAACTGTCGGGGTCTGGAATCGGTTTCATTCCAAATGCTTCCACAAAGTGTTTACTAAATTCAAATTTTTCCAGCTCTACGAATTCTGAAGGATTTTTTTTTTCCTTTTGGCTGGCTGTAATGCCACTTTCACCTTTGCAAACAGACCTACTAAATAATAATCACTTGCAATCTGTGAATTTCCCTCCCCTTATCAATTATTAAGTATCATAAACCTTCTGTTTGGATAATCTTGGCACCACTTTAAGCGTTAACAGTAAATTTATTTTTAATTAAATCTGTGCATTGAGAATAAAATGAGGCTCTTCTGCATACTAAACAGAACACATATGCCACTTCTACTTATTATCAAAAAATCTGATAATGCTTATGAAAGTTGTAAGGGCTGGATGGAGTTCATTGTCTGTGTCCCATTTAACTTCAGCAGTATTGGTTAGTGAGGTGCCAGCCAAGGTGAGTGGCTGCTGTTGCTTCAGAAGGGTTTGTTGAGAGAATTCCTTTTTTGCAGAGTATTTCTTTAATGGAGTTCAAAACTTTTGCTTCAGCATAGCTGCAGGTGATGGGGAAACACGGATGCACTCAGAGCAGGGCTTTGGGACACGGAGAAGGTGGTTTTCCTTCTCAGATGCGTTTGATCTGAAAGTTTAAAATTGTTAGAGTAGAACCTTGTGATTTATTATTTATTATTATTATTATTATTATTATTATTATTTAGCTGCAGTTTTTCAAGAACCTTGGTGGAGGTCCAGCAGTTGCACAGGAGGAAAACCAAGTCTAGAAAAAACAGGTCAGGATGTTTTGACAGCTCAGCTCAGGAAACTTTCTGCTACCAAATAAGAGGTGGCCGAGTGAAACTGCCTTTCCACGTGTGTTTCCATTAACCTTTTAGCTAATAGGAGCTCTATCTGAGACAAAAATGCCTCTCCACGTGTGTTTTTGTTAAACTTTTTGCTGAGCCGAGTGTCTGAAGCCGCCCGAGCGCTTCTGCCGGGGACAGGAAGGCTCGGGCCAGCGCTGTGAATCTCATCATTTATTTTTCCTGAGCGCTGCTCCCAGCTCGGGGCTGGGGGGACTTTAGCCCAGAGGGAAACACCGGGGCAGCACTGGGCACCCATTGTGCTCCAGCTCGGGGTGAAGCTGTTTGCATAACGCGCTGCTCCGCCAGGGTCAGCCCCGGTCTGCGGCCGCCAGAAATGAAAAACATGCCCCAACCGGGCCGAGAGCAGGGTCAACAGCTGGCAAAGGATATGGCAATCATTTATATAAATATGCTTTCTCAAGCCCGCAAAAACAAAAAACCCAAAGCCAACAGCTGGGAAGGGTTGGAAGTAGCCCCAAGGCTGGTTAGTTCCCTTCCAGATGGGGAGGTTAGACCGGGGGTAGCCAGGCTGCTCCACATAGACTTCCGATTCGCATTAGGAATAAAAAGAGTGGAGGGAAGGAAAAAGGAAGAAAAGCTACAAGCATGACTGCTCTGTTTTTCACCTAACTTAATCAAATAAGTGAAGAGTTTCCGAGACGGAAGGCTTGCATTTATTGGTATTCACGCTCGGTTTTGTGTGTTTATCACGGTGTCTGATACACTCCTTAACTCTTTCAAAGGGGAGCAGATATATTCCAGGGAATAGTTTATATGTAATGTCATGGTCATTTGTAGACAGATTGAAGAATCATGTGAAGATTTATGCTCCGTTCATGTCTTCTGAGTGTTCATAACATCAGATTCAACAGAAGCAGAGACAAAGAAGTTGCTGGTCGTTTCTCTGAGTTCTAAATCAGAGATACAGTTGGTTCCTCCTACAATTTGCTTTTACCTCTGCCTGTCCTCTTGGTGTGTTTTGATCTGTCCAGTCAAAGACTTTTTTTGTCCAGAAACCTGGGCATTAGATGTTCTTTCCCTCAGCATTGTTGCCATCCACACAGTGATGTCAGGGAAGGCCTTCCACAGTTGCTGCTGGTGTGGTTTGTGCTCATAAATTTTGCGTTCTGACTTTTGTTTCCTGCCATCCTGACCAGTGGTGTCAGTTCTTTGATGGTCATGATGTCATTACTCAAGCATCCAAGTTGCAAACTGGGATTTCACTACTCCTTCATTGCTGGGGAGAGGATTCCTGTCCTTTCTGCTGCACGTGCAGATGCATAAAATCCCTCATGTGTGGCTAAAGCTCTGTTTTCCATCTGCAGTTGTCCCCGAGCCTGTCAGGTTTTGCAAACCAACTTGGGGTCACAAAAATTCATCTTTTGGTTCTGTGAATAGTTATTTGCAGAGAGGTTAAGAAAGCTCTCAATATCTGGGCAGCATTGAGCTCTTCTAACTGGGAAATCTCAGAGAAGAATTTTCAACCTCTGAACCTTCAGACTATTTACAGTGGGAAATAAGAAGTAAAGCTCGTGTTGGCTGTGTGTATATATTCATGTGGGCAAAATGAATCTTATGAATTTGATCTTATCTCTTTTCCTCTTGGAAAAGAACAGTAAAACAAGGTAATTTAAAACTACCTGAACACATCCTTCCACCTTACTGCTGGGCCCTGAAGTCGTAACCTCCTGACCTCGGAGGTTACGGGTCTAGTGCTTTTTATCCACCCTGATTTCCCAGTATCTGCCCACTTCCTCCTGACATTGGAGCCTTGTTATATAAGGAAATTGGAAACACCGACCAGCCCTGTCCAGCAATCTCCTCTGGAGATAAGGGCACTGGTGCAAGAGGGCTGGTTTTAAATAGAAATGAGCACCCAGGGTGTGGGGGGGAGCTGAAGTGGTTTTGCAGTGCCAGTTAAGAATGCATTTACTGAAGACATGACTATATTTTTACACAGATACAGTCGTTTGACTTTTTTTTTAAGTGAAAAACATACATTGAGATTTCTACAGCTTAAAAGAATGCATGTAAAAATCAGAATATAAAAGTCAGTATACTTTGGAGAGGTTCTAATTCCATAAAGAATTGGCAGGAGGATTAATAGAAGTATTAATAAGCTGCTTGATTTCTTTTGTGGTTGCTTTCTCTATTTTTCCTCTTAACTCTTGTCTTGCTGAAGTGGGGTTTTGAAGATGAGGTGTCAGGGGTGATGTCCCAGCTGGGTGGTTGAGCTGAGCTCGGGTACAAGGCAATGAGTTCCATGCAAAGATTCAGCCTTGGAGGGGAAAACAGAACAGGGTTCCACCAAATCCAAGCTGGGTCATTTCTTCTAAAGATTTTTGCTAGACTTCTGTCTTGACACAGTTAATTTTCTCAAGTGCCCACTTGTTTAGTTTTGTGAAACAAAAGAAGTTTAAAGCAGTAGATGGTGATGGTGTATCAAGTTAAAAACAGAGACATGCGTTGTGTTGAAACCCAAAATTGCTCATTAAGACATCGGCATTGAGGGGTCTCTGTTTACAAAATAATAATTCAGATAGACAACAAAAATGAAAGGATATGAAGCTGAATATGTGCAAGAGTTACCCTGTCTGAGGGTTGCAGTTTTACTGCTGGAAACCCTCACAAATAACAATGGTTGGACCAACTGTGACAAAACTTCTGTAAATTTGTTTCTTTGCACTGTTTGATAGAAGCAGAAAGCAAAGTGAGAGCAAATTTAAAGTATTTCAAGTATATTCTGTGAAGTGACTGGCAGGAAGTGTCCAGGACTGGTGACATCCACGGGATGTGCTTGAATAATTTCAAATCCAGAATCCAGGTCAGATCAACTTCTCTTCCAGGGCACACAGTCAGCTTTACAAAATCTAAGCAAGTCTGATTGTTTCTCCCTGTAACAAATGTGGTGCTTAGAGCAGGGAGAGCAGGGAAATGTTCCTTGAGGCCGAGCCAAGGGAAATGCAGAGCTGGGCTGAGAACGCAGCTTCCACGGCAATAATCTGCAGCTTCTCCACGAGGAACAGGCACCACCTGGAACAACAGGACTCCATGGGAATGGCTGAGCTCCCCCAGTTCCTTTGGAAGAGTATTTCAGGACAGTTTTAGCCTCTTTGGTAACAAATAAACAAATTCTGGTTCCTGGGAGATGGGGCGGGTTGGGATAGTCCCTAAATATCCTGGAGACAGGAGAGGCACGAGAATATCCCAAGTGCAGAAGTGGAAGGAAGGGTTGTGTGCTAAACAAGAGTGGCAAAATGATATCGGGCAGCAAAAGTTTTCCTTTGACATTGTAGTTGTTAAGTAGTGCATTTATTGTCTGTTAATTAATATCTCTGGTTCTTGGAGCACAATTCTGAAGCACATAAGATGGATTAAGGGAGGTAAAATTTAACTTATGTACTGGCAGCTTTAAACATATTGTTGATTTAATCTCATTGAACTTCTCAACTGATCCATAGTACTGACCAAAACCTGAGCAGGAAGGACCAAAGAAGAAGAAAAGAGTGAAAAATAAACTATACAGTAGCAGACATGCCCAAAGCTTCGTGGAATGGGTAAATAAGAAGATTCCATAAAATGAAACAGTAATTCCTTTCCAGAAGATTAACCAAATGGAAATGTTCAACATACAGGACTGGTTAATTAATAGTCAGGTCCATCAGTTCCCTGTAGGATTTTCCATTTAAGAAAGAGTCTCTCTTCTTAAAGCAGAGCCAGGTGAAATGATTGAAGTTGCACTACTGTGGCTTAATTATTTTAAGTCACTCTCAGGTTTCTGTAGTACTAACCTAACCTCTGGTCTCAGTTCTCCTTTTCCTTGCCTTTAGGATAAATTTCCATTTCCTCCTGTTGCATTGATTGTAGAGTTCTTGTTAAATATGATCATAATCATATAGAAAGTCCTGTTTCTATAAATGTAGTGTCAGAAGAATTAGTGCTTTGCCATGTGCATGCACGTAATGTTGGCCTCAGTTTTTTATTATTTGCTGTTAGTTTGATCCTTACAAGTCCCCTATAAATGTAACTTCACTCCTTAATTATTCTTTAGCACTTCCCTGGATGAAATTTATACTGTGAATATTTTTCCTTCGTAGTCATCTTTGGATTTGAAGCAGCCAAACCAGTGAAAATAATAACTTGAATGTAGCTTAAAGTCATTTCCTTCCTTCCTTTTCCTTGACACTTCAAATGCACACCTGCACTGGAGCCCCCTGGCAAAGGGGGGTTTCTGTGGTGGCCCAGTGGGCCTCGGTGGTGGCCCGGTGGTGGCTGCAGGACTAGAAGTGCCTTTAAGGGCAGTGTGAGTTTCATTGGCAAAGTTTAAATCTTTAGCTGTTTACCAACCCCCAAAAACACAAAAAAAAATTCTTAAGGGTTTGGTTGGGTTGGTGGTAAGGAAAACCATTTAAACCACACTGGGTTTGTCCAAAAAATGTAGAATTTGGATTCAGGAGTCATTTTAACTGAAACTTTTCCTTTATAAAAGAAGTAGCAGAGTGAGACCAAAAGAAAGGATTCATAGTACAAAGCAGAAAAGGTAAAATAAAAAACTGCCCCCCTCAAATGGAATATTTCTTTATTCCTGCTTTTTCCTCCAGTAGGAAGCAGGAAAACGTTTAACTCTGTTATTGAACTTTGCTGGTTTCGTGGGGCAGCCTAAGGTTTAACAGGCGCTGAGCAAATTATTTCTTATTTAATCTCTCCCCCACCAACTGTGCTCATTCCAACTGCACTGTCCCTTTTCTGCCACCTAAAGGAAGGAGCAGTGCCCCATGGGTTCTTCTCAAAAAGCAAAAACTCTTTTCATCACTGTAGACCAACTTTTTCTCCCCAATTCCTGACAGTGTGGTGAACGGAGGCGCAGGGCACTCATCATAAACTGTCATTTAAACCCCAGCATTTTAACACAGATGTCATATATAAGAAATTTGGAGGGAATTTTTTTTTTTTATCATGGTTGTGCAGCATATAGGCCCCAGTCCAGCAGAGCACTTAGGTCCATGCTTAACTTCAAACATGAGAGAGCTGAAGTCAAGTATGTGCTTAAGTGTTTCCTTTGCATTCGCTGCCAGCGCCAGCACGGGGGCTTTGGGTCCTACGGTAGCAGGTGAGTCATTCCATAAATCTCTCCATATTATGAAGTGATTGCATGGCAACTTTTCAACTCCAAATAACCATTCCTGGCTTTTTTGGCACCAGATGAATTAAACTCTCGCCGTTCGTCCGCGGGTTTGTAGTGTCTGTGTTTAAAAATGTGTAATTTCACCTTCTGGCTGTGCCAGTTCTCAGATTGTTGGGGTTGTTTCTGTGTGTGAATTTAGAGCAAGAACTCAAAGCTCCATCCCTGAGATAAAAGGTCAGGCAGTATCAATCTGTGGGGAAATCCAACTGCAGAGAATTTCTTGATGATTTCACAGCTTGTGCTCTGTTTGGTGAAACAGAACCAGGTATTGAAATGATCCGATGGGTGAGTGTGTCATCCTGGCAGAGCTCCCCACTTAGAAACCCTGTAGGTTTCCCCTGCTTCCCAAGAGTTTGATTTGATTTTGAAATGAAGTTGGGGATGTGAAGGAGCCTAAATGAGCGAGGAGCCGTGTGCGTCCCCGCCCTTTCCCAGCTGGGGTTTTGGCAAAGTGTCATTCCCGCTGTTAAACACGGTGACCTCGCTGCCTGTGATTTACTAACTGTTTTACAAACATTTCCTCACTCTGTGAGGTTTGATATGTTCTCCATCCTCAACAGCTCAACAGAGCCACTCAACCACCGAGCCAAACCTGCCTTTGTTTACAGCTTTTCCGGAAATTTTCGCAGAGAAAAAAACTTTCTCCTTTTCCAATGTTTTATTTTTAAGTCAACACTTTCTATGGTTTATTTGTGCAAAGCAACATTCGGGTACAAGGTATTGCACCGTGTCCAAGTGGGAATTGCTGCCTTTCTAAAAATAAATTGGGGGTCATGTGAACCAGTGCAGAAAAATCTGAAGATACCAAATATTACAGGACCTTTACATTCGGTGGTTCTTTTTTCCATAATATTCTGGGCCTGGATTTTTCTGAACTTTTTTTCCCACATTAGTTTCTATAATAGAGCATAACGTAAAATGATGAAACACAGGAAGGAATCTTCTTTTAAACAAAATTATCAGTGTTAAAAATAACAGTCCTATTTTCCCTCAGTGTGCATTTTTTTTTCTTAGAAAGGCTTTATTTAGTAGCCTCGCTATTAGATATAGCCAAAGAGTCCAGTAATATTTAAGTGACATTTTGTTTCATTAAAAGCTTAATTTTCCTAAATGCTAATTTGCCTCATGTGCCCTGAAGTCCCACAGATTTAATTTCATGTTTTGGGTAGGGAACTTGAAACTCGGGGCGCTTTGGAGAAGGAAATCAGGCAGCTGTGCCTGGTCTTTGCGTTGAAACTTAGCACAAATTAAAATTAGAATGGGATGGGAATGTTTTTATTAAATGTTTTCACAGTGGAGATATGTTTCATGGAAATGGCCTTGTTTTGATGACAGTTTCTCAGGGTCAGGGTGGAATTTCTAGGGAAAAAAGGGGACAAGAATAACCTGGGCTGCCTGGGGAAGGGCAGCGGGGCTCCTCGTGCCCAGGTAGCCGGGTGCTCCCAGGAGTGGGAATTTCTCTCTGTTCTCTCTTTTCCTTTTAAAACATGCATTTATTTAACATATTTATCATTTCTATTGAAAATGCTGCTAGTTCCAGCAGCAGGACAGACACACTCGCCTACAAAAAGTCCCTTTCGGTGTTCTTCGTTCTGAAATACCGTTTCTCTCTGGTGTTTCGGAGTAAGGCAGTAAAAAGAGCTCTTTTATGGAATATTTTGTTGTGAATTGGCAACTGATGACACAAAAGGTAAAGAAACTTAGTGAAGGTCATGTCCTCTATTAGGTGCACAGGTCACTCAGGACTGGGTATTAGATTAAAATCTAGTTTCAAATGAGAATTTATACTTAGTTTTCAGTCCTGATCAGTTTGTTCTTTAAGCTATATCCCACTGAATGTGTATTTTCAGACCTATCTGAATAATAAGTGTTTTCTTTACATTGTACAGATTGGTAAAGTAAAATTTAAATGACCTAGAGAGGTGTTGACATTGAACTCCTGCACAACAGGAGTGGATATTGTTAAAATACCTCCTTGATCTGGTTGTGTTTCTGTCCCGTGGCTGTATTACATATATTGCATTTTTAATCCTGTGAAATACAAGTGAATTAGAATTCTAAATCTTCCTTTTAAATGCATTAGATTATTAATGCTGTTAAAGGAAATACCCACAAATGGAATTATTTCTGGAGGGTTTGTTTGCTTGTTTTAATCACTCAGAATCACTCAGGCATTCGAAGGAATTTTCTGTGCCAGGCTACCAAGTCAAAATGAGAGGAAGAATCTTCATCAAAGGAAAACAACCTTTAGCTATTGATGAAAAAGACTTTGAAAACACTTTGTGTCTAGAAATTATAATTATTAATGTAATGTTTGTTATTTGATGCCAGTGTTATGATGAAAGCTAGAAGGAAATGGGTTTGAATACTGCAGTAAATGATTATTTACTTCATGCAAATGATGTAAATTCGAGTAAGTGAACATTTTCTTCAGTTTCCAGACATATGTGGGATGGAAAAAAATATAAAAGAAGGAAAACAAAAGTCATGTTGAGTGTGTTACAGCCCCACAGAGGCACAGGCTGCAGCAGTGCCAGTCCCTGGCTGCTGGAGCAGGGCAGTCCTGCATTCCCACTCTGGAAAAACCTATTTCCTGTTCCAGCTTGGTGTGAAAAATCGAAGAATAAGTGAGTGTTAGGCAGCACATGCTCAGCAAAGTGGTTAGAAGGGAGTGAAAGTGTCAAATGTTGGGTGCTGGGTTTGTGTGCCTGAGGATCAGGACGGGCGGCCCCGTGTTCACCCCGTGATCCGAGTGCTGCGTGTGACTGCAGGGGCATCGCGGGCAGGGCAGGAACAAGGCTCCACTCAAATTCTTGAGGGTATTTGATAAACTGCTGCCTTTCCTGCTTTGTGCCTATCCTCCAAGCAGCAAATATCACCGGATTTTCGTCTTGGATTGTCGTTTTCCGTCTTTTTTTGCAGTTCTTGTGGTTAGGACAATGAATATTTACTGACGGATTCACTGATGTGAGCCCTCTCAGGATTTGTTGGGTTTTTGTCTCTCTCTGAATATGCTTTTAAAATATTCTTGTGCAGTTTGGAGGCTGTGTGACCTCATACCAGGAGAAGCAGAGCAGACAAACCAGCACCATCCTGCTGGACGTGCCTTGGCTATACCTGGATTTAAATCCATAGTTCTGGTCGTGTCCATCACCCCAGAAATGAAGAGAACAACCCAAGCCATGTGTTTAGCAAAAGAAATTATTGATTAATGACTTCTTTTAAAGTAGGTGTCCACGAATCAAGAAAGCAGGTACAAGTCCTGACCACAGGTGTGTTTCCAAAGGAATTTGGGATGAATCCTGATGGGAGAGAGGTGCAGGAAAGGGAGAGGGAAAATTATCCAGTTGCTTGTCCCTTGGCTGCTGAGAGCACTGCAGCCAGCTCACCACTGCTCTCCACATGCTTGTGGTTCCAGGGGATGATATAAGTAGTGTGGAGTGGTTTTGTTGCTATGGGAAAAGTGCTAAAAAAGGCTGGATCTCTTGTAGAGCTCCCATCCTTTGGGTATTTAATGTACAATTTCTGCTAAGGACACTCAGAATTCTACCTCTGATTCCCAATTGCTTCAATGTTGAAACATATGGTCCTGTGTGCTGTTCACTAGGAAACAACTGGCTGTTTCCAAGCTGCCAAATTCAAATAAACTCGGGCTGTAGGAAGGGGGAATCTGCAGCAGCTCAGAGGAACTTTAAAAGAGAGGGGTTTTTTTACTGAGAAGCCAACCTGATGTATAGAAAAATGCTAATTAAACTTAGTGCCATATATCGGTAACAGATAATTAAATGTTAATAGCTGAGAAGTTTTTCAATTAAAAATGAACTGTTTGTGTCCTCTTGATTTCTTCAGGGGGCCGGGGCCAGGGCCGTGTCGCTGTCGTTTGTGGCGTTCCCTGCTACAGTAATCATTTTAATAAAATGCAATTATCTGCATAATTAATTTCTTTGACTGCTCTGCTGTGTCCTTCTCTTGCAGAGGCCAGAATGTCAAAGATCAAGTAGACTGGAGAAAATAAAAAATTCACATTGTGAAAGGATATAAAAAATACTTGGAATTTCAATGCATTGGCTTCTATTTATCTCAAATGTCAAGGGCAGTGTAAAATGTATTTTTAAAATGTGTTTTTGTATGGTTTGAGCCCATTCTTGGCGTAGTTGCGAATCTAGAGGGGCCATTGTTCTTTGAGAGAGTTTGAGGGGGTTTCTTTGTACAAAGTGACAAAAAGAAGACTTGGAGTACTGGGCTGCCATTGTTCCTGTGCGGCGCTGTAAAATTTGATTTGAAATTAGGACCTCGGGGCAAGCTCTTCAATAGCCAGTTTTTATTTTCTGCCAGCATTTTAATCACTCTTGGGCTTAAAGTGGATGACCAACATAATGCCTCTATGTTTAATAGAACAGTTCATATCTTGAAGGCCAGTTAACTGAATTCAGGGATCTGTCATCTGCCCAACATTAGTCTTTTCTGTTTCCTGTCTATTTATGAAGATAGCTCTGCACTCCAGCCAGCTCTCAAAGNCTCTGAATTTCTTCAGAGCTCTGACATCTCTTTTAGTGATCCCTGAAAGGAGCCGGGGGGTGCTGCAGCATCAGGCCCCGTTCATGTCACCAGATGGGGCAGGGAGGGAGGGACAGATGGAAGAGTCAGATTTCCCAGTGAAACGGGATGATGGGAAGGGAAAAGTGATACCTAAACCTCGTGCACCTCGTTGGGATTCACGTTCAGGGATGTGTGAGCAGGGAAAGGAGGAAAACTGGGGAGGAAATGGAGGTTTTAAAGAGCTGATGTCTGGGTCGTGCTGTGCTTAGGAGAACAAGAGACTGCAGAGTGTTTGGTCCAATTCCAAGGGTGGTTTGATGTGTTTGGGTTATTTGAACACTCTGGATGGGTTCGTCCTGGCAATCCATGTCCATGTTTGCTGGGGAGGTCCCAGGCTCGTGGCCTGGCTGTTGGCTGCACGTGGAGGAGGTCGGGGTGTCGGGTGTTCTGTGGGGACAGCCCTATGGGCAGGTGACCCTGGTGTGCCCACAGGGAGGTCCTCATGCAAATGAGGACTAAGCCAGGGATGGAGTTTAGGTTTAAAACCTTTAGTAAATAGGAAGGAGCAAACAGGAGGTTTTGCTGGTTTAGAAGGAGCTGCTCTGGGAGTTGTCGTTTCTCCAGCAGCACCCAGCCTGAGTTCCTTGTACCCACCTGCCCCTCCTGTCCTTGATGGGCATCACACAGGAGTTTGATGGGCTTGTCAGGGTGGTTGTAGGCAAAGGTGACATTTCAAAAAGCAGCAGTACAGTGCAAAGTGCACTTTTCTAACAAAGACATAAGGATTGGAACAGACATTCCCTCAAAAATTTGGTTTAGATTGCTGTACGAGTGCTAATTGTGACAGTGTGACTGGGGAAAGGACTTCAACCACGAGGCTGCTTCACACTGACCACTAACTGGTCGTTAACTGGTGATGGTTTCTGATTGAGTTAAAACTGGGCAAAGCTGACACCAGTAGCCCAAAGTTGAAGGGAAAATGTTTCATATCCCATTACTAATTATGATCTGTTACACATTACAATTAGTTCCTAGTACGCTGAAATTCTGGGTTGGTTTGCCAGAGATGAAACAACTTCAGACACAGATTGGGCTATTTCAGTCATAATCATCTGATGCCTTTGTTGTCTTTATTTGTCCGAAATCAACAGAATCCAGCTTGTTTTCCACGCTGTTCCTTGTGCAGATGCAGGAGCAGGGTGGCTCACCAGGGCTGGGGATCTGTGCGAGGTTAACATATTCAGCAGCATCAAGCAGAGCTTTTCATTCACGTTCAAATGGAGCTGTGTGGGTGGCTCCACAATGTGGGAAACGCTTTTCATTGAAGAATCTGAATATTTTGTAAGGAAGTGAATAGTTGCAAATAATCTTTTCTGTGATGCTGAAATAAAGAACAAATGAGCTATTCTCAGAACATACTGAAGCGTTACTGTCTTCAGTGATTTAACAGGGCTATACAGAAAAAAATATTCCAAACTTGACAGATTCATATCCTAATCTTTTGCTCCTTCATCAGGAGACTGTGTGGTTTGTGTCACTGATACTGGTTAAAGCAGAAGGAGTTAAGAGGATACATTTGCTCCAGCACTGCATTTTGGGAAATACAACTCAATTTCTTAAATTATAAATGTCAGCTAGAACTCCAGTAGTCAACATGGGGCCCGTGGGCTGAGTACATCCCAAAAACACCCAGCAGCTCGTGTGTGCCAGAATTTTGGCTCTTGCCAGGCCACTGAGGAGACTTTGGGGCTTCATGTAAATGTGTCATAGCACTGGCACAGCTGCCCAGGGCAGTGGAGGAGTCCCCATCCCAGCAGGGATTTAAAGGATGTGTGGATGTGGCACTTGGGGACGTGGAAGTGGAACGGTTGGACCTGATGATCTTAGAGGGCTTTTCCAACCTCAGTGATTCTCTGCTAGAATGTAACACTAAAATTCTGCTCTCACTATTTTCCTGAGTTGAAGTTTTTCCCTGACTTGCCTGTCCCTGAGTGCAGGGTTTGAAGGACAGGACCGGCCCTGGGGAGTCCCCACATCCCAATCCACAGCCCGGCTCTCCTGCATTCCCACCCGTGATCTCCAGCAGTGGTGCAGGGCTGGTGAGGTGGGACCTTCCCTGCAGTCTGCACACATGAAGCACTGCAGGGATTCAGGGCAGCTGCCTCAGCCCCGTGTGCTCTGTGTTCCCATAAAATAAAACTTCCAGCAAGTCCAGGGCATCTCCAAGGCAAGGCTGAGTAGGTCAGCATCAGCCTTCACTAAACATGATTAACTTTATCCATCTCCTGGTGTATTTCTTTCCAATCCACTCCAGTGCTTGATTTAATTTTCCTTTTATGTAAACTCCAAGGTTTAGCTTCATTAGAATGATTGCAGGGATTCCCTGCTCACAGCCGGGTGCCTTCCTGATCCCTCGGGGGTTTCCTACCAACCCCTCCAGTCTGGTGATGTGGGGGCAGAACTGCAGGGCATGGGAGAGCTGTCATGGAAAAGTTGTTTGCAGAGGGAATCTAGTTGGAATCCTGCTTGGGGAAATGAGCAGCAGGTTCGATCTGGTTGGGGAGGAGAGGAGCAAGCCCTGGGACCCCGCTCAGGATCTCTGCTGGGATCCAGGCTGGGGGAGGTTTGTGCCTGTTTTCCTGAGCATCCTGTGGATTAGGTGATCAGTAGATACTCTTCTTCTTTTTTTTTTTGGCCATTAAAGATTGGTTTTGAAATAATTTTTAACAGATTTTGTAAAGACAGTAGTGCCCTTATTCTGAATTACCCATTTTGCCTCTCCCCAGAGATGTATCATGTGCTGCACGAGCCTTTAGTTGTTTTTACCTTTCTAACAAGTTCAAAACCCAGCCACAATTGTTTTCAAGCTTTAGGAGGTTAATATTGTGTAGACCATTTTAACCACCATTTTAAACTCGTTTTCTCACCAAAAAAGAAAAAGACTTCTGGCTTTTTCCACAATATTAGATCTATCATATCAGAGTCCTTTATTGAATATTTTATTGACCGTCTGCTTGCCCTGTGCTAACCTGCCTGACATCCAAAGTTTCTCCCTCTCTGGAGAGGCCATGTCAGCTCCCATTAAGCAGCTGAGCGTGAATTTTCCCTTCGTATTTCCTGTGGATAAACTCCATCCCAGCAGGAGGAACCCGGGCCCTGGTGCATCCCAGGGACAGCCAGAGCCAGCAGCAGCTCGGGGTGGGTTTAAGGTGGCCTTGGCAGAGGTGGGCTCCACACACAAGGATCTTCCCCTTGGGGCTTGCATCAGCATTTTGTATAATTTTGCTTTACACAAATGTAAAGGTATTAAAGAGGAAAATTTCTTTCCCTGGCAAGTTAATTACTTGACTTCTCATAGAAGCAAAGCTTGAAGCAAAAGGGAAGAGGAAAGTGCATCTTCTGCTTAAATTAGGCGGCCTGTCCAGGAACAGGGGTTTGATGAGCTGAGCTGTTGCAGTTTGAATTGTCTCAGTTAATTCTCTGATTTTTTTTTTTTTATCTGTTATCAATATTTAATTTTACTTTCTGTACAGCTTCCTTTTAAAATTGTATAATATTTAAAATCTACGTTTTCTTTCTTCCTAGAAAACCAGAAAAAGGTGTTGTGTCCCTGTAGGGTTTTATGGCCACATAAACCCTTTGCTTGCAGAGTCTGCTCTGGCTGGGCATCTCTGAGAGCTCTGTGCCGAGCCTGCTGCCCTCTCAATAATGTGCCCATGGTATTTTGCTGTGCTATGTGACATTTACTAAATAGTTTTAATATGAAATAGGTATAAATCTTTCATCATTCCTTAGCTGACATGGTTGAAATAATGGACAATGTCATTATGTGCCTTCCTTTGTATGCAACGATTGTTTGACAGACATTGTGGCGTCTCTGAGCAAAGCATCCAGGGCAAGGGGAAAGGGAATTTTCCTCCAAGCCATAAAAGATTTTAGGCCACCTTTCGTGGTGTATTACTTTAATTTTGTTTTTTTTTAAACAGAATCTCAAAATATTTAGAAAATTTGTTTTCCTTCAAGGAATAAGAATTCACACAAGAACTTACAGCTCTACCTGAGCTTTACTATTCTTGAAAAACTCTCAAAAAAAAAGCAAATTTGGAAGAACAGATTGTTAGATTGTGTTTCTGAGTGTGTTTTCATTGTGGTGGAGTTGGAGGGGGGAACAAAGTTGGTTCAAATTATATCTCTGTGACTGCACTGTGTTGGGAGCAACGTGTCTCTGACTCAAAATGCAGTAAGAAAGGCAGGAAATTTAATTTTTTTATTGTGGTTATGGAGGTCTGTGGAGAAGGGGATCTATGGGTGCAGCTCCTGGGACATGTCAGGGTTAGGCAGCTTTGGGGTTTTAGTGCCTTTCTTTTCCAAACTTGGTGTCAGATGTTGTAACTTAATTTATTTTCCCATTAGCTTTTGCTAATGATACTAAAACTTCTTTTAAAAGCTTTCCTAATTAATGATCTTCTTGCTCCCAAACAAAAACTATATTGTCTTTGAGAAGTGCCTGAGTATTTTAAAAACAACGGGCTGTTGGTAGGTTTTATTGCCTCATGAATTTAGGGTCAACACACCTATTATTTGCCAGAGTTAATTTGTGCTGGGTTATTGACTGTCGGGTTGTTGGGGAGATCTGACTCTTGTAAAAGTTACACTCATCTCAAGTGGTTGTAATTTTATTCCTCGTGCTCTGGTGCCACAATATTTAGCTAATAAAGGAAGGGGACCAGTTGTACAAAGGCAGGTATTTAACTTCAGGCTCGTGAGAGCGAGGGAATGAGGTTGTCATTACTCTTTGGATTCCTTCTCTCTGACACTGAATGGGTTTAACTTTCCTTTAGATAAGGAGAGGGGGAAAGATAACTTTGTTAAAATCCTAAGACATGTTAAAAAGTACAAGGTACTTTTAGGATTTGTGTTTTTCATCAGACTTTTCAGGTGGCTCTGGCTGAGCTCAGGGCTTGTCCAAAAGGAAGTCTGGCCACTTGAAAAGGGCTCAGTGGCACTAAAATAACCAACTTCCCCCCAAAGAGATGGGAGAGCTTAGTTTGATGTATAACTTTGTGTGTCAAGGTGAAAATATCCCCCTTCGACTCTCCAAACTGGAAGCACAACAGATAGTAAAGCTGGCAGTTGGTTTGAAAATACCCTAAGAAACCATCCCTTCTGTGTTTACAATTCAGAATTAAACTGGGGAATTGTTCCTTCTGGTTGTCCAAGTGTCTGCTTCCATCCCAAATCTGAGCCATATGTCCTTGTGGGGTAAAAACCAGCGTTTTCTATAATCCAGCCTTCAAATGCACAGTGCCAAGCCCAAAGTCTCTCGCTGTGCCTTGCTCTCCGAACTCCAGGCGATAAAAAGTTCCTCAGCAGAATCCAAATTAGCACCAGGAAGTCATGACCTGTAATGTGGGAGTTGGAAAATATCCATTTATTCTGCAGGGTGCACTGGGAAATCACGTGCTCCTGTGTAGGAAATTCAGGAGAGTGGGGAGCTTGATCCTGTTATCCCAGTGTTTTCCCAATCCCTTTTTTTTTTTTTTTATGCCTAAATATGTTATTATTCCTTTGCTTCCTTCTGGGCTGACAGAAAGAATTCAAAAACATTCCTCAGCAGGCTGGATCAGTGCAGATCCAGGGTGCCCCTGACAGGAGTTTGCTCTGAGACCCCTTAGCACAGTCACCTCCTATTAAAAAGTGGAGGGATATTCTGACCCCCAAACCCAGCACTGCTGAGCAGGTGACAGTCTAATTCTTTGCTTGGTTTCCAGCAAGCTCTGGCTTTTGCCTCTCTGCAGTGGATATTTTTTGCATAAAAAGGGGGAAGCATCTGAGACTGGTTTTAAGTCAAGTCTAAGGGTTTCCCTGCCTGCCACAGCCATCCTGAGGAAGCACCTCAGGAATTAAAGCATCTCTGCTTATCCTCTGTCCAGCTGATGTGCACACGATCTCCGTCGTGGTTGCTTTATAAATAACCACCCCAATCCTCCCTGAATTATTTTTGCTGGTTTATAGTGGGTGTATAGCTTTTAAAACTGGAAAACCAAAAGCTGGCTCTGTTCATTTTCTCACGAAATTGTAGCCAGAGCAGTGAATTCATAGCTAAGCTCTTACTCAGTGGCTACTGTATTATAAATAACTCTTCACCTTGGCCCTGTTTCTCCAGCCATTACTCACTGTGAGTAGCACTTACTCACGAGCAGAGTAGCAGAGAAGTAGATGATTCTGCTGTCATTACTCACAGTTTTAGTACCCTGGCACATCAGGAGGTCTGTTTTCAAACAAGGCATCGCTTTCCTCAGGAAGTGGCAAGTTTTCCTACCTGGTAAGAATATACTTGCAAGAATTATCCCAAGGAATTAATACTGAAGATCGATCAAAAAATCAAAGCAGAGAAAAGTAGGGAGAAACTCTAGCCTGGGATATTTGGAAGGGTGTATGCCTAGAAGTAGTGCTGTGGTTTTTCCTCGGGCACTGTCAGGAATGTGGAGCTGAGGAGCAGCTCGGGAGCACTGATGGGAGAGGCATCACCTCATCCCCCCTGCCTTCCCCTCACCATCACTCTGCTTTGCTTTCAAAGTGTAAATTAACTTAAAGGTTCAAAGCTGTTGGGAAAGATTCCAGACCAGAGGTCATCTTTTCTGGGTGGTTTATTGGCTGGCCTGTGTTTGCCCACATCTCCAGTGTTTACCAGCTGAGGGAGTTTATGAAATTTTGATGCAGGAATTAGGTTGTTGCTCATCTTGTACCTTCTTGCTCATATTATTGACAGTACCACTGAACTGCTTGAGGCAGATAGTATCTCAGTGATCACTGTGCTATTTCAGCTCTCCACTGCTGACAACATCAGAAGTGTTTTAACAGGGTTTTAATGGGCAGCCTCTGTAGCTCCTTGGAGGGTTGCAAATAGCTGCCGTGAAAAACCTTTTCTGCCGCTCTGAGCTGACGTGCCCTCCTTTCCTTCCCTTCCCTTTCCTTCCCCATCCAGCTGCTGCCTGTCTCTGTGGCTGCAGCACTGTTGACAAGTCCTCCTGATTTGGGCCAGGCACTGTGCAAGTCCCTGCATCTTCCAGGGGAGCTGTGAAGAGGAACAGCAGGGCTGTGAAACCGCTGGGGAGAGCAGGGAACCCAAACCCCGTCCACAAAATCCCCTCCTCTGCAGCTCCTCCAAACACCACCAGACAATTACACCAATGCACAACACGGAGCTTTCCCCTCTTGTTTTGTTGCTCACAACATGTTTTCCATGATACCCCAGAGCAAGACTTGAACGATTTTGAAGCGAGCAACCTTTATTTTTCAGCAGAAAACAGAATGGGATGGAATAAATCCCCCCTTTCTCAAGACAAAGCGTTGATTTGATGGCAGCAGTTTCTAGCTGAGTGGTTGCCTTGCTCTGCTTGTTACCAGAAATGAGGCTTGGAGAACAGCTTTCTTTGGACTATGGAAAAGCTTTCTCCTCCCTATTTTGCTTAATATAACTATAATGTGCCCTTTATCACACTTCAACTTGAGTAATCCCAGTTTGGAAATAGTGCAGAAATACCCATGGGAAAAAGCACGAGAAACGTACATTATAAAAAACACATAGGCCAAGCTCAAAAGATCCACTGACATGTAAATTTAATTAAAAAATTATAGGTTTTCAATGAGGGCTTGTGTCTTCAATTTACCAGTTTCCATGACTTCTTCAGCAAAAGTGTTTCTTTTTTGCATTCTTGGTGGAAAACACACTGAGGGCTATTACAGTCTCCAAGAAGAGTCTCTATTCTATGTCACAGGGAAAAAATAAAATTACCCAAAATATGTACACTTGAAATAAGTAAGACAAATATCCACTTTCCTGTTTTGTTTTATTTCTATCCTCTAACAAAAGTTAAACTTTCCAGTAACCAGCAGTGCATGAAAAAGCATGTCCTAACTGCGTGAATAAGCTTCCTTTTGATTGCATGTGCAAATTTTAGGGTATTTTGGTTCTTTCCATGAAAGTTGTGTGAGATTGAATAAAATAGTGGTGAGTGGGTGAGCAGAAGAAGAGCTGATGGCCAAAGGTAGAAGCTCATGATATAAAATATCACTATTCAAAGAGCATTCTGGTTCAAATAAGGGAATCTCAAGGTTTTATTACTGAAAATTATTCATTTCTTCACCAACTGCATGTTTGAGGGAAGAAATTCCAGCAAGGGAACCCCACCTTCCTTGGTGTGATGTCCCAGGACCAAGGGGTGTCCAAAATCCAGAGATTCTCCTCAATGTCCTCAGTCTCAAATCCTGAGGGAAAATAAAACTTAAAAGGAAAATCCAAAGGTCTTTGGAACTCAGCAGGATTAAATGCTTTTCTTAACTCTATTCTTCCATCCACTCTTCTTTCAGCAAAGCCCCGTGCAGGCTGAACCTCTCAAATATCAGGGTATATAAAAGCTACTTCTGCTTAATACCCATTATTTCAGTTTTTAATGCAGTAAAGGCAGTGGCTTTTGTGGTGCTTTCTTAAGTCCAGAGCAGCTGCTCAAAGGACCAAATCTTTAGGTTAAGAGAGAGGAAAAAAACCCTTTTCTCTGGAATTTCAGCCCCTCAGGAAATAAATGGAGGAGCTGTGCAGGGCAGAGCTGTGACTTTCACACTTTCTGCCTCCAAGCTTGTGGGTTCTGCTGCAAGTTGCAGCACTGAAAACCACTGTGGTTTTTGTTTCTCTAACTTAATTAATAAAAACAATTCATCAGTAGCTGATGCCTTTCAGAGTGGTTTTTCCCTGAGTCAGCTTACTGGGGAAGAGGTTCATTATAAATTACAATTAGCAAAACAAAAAGAAATAGGCAGAATAAAGCTTTTGATGTGGTGGGCTTCTCTTAGCCGAGTTTATTTGGGGAAACTTGTAGCCAGAATGCTGCATCCTCATTTATATACATTGTTCCATGTCTAAAATGGAAAAAAAAAGAATTTAACTGAGCAAGAGCAGAGGGGACTCAGGGAAGGAGAAGGAGCCCAGTGCTGCTTTAGACTTGTTTTTATGCAGATTGTTTGTCACCTGTGCTGGTTCAGTGGCTGCTTTGAAGTTAGTCTGGCATTAGTGTTGTGCCTTAGGCAAGGTTGTTTGCTGCCTCTCTGTCCGTGTTATTTCACTTGCTTTTATGTTCACTTCTATCTCATAGGTTTGCTCTGCCAATCTGGATATAACTGTATGGAACTTGGCTTTTGGTTTTATCCTGCAACTTTTGCTCACCCCAGCCATCCTTTACCCTGCAGAGAGACACTTGGTGAATGAAAGGCACTGGATTGGCCTGGTCATTCCTGAATTTCCCATAAACAAAAATGGAATCTTTTTAATCTTGTTTCTTAACACGTTCTAAACATGATCAAACCCACTTAGAAGTCAGAGGGTCAGAGACACATTCATTCAAAAGGGGGAATCTGATGTAATTGTGCCTCTTATGGTTGGACTCCCTGATCCTAGAGGTCTTTTCCAACCTAAATGATCCCATGGCTCACCTGGATGCACAAAGTGATTCCAGTAGGTGTGTGAGGATCTGCCTATCCAATAGGTTTGGGCTGTGCAGGATCAATACAGAGATTTAAGGGATGAATTCCTCACTGCAGCTGTTTCTTGAACATCGTGGAACAAAAACCAGCCTGCAGTTGCACAGGTTACGTCTCTACTTGAGTCCTCCCTGTCTCCTTTCCTTTATTCCCAAATATGTTTTTATCCCACATGTCTGGGGACAGGCAAGGTGCTGCATAGCCAGAGGGCACTTCCTTACTTCAGGGCTGAAGAGTTCCCTTAAAAATAGGCCCTGTGTGTAACTCTAGGTTCAATCACCCAAAATAATGGCGAAAATTTCCTTATGTTGCATGTGCTTCTTCAGCAAAGGTAAACTGCAGGGGCTTAATTAAAAATAAAAAGGCAAATAAAATGTCTCTTGTGCTTCCCTGAGATTCCCAGGCCCAGGGCACAGCACCCATCACCCCGGGTGCCCGGGCCAAGGCCACAGTGACAGACTGGGACTCTGGGTCATGCTTTGTAACATCCATTTGTATTTATGGCCTGATTCTGGAGGGTATTAAATGTATAAAATATGTATGTTTAAGTGATGTATTTGAATCTCCGAGTCACTCCACTGTTAATGTGCTTTTAAGTGTTTTCATGACGATGTGCTTAGATAGGAACAAATTGAGCTTGTAGGGGAGTTTAGGGAAGATAAAATTTAGGATGCCTCGAGTTTCTTCAGATGGATTTAGCAGCAGGAGGGGGCAGAGCTGGAGTGGGGCTTTCCTTCCCAGTTATTTTGTCTCCAACGTGGGCCAATCAGGTATAAAATAGAGATGTCAGTGAGCAGCTGATCAATGATGGCTTTGGCAGAGCTGAGGGTGTCCCTGCTTGTGGCTCTGGCCATCCCAAACCTCTGCCATGGCTCTGTGTTCTCCAGTGCCAGAGATGAGGTGACTCATCCTGCAAATATTTCCAGTCACATGCTGCAGAGCGTTTTAGGCAAATTTTGTTTAAGCAGCTGTCGGATGAAAACTATCAAAGCTCAGTTTTGTTCCTGGAGCTCTCAGAATATTCCTCATGGGTTCCCAGGGCTGAAAGCAGTCATGTGTGGCAAAGCCACGCTGCCAGGCTCTCGTGCTCTGGAATTTAGAGGGAAATGAGGATCCTCTCCCTCTCGTTTACTTCCAGTGCTGCCTCTTCCTTTATTTCCGTGCGCTGAGGTCTCGCAGTCTTGGAACTGGGCAGCTCCTTTCTAAAATGCAATATTTACCCTGTGCCACTTCTGAGCCTGCGTCCTCGGCGACAGAATTGATTCAGTTGGTGCTGCTGCACTTTTAATGTTCCCTTTTATGTTCATGTTTGTTCCAACAGAGTGGCCACTAGCACAGACGACTTGAACTTGTATCACCCGCAAACTGACAACGCTGGAGCCACCAGTTTGTCATTATCCCTCCTAGTGTATCTGATTTAATTTTGCAACACTGGATTAATTCTTAAAATTGCAGTGCTTTTTGCTCGTTAATGGTCAGTAAATGATTCGGGGTGGGGAGGGGGTTGGTGGGGGAATGGAATTCATCAGTTTTGTAGTCGTTTTAATTCTTCTCGTTTTAAGTTGTTCTATAAATATGTCTTTATGGATGTAGTTTTACTAGCTTAAAAACATCTAATTGAAAACAGTTGCTTAAATCTCTTTGGATCAAGGAGGCAGTAATAAGCAAAGAGAGTATCTTATCCCTGCAATCCAGAAACGCTTAGTGACTGGTATACTCAGTGCATGTGTAATCAGCTTCTTGTTTCATCTAAAAACCTTAGCTCTTTTGGTGTGATTTAGTACTTCCCCAGCAGCATGGTTTGCCTTGTCTGTAAGATTATCAACGAGTCAAACAAAATATATAAACCAAAAATGGCCTAACGGGCAGAAGTGTTGTGAGAACTCTCTCCTTCATTTGTGCCCTCCCGGCGTGGGGCCGGTGCGTTGTAGCACATCCAGGCCTTGATTTGATTCCTGTAAATTAACATTTGTCTTTACATTATGTAATGTTATTCTTATGACTTAACATTTGCATCAGGCAGGACTGATCTCTGCTATTTTGTAAGGCCCCCCAGCAGATGAAGCCGTGGCTCTTAGAGGAGATCAGCCTGGGCATTTACCTACTGACGCTGCTCGGGAGTCCCAAACCACTGAGCTCCCGGGGATAAGAGCTCGGATATACCTCTGCTTCCTGAATTCTGTGGGATTGGGTTTGGCAAAGGGGGGTTGTTGCTGTGATTTGGGTTTGGGGCCTGGTGCACTGTTTGTTTAATGTCAGAAACGTGGATCTTTTCTGGCTGATGAGATGTAATCACTGCAGATCCCCAGGCACGGTGGGGGGATACTTGGGTTGTGTGAATGCTCTAAATTATGTTGTTAATACATTTAAACAAAAATTACTGATGACCACTCTGGCTGCTGGCCTGTTTTTTGAAGGCTCCTACCTGCATCCCTCTCATTTGAAATGTGGTCCCATTTTCCAGAGGGATCCTCAGAAAATGCCCCACTAAACCTCGGAAGTCTGTAAATGATCCGTGGCTCATTTCCAAGCGGGGAAGCCGGGGAAAGAAACCAGTCTGTGCTGGGGGAGAGGGAAGGAGAAACCACAAGTTTTTCTTCATGCAAGTGGGAAGTAAAACAGGTTAAATTACGTGAGCTTTAGTGATCATTTTTAACATCTGTGTTCATTCATCCGGGTTGGACTGTCCTCGTGGTCCATTGTAATGTCTCATTACGAGTCGTAATTAATGGAGGTGGTAATTTCATAAATTGCAAGCCCACATTTAATAAGATTTCATGTATCTTATTCCTTAAACAGGCAAACTGTGCCCTGGGCTTTACTCAGGAAGTTGTGTCGTTTTCGTTTTTTATTTATTTTCTTTTGGAATGTCAAATAATTTCACACAAATTTATCAATCTGAAGGATTCAAGAGCTGTGGCAGCACCACAGGACTGAGCAGCACACCCTTGTGCGACATCTGAATCTTTGTCCAGGGTTAAAACTCAGAGTTCAACCCCTGAAAATTCTTTTTCCAAGTCTTTGTGATAAACAAGCAGCACTTCACACAAGGCCTTTGTTGGAAATCACCCGTGGTTTGGGGCTTTAAGAAATGCCTAAGTATGTTCTGCCCATCTAAAAGCCATCCATTACAAAAAATAATCAGACATCCCTTTTTTTTTTCTTGTACATTTGTGTCATTCTGCGAATCAGAAGCATTTTGTGTGCTAAGGGCGATGTGCTTTGCTTTTGGAATTCCTGAGTTTCACTAAAACCCTGGGGCATAGTTTGTTCAGGAGACCTGAGGTGACCTGTAAATGGGAGCTGCTGTGTCCCTTTGCTGCTTAGCAAGATCATTTTAAAGAGAAAGTGAAATGCAGTGTCCAGATATAATGTGATAACATCATAATCCAAAGAGAAAAGCAGTATTTTTATATTAGGTGACCTCTTGAAAGCACATTCCTCTTAAGATGGGCAGCTTCCTCATTTGGAAATGACAAATCTCAGATGGAAAATAAAAAAATTGGTGACTTCCCTGAACCCAAAGAAACTCCTCGTGCAGGCAGGATTGGGGCTGAAGAGTTCCTGTGGATGTTTGGATTCTGTGTTGCTGCTTTGGATGCTGAGCTCTCTGTGGGCAGGGGAAGGTGTAGGAGAAAGGAATATCTGGTTTGGCTAGGATAATGTGCTGGTTGGGAACCAGCCTGTCCATTCTTCTGGACTTAAAGCCTCAGTTTTTCCCCAAAATCCCAGTGACTGACTGTCTATAAACACACTGAGAGTCTAAAAAATAATGAGGAGGGAGCTGCTCCCTGTGCTCATTTCCCATGGAAGGCAGGAAACATCGTGTTTGAGCTCCTGAGCTGCCATCCTGCAGTTTAATTCACCTTAAAATTAATTAAGGATCTTTATTGCCATTGTCTTGGAGTTGGATTAGTTTCTCAACTCGAAATATTTGAGCTTCCCTCAGGGGAAGGATGAATCTCTGTCTCCCTGTGGATGGGGAGTGGTGAGGACCCTGTGCATCCCAAAGCCGTGTCCGTCCAGGGCAGCACGTCCCGTTCCCAGGTGCAGAATGAAGTTCTGGTACCAGTTGGGAATTTGGTGGAATTTGCTTCCAATCTGACAGCGTTTCCAGATGGAAAGGAGCAACTGCCTGTTCCTGTATGGGGCCATTTCCATTCCCTTCCACTGGGTTTGGGGCTGGGGAGGGGGATTGGCCACTCTGTTTTCATAGCATGAAACCAGATGTTATTTCACTGCATTATCTGGAAGCTTTTCCTCATTCCCCAAGTCCTGCCATGGGTGCTTGTCTTTTGAACCAAGGCGAATTCCACTGGAAGTGTTAGAAAGTTCAGTTCCATTTCCAGTTTTTTTTAATGATTCCTCCCCTTTTCTTGCACGGTGGGTTAGGAACGTGTTAAAGCCGGTGGTAAAGTAATTTATGAAGGGCAGCTGGAGTTCAAAAGGTTCAAATATACAAGTTCAGTTCCAGCATCGTTTGGATCTTCACACCTCAGTGTCCCAACAGAGAAACTGGATACTGAGTTTTTACAGGTTTTACTGTAAAAACTGAGCCCTCCAGAACTTTTAGTAACTAATGGATTTTGCAGGAGTGATTTGACTACCCTGGATGTCCATTAGCTGGTTTGCTTTGATGTCTTTGCTGGAAACCTAAATGGCTTTTACTTGCACTTTTTTTTTACCAGTTCTATGTTTGCAGGAGATGTCTTTTGTATCACAGTAGCCGGTAGGAAAAAAAGTGATGTACTCGGGCATTGTAGGAGCATTTAATCACAGAATATCCTAACTAGAATTTAAACTGTGTGTTGTCAAGAAAGTTTCCATCTGTAGCTCACCAATCCCGAGCTGACTACTTGCAGTTTTAATCTTCTGATTCTTGAATTCATTCTTTTCTGTGTGGCTTTGGTGGTGTTAAAATTTAATCCTCAGCAGCTACATTGTATTGAATCTGTATTTCCCTCCTTTCCCTGTTTGTCCTACTTTATTACTGGCAATGGGGTTTGAAATAGCCTGAAAAATCTGTGTTTTCTAATATGGGGATGATTGATAAAATACCTTTCTACCCCATGAGTAGTTTAAGAAAGTTTCCTCTTGTATTTATGGAGCTGCCAGATACTTGACATCATTAAATTCATATAATACACTGTTCCTATTAGAAGTGCACACCTCTGATGGGCAACTCTTAAAAATATCTCGCTGATTTAAAAGAATTTTTCATCATTATGTTCTTCATATGCCCCTTACACTGAGTTTGTCTATTTCCCATCACCAGTGAGAATTAACTTTGTACACTGATATTAAGAGCAAACTTACTCTGTGTTGCAAAACAATACAGAATAAGAAAAAAAAACCTAAAAAAACTCTATGGATATTCAGGTAAATGTGACCATTCTGGAAGTTTTATATGTGTTAAGACTGGCTGGCACAGGAGCAGAGGAATGATCAAACCACTTCCATTTGGAGGAGGGGGCATGGGATGGGCTGGGGGTGTTTCTCCCTGTCAGACAAGTACTTAGGAGGAAGGAGGTGTTGGAGCTGGTGTGGTTCCCCACACAAGGGTTTTATTTTGTGGTGGAAAATCTAATCTTTCCGAGACCATTTCTCTCGGGCCTAAGTCTGAAGTCTGCTTTATATTGGGAGATTGGCATGAAATCCACAGCACTTAAGAGGATAAAGGCCTTTGTCTCCAAAATGTACATTTTTTTTGGAATTGCGAAGGCAGTGGAACAAGAAATGGTTTTAAGTATATAATGTTAAGATTCAACCTTGTAATCCTTTCTCAAGTAAAAATATGTTATAGATCAGTTTTATCGATTCCTCTATTTTTTCCATGTGTTTGAGAGCATTCACTTAAAAAAAAAAGGGAACCTTCCACATTTACCTGATGATTGAAGAATTAAAGAAGTTAATTACGACCTATAAGGGCCTACTGTCACTATCCAGAGTGGCATCTTCTGGTTCCTCTGTAGGCACCATTTGATTTCTGGGAGAAGCATGGGAGACTTTAAAAATAAATTGAATAAAATCCCATTTCTCTTATTGCCTTTCTTATTTGCATGGTCACTTTAAAGGACCCCAAAGCCTGTTTGTACATGAGGACATTGGGCAGCTCCTCAGCTTCAAGGTAAATGAAATCATATTTTGAGAAGTGTTGTGCTGTAAATAACCTGCAACATTTGGAGCTTTCTCTGCTTCCTTGAGATATTCCAGGAATATAAGAAATACAAGAAATCATGGGAAGAAAACAGGGCAGGGTGAGGAAGGGAAGAGCTGAGAGAGGAAAAGGGGGTGATGCAGGGTGGGGGCAGACAGCTCCCTCTGGATGTGTCTGTTCAGCTTTCAGTCTGCAGGCAAAGGGGGCAGAAGTGACAAAATCAAGAGAAGGAGAAGGAGTTTGAAAGGAATAAAAGGAGAAAAGACTTATTCAGTAAGTACGTTAGAAAATATCTCAGATAAATAGATGGAAACAAGAGCAGACCCCTGACTAATGTCAGTACTTCTGGCACCACTGACTTAAATCAGTTTACACGAGCTCAGGGTCGAGGCAGACTGGCTCAGATTAATTTTTTAATCTGAACTTCCAACTTCCTTGCTCAGTATCCTTAAATGCTGTGTTTTCAACTTCATAGATTAATATGCAACAAAAATAGAGTTGCCACAGGTGCTCACACAGAGAGAAAAGTGATAAAATAGGTCAGATGAGCTTTGATGTCAAACTGAAAGAGAGTGGGGTTGGATGGGATATTGGGAAGGAATTCTGGCTGAGGTTTCCCAGAGGAGCTGTGGCTGCCCCTGGATCCCTGGCAGTGTCCAAGGCCGGGTTGGATGGGGCTTGGAGCAGCCTGGGATGGTGGAAGGTGTCCCTGCCCATGGCAGGGGGTGGCACTGGATGAACTTTAAGGTCCTTCCAACCCAAGCTGTTCTGGGATTCTCTGTTTTTATCTGTTTTTTTCAAAAAGCCACGCTCGTGGCTTCCCAAGAAGAACCACTGACATTTTACAAGTGAGTTTCACTCCCCAAAATCCCTCACACACACACACAGGTATTTCTTCTGTTTGCACTCAGCTCTGGGGAAGGCAGCACCAGCTTTGTGCTGGCCCTTGTGCTTTGTGCAGCTCAAGTCCTTGACCAACAAAGTTAAGAATTTTCTCTTCTTAAATGCCTCGTTTTCACAGTTGGTCTGTTGGCCACTGTTTCACTTCCACTCAGATGTCAAATTTAGAGCAAAGCATGGGCAGTGTGGGATGCATTTTTGGTCAGTGAGCAGCAAAGGGCTTTGGCCATCCCTCCTCCAGCACTTTTAAGGCACCTCCTGGAGTCAGGCTGGAGTGCTTTTAAAGTGAGCCAGCATCACTTGGATGTGGGTGAGGTGCAGCAATTTGGGAATTGCTCCCAGCTGGTGGAGAAATGATTTCCAAGCAAGCTGGGTGGCTCTTTAACCGCTCTTCCCAGTAGAAATAAGCTAAAATATATAGAAATTGTTGCTTTGACAAATAATCTAACGAGCCACTCAACTTGCTTTATGTATTGACTGGAGTTGCTTGACAGTTATTATTATTTTCTAATGATATTAAGTTATAAATTATTAACAAGTGTTTAATTTCAGTCCAAANGGGGGAAGAAAAGAAAAAGGGTGGGGGCAGGGGGGAGAGAAGCTCTCATTCTGTGTTACCGTAACAGTAATTCTGGCAAAATAATCCTCCTCTTGTGCATGAGTGTCTGCTACTGCTGCGGGGTAATCAGCTCACATGACATGCCTGGAGGCTAATGCTGGCCTGGGCTTTCTTTCTTTCTTTCCTTTTTTTTTTTTTTTTTTTTTTTTTTTTTTTTACTTATTTTAAAAAAAGNCTGGCAGTGTCCAAGGCCGGGTTGGATGGGGCTTGGAGCAGCCTGGGATGGTGGAAGGTGTCCCTGCCCATGGCAGGGGGTGGCACTGGATGAACTTTAAGGTCCTTCCAACCCAAGCTGTTCTGGGATTCTCTGTTTTTATCTGTTTTTTTCAAAAAGCCACGCTCGTGGCTTCCCAAGAAGAACCACTGACATTTTACAAGTGAGTTTCACTCCCCAAAATCCCCCTCACACACACACAGGTATTTCTTCTGTTTGCACTCAGCTCTGGGGAAGGCAGCACCAGCTTTGTGCTGGCCCTTGTGCTTTGTGCAGCTCAAGTCCTTGACCAACAAAGTTAAGAATTTTCTCTTCTTAAATGCCTCGTTTTCACAGTTGGTCTGTTGGCCACTGTTTCACTTCCACTCAGATGTCAAATTTAGAGCAAAGCATGGGCAGTGTGGGATGCATTTTTGGTCAGTGAGCAGCAAAGGGCTTTGGCCATCCCTCCTCCAGCACTTTTAAGGCACCTCCTGGAGTCAGGCTGGAGTGCTTTTAAAGTGAGCCAGCATCACTTGGATGTGGGTGAGGTGCAGCAATTTGGGAATTGCTCCCAGCTGGTGGAGAAATGATTTCCAAGCAAGCTGGGTGGCTCTTTAACCGCTCTTCCCAGTAGAAATAAGCTAAAATATATAGAAATTGTTGCTTTGACAAATAATCTAACGAGCCACTCAACTTGCTTTATGTATTGACTGGAGTTGCTTGACAGTTATTATTATTTTCTAATGATATTAAGTTATAAATTATTAACAAGTGTTTAATTTCAGTCCAAACAGACCCAACAAAAGGGATTTGTGCAGTTATGAATTGCAGCAAAATACAAAGTTGTTGAGCTTTTAGTAAATGCAAACTTGGAGACCCTGGTTATTTCTCCCTCTTTCAACAGCCAGTCATGAAACTTTCTTGCCCTTTTCACCTTTAAACTTCATTTGAACTTGGAAAGAAGACTTGAAAGTCCATATTTAAACAAAGGCTGATTATCCAAACAAGAATTTGGACTGCATCAGCTGGACCAGTTAAATTATAGTTAGTAAAACTTGGCACCTCCAGAGCTTGGAATGTTACAATTACAGCTGGATCCTCGTTTGGTAGGAGCCCTACAAAGCAATAAAAGTGGAGATTTTTATCTTTATAGGACGTAGCTTAACTCTTTGAACGCAGAGGACCAAGTGCCAAATATTACAGTTAGTGCTCAGACATGCAATTCGGGGCCAGGAAATGGGATAAAGAGTTGTATCCATGCTCATGTATCCATGCCAGCACTGGGTGGATGCTGTGGCACTTGGAGGGGATGTTCATTATCCTCCAGGATTCCTCTGAGGTAAAGAACAAGAATACCAGCAGCAATTTGTTGTTGAACTCTCTTGTCTTCCTGTTGTCTTTTTGACGGCACTGCTGTGGTTTTATTTGAATTTCTCTTCTTTTTGTGTTTCCTGTTGCTGTGAAAAAGGTTTGTGTCCGTGTAGGATCTGGGTGATCCCTGGAATTGCTGTGATTTTCATCCCTCTGGAAAACTGTCTTCAATACTGGCTTGAAATCCTGGTGGAGCTGCTCCAGGGTGGGCAGGAGGCAGGGGGTGTGAGGCAGAAGTTGGGTTTTGTTTTAACAAACTGCTGTTGTCCATTCCTGACTTGTTTTCCCTCCTCTCCTGCAGAGAGGGCTTGGCTTTGAGTAGTCACTTGCAAAGCCAAACTTTGGCTTTCTGGTTGTGTAATAAATAGCTCTGGTTGCCAGTCAGAAAATGAAAGTTCTTCTCCTAAAATTAAACCAAGAGCCCTTATCATTAGCCTAGAACAAATCAATGCCTTTGCATTAATTCCCAGGGAGCGGGGCCAGTTGACAGCTTTCCCTGCTGCAGCTCTGGTTTCTTTTTCAAGAAATTGTTTGTTATTTGCATTTTCTGAAAACGCTAGTGAGGAATAAAGATTGAAATTCAAGCAATTGAGACTCTCCAGAGTGCTTACAAGAGCCCACCTGCTAGATAATGTTTACCAGGCTGTACCTGGAATTTTATCTTTGGTCTTCTTCGCACAGAATAAAAGTTCCCATTCATTAAAGCGTGGAAAAGTTCATTTCCTTTCTCGTGGCAGTTTTACCCTGTCGCAGTGTACTTTTGCCAGTGACAAATAATATGGATAACGTGTGATTGCTGCAGCCACGATGCCGTGGGAGCAGGGAGAGCAGGGTCTGTCTGAATGGAAGGACCTGGCTTTTCTTGCCTTGAAAACCGAGGAGTTAAAAGATTTTTCATCAAGATAAACGTGCAGATCCATAAGGTGCAGCTCGGTCTGGGAGGAATGGTACCCACTGGAAGTAAGAAAGACCTAAGGAAAAATTGCGAGTTAATGTTTACTCTTTAATTACTGCTTTTATGGAGTGGCTTTACAACGTGACCTTCCCAGTGGTGGCTGCTCTGGAAGGGGGGATTTGTGTGCCGTGGGCTCCTGGGAAGGAGCAGGAGCTGTTGGCTTTGGATCCAGCACTCAGCATTTCCCAGGGCCGTGGCTCAAGGGAGAGCTTCTCCTTCTGGAACCAGGACATTGGGCAACTTTGATTTCTCAGGACTGGTCGAACACACAAAAATATCTGTAGCCTTCTGAGGGTAGCAGGGATGCAAATGGTTTGGGAGTTGTTTAAATCAGATTTCTCAGGACAGTCGGAGTTTTAGGTGAATGGAACAGCAGCCAAATCTGTTGGTTCTTGTGGGTTGATTGTTTGCTGTTTAAAGCTTAATTAAAGTAACTTTTGCTTAAAAGAAGGGGGAAAACTCAAATTAAATGGAGATATCTGTGATAACTCTGTAATGCAGCTTTTTTCTCACAAATTGTGCTTGGAATGGAGGTTTAGATAGATGGCCATAGCCGAAAATAATAATAAGGAAATTCTATTTATGCCACAAGTTAAGAATTCTCATCACTGGCAAATCCTAATTTACTACTTCATCTCATTTCTGATGGGAAAAATCTAATTGCTTTTGTACTGGAAATAAAGTTGATTGAACTCTTGAGTTTTTCCAGTGGCTCCAAAGGTTATTTCCCAAGCAGTGCTCTTTTACAAACTGCAGTGGTTTTTAAATTATCTGCTTTTTTTCAGCAGATGAACATTCACTTATTATTATATGTAGGGGAAGGGAGACTCTTAATTCTGCTCTCTGGCAATGTATTAGTAGGTGGGACATTGTTTGAGTTCCAGAACTTCACATGAAATCTCCTATTAGAGATGTGATGGCAGAAACTCCCTAGAGATAAAACTGTGTGATACAGGGAGCAGCTAAATATAATTTTTGTTGGTTTCATATCAAGCTCAGCAGTTTCTTTCTAGAAGGAAACACTTGAGGACTCCTGCTGCCTATAGGAACTGTTCAATCAGTATTAACAGGCAACTTGTCAGGAGCACAATCCTTGGAAATACTTACTGAGGAGATCCCTGGGCTCTGAATAGCAAATGTCAGTCATGAAAAACAGAGATTTATTTGTGGTTTTTAATTTTCTTAGATAATTATATTAGAATTGTAGAATTTCTATTACGTTTAGGAAGCTAAAAATAAAAATGAAAATTGGTTTTGCCTTTTGTTTTCATAGAATCAGAAACAATTTACTCGCATTTATTCCTGATAGTAATTTCTGTTGATTTAATAACTTTATTTGACCTGAGCAGTACCTGCTGGTGAGAGGAGAGCTGATCACAGGCCAGGAGCTTTATCACTCACCACAGTCTGCCTTGACAAACTATTTAACATGATCAGTAAAACCCAGCTTTTCTTGTGAGATATCCAACTCTCTCTGGTTTTGGCAAATCCCAAACTATTTGGAGCCTTGTGCTGCTGCAGGAAAGCTTTGCTTTGTAGCAATCCCAGGGAGGAAGGCTCAAAGCAAGGGTGGTGGTATCCCTCAAACTGGGAGCAAACCTTCCAAACCTCAAAGATTTATACCGAAAGCTGCACTTGAAAGCTTAGGTGGGTTTTCCTTCTCACAGAACTTGTTTTCCCATCACTCTGGCAAATTCCATCGAGTCCTTTCACCCATCAGGAATGGATCTGCCCTTGGAAAGGATTGCCACGAGGAATGGTGCTGGATTTTGTAGGCATCAGCACTGGGAAGCAGCACATTGCTGAAAATGAGTCAAAACTACCCAAAAGGCTTTGGTTGGGTTTGCTTTACACGTGGAGGAATTACTGAATTGGTGGGATTACGTAACTGGAGAAACCAGTTGTTTTTGTAATTATGGTGATGTTTGTGTCTGCCAAGAGACTTCCAGTGCTGCAGGTTTAAACTGATCCAATTAGTAACGAAATTGGGGTAATTAACCTATCCGTTAATGAAATGTGTGCACGCACGCTGCCCTCGGTCCCTGGTTTGGGGCTGGGTTCTTTTCATTATCCTGCTGCAGAAAGCAAATTTAGCTCCATATAATCTATGTTTAAAGCATTTAGAGCCATAGAGTAATTTAGATTGGAAAATACCTCTCAGATGATGGAGTCCAAGCGTTCCCCAGCACTGCCAAGGCCACCACTAACCCGTGTCCCCAGGTGCCACATCCACACTGCTGTTAAATCCCTCCAGGGATGGGGACTCCACCACTGCCCTGGGCAGCTGTGCCAAGGCTGGACAACCCTTGGAGTGAAGGAATTTTCCCAGATATCCAACCTAGACCTCTCCTGGTGCCGCTTGAGGCCATTTCCTCTCACCCCATTGCTTGTTACCTGAGAGAAGAGGTGAACCTCACCTTACCCCAAACCTTTCACTGAGCTGTGGAGTGAGAGGGTTCCCCCTGAGCCTCCTTTTCTCCAGGCTGAGGTCCCCCAGCTCCCTCAGGCTCTCCTGGAGCTCCGGCCCCTTCCCCAGCTCCATTTCCCTCTGGGATGAGCCCCCCTCTGCCAGGTGATGGGGTGGAATATCCTCTTGAGGAGAACTTTGCTGATTCCTGGGGCTGGGGCTTCTCGTGGCCCTGCACCCCTTGGCCCAAGGTCAGTGTGCAGTTGCACTTTTGGAGGGATGATCTCCAGGGAGGGATGGTTCCCATCAGAGAGCCCAAAGATTAACTGGCACATGGAACAAATCAGCTATTTTTGATAGCAGGGACCGTGATAAACACTGGGCAGGGTTCCCCATGGTGTGGCTTGTTCAGTGCTCAGGGAATAGCTCAGGAAGAGTCACCCATGACTGGTCTCAGTGCAGAACTCAGGGAAGGCTCCTCCAAGACAAGGAACTCTCTGGATAAACTCCTGTGTGCAGCACTATGGAAAATTTTACTCAGCAGTTGCCTTCCCTTGTAGTTGATTAATACAAGATTTCAGTGTTCCCAGTCCATTAATCTTCACAAGCACATCTGCATACTGAAAAATGTTTTTAAAAACAACATTAAAAAAAAAAAATAAAATTACAGGCGCTGATAATTCTGAAGATAAAAAGAACTTGAAAGAGCGACAATAAACTGCAGTTCACTTGCATGATGTGAATCCCAGTCCAACGTGAGAGAGGGGCTTTGCCACTTCAAGTATTTTAATTGTATGAGAGGAAAACATTGAAAAGTGGTTATTCTCCAGGCACTGGATGCAGTTCCCACTGCGAAATATCCTGGCCTGTGTTGTATCAAGTAATAGTATCTTGCAAGTCAAAAAGGTATTAGGGAAGTGTTAGAGACAGCACAGGAGGAGCTGGAGGTGAAGTTTGGGCTGTTGAGAAAGTTAATTACCCTGAAAAGGAATTAATAGTGGAGGTGTGTGAGAGTCAAATGCCAAGAGAGCAGGATTTGGGGTTTAAGGAGTGCACAGCTAAAACTGGGTAGCTGAGCCATTCTTTCCTAGCACATTTGTTGGTACAAACAGGGTAATAGTGATGTCCAGATGCCTGATATTTCCTGAAATTGAGGATTTTAAGGGTTCCCTTCACCTTCTGAAACTGCAGCTTAACGAACAACAAACCCCATGGTTAGTTTTATGACCCTGGATTTCTATTTATTTTACCAAGTACTTTTCTAGTAAGGAGATACCTGGAAAGCCTGCCAGGTAACTCTGATCCCTTTCCCATTTATCCCAGAAGTACTGAAAGCCCTTATTGTACAAGGCAGTGTCTGCTTCGAGGGAAGACAGCACAACAAAACCTCCTGAACTCTGCTCAGCACTTCCAGGGGGGAATTGCTCTGTGAGGAATTTGGGGCTTACAGCTCAGGCAGGATCTTACCATGAACCAACCTTCATTTGGTGGGCTGGGACACTGCCAGGCACCTTCTGGGGACAGCTGGGACATCTCCAGGGCTGAATTCCTGTATCCCTTCCCAAGCCAAACGCTTCGAGCCATGACACGAACAAGGCACCAAGAGCAAACCAAGCAGGGAAGGGCTGAAAATCTGGAAAATTCAGTTTAGCCCTTATTTAGTTCAGATTTTTACTGAAAGTAACTGGATTCTAAGTTCATTTAAAGAACTAATTTTCTAGATCCGAGTGTTTTTATGGCGAGGGGATGTTGTAAAGAAGTTGTTTATAATGGAGTTTATCTTAGGCATGGAACTTTTTGCCAGCCTAGTATCAGGAACGGTCTGGAAAAGCCTTCCAGTGGTGGTAGCTTAAGGAAAGGGGGACCAGGGTGGGGGAGAAAACCTAATAAAAATAGCTGAGATCATTCAACAGTTATCAAGAAACAGATACTGCAATTTTATAACAGAGAGCACTAAAAGTATATGCACTCTTAAAAGGCAATTAAAATGTATACTCCAAAACTATAAAACATTTTCTTTTCATCTGGAACATTGAGGGCAGATTACAACACATTAATAACGCTTTGTTTACAGTTCAGTTTCTGATGGCTTCCAAATGCAGTCTGTGTAGATTAACCAGAAGGAGTCCAGTTCTCTTTTAAGAGAGCTTGTAAAGGAAAGCAATGTGGTAAGATTGTTATGAAAAGCTGGTGTATTTAGGAAATAGCACTTAGCAGGGTCTCTCTGAATGGCTGCCAGGTCAGGAAGCTGAAGTGCAAGGCTTGGCCCTCGTTCAGGCCCCCCAGTCCCGGCTCCTTGACCACACAGTACGTCAGGAGCGGGGCGCGGCGAGCCAGGAGCCCCAGCACGCCCCCGCCGCTTGGCACACGCATTTTCACATAACCCAGGGCTCGGGGGAGGGAGGCACGCCGGGGCCGAGGGAACAGGCAGCTTATTAAAATAGAAATGGATAAATAAAACGGGCCTGGGAATGGAGCGGTGGCTCGGTCCCGCTGCCGAGGGCGCGCGGCTCGGAGCCGGCCCTCGTCCCGCTGCTCGTCCTCATCTTCGTCCTCGTCCTCATCCTCATCCTCGTCCTCATCCTCATCCTCATCCTCATCCTCATCCTCATCCTCTGCCTTCCCCAGGCCTGTGCCAGCTCTGCCTCCCGCCGCAGGAGCGGAGGAGCACCAGGACGTTGTCCCAAGATCCGTATTAAATAGGGCAGGCAGTGACAGGACGAGGGGGAGCAACCTTGAGCTGAGGGAGGGGAGGTTTAGATCAGGTACACGGAAGGAATTGTTCCCTGGGAGGTTCTGGCACAGGCTGCCCAGAGAAACTGTGGCTGCCCCATCCCTGGAAGTGTCCAAGGTGGGAGCAACGTGGTCTGTTGGAAGGTGTGGACAGGCTGCCAGGGCAAACAGGTGCCTGAGCTCCTCTCCTGCCCTCAGTGTGGTTTATCCACTGCAAGAACTTCTCCACAGAACCCTACAAATTCTCATTCTCATCCCAAAGCGTTGCCTCCATGCAATATCTTCCTGGTTTTTGTAAGCACAGGAATGAGGGAAAACAGCATTGGCCTGGAGTTAGTTCAGTTCATGATATCGTGACTTCTGCCACTCCTGGGGACTTTTTCATTGCTGTTCTCTATTTGGAAAAGGTCAAAATGGGACACACTGCTGCCCTAGCACATGGTGTCCTTCTTCAGTATCTCTGCTGTCCACGTTTCCCCCCTTTTTCCCTGGCAGTCAGCTCTGTGTTAAGGAGAATAATACAACACAGAAACTTTCTTTTCCTGCAGTGCTGCAGTGGTATATTTTATCTTAAATGCAAAGAGAACACAATTGCTCTCCAGTCACTCCTTCATGAGAGCTGTGCTTTGGCTGTGCTTCATTTCACTGTATAAGCAAATGATGATCATTTGTACAGGCTGTTTTCAGGGCTCTCAAACCACTCTTTTGCCCTTAGAAACTGATCCCCTGGTTAGAAAAATCTGCTTTTCACAGCCACTAAGTTCACCTCAAAAATATTTTTATAGAGAAGTGGAGGGGATAAAGTGCGTGGTTCCATTCAGTGCTTGGGTCCTCCTGCCTTTCCTTGGAAAGAGCCCTGGCTCTTTGCAGCATGTTGTACATTAGCAACTCGTCCGTTTGATGGGAAAAATCTAATAAATTGCTGTTACTCAGAACTGAGTAATTATACACAAAATTCAATGTGTGCATGTGAGAGGGGAACTTCAGCTTGTTCTTGGTTTCAGACAGTGACTCATTAAGCCACCCTAATGCCTCGGATATGCAGCAGAAGACTCCGAACGTTAACACTTCCATTCTCATCTCCATAAATGAGGATTTGAACACATAATTCCCTGAGATGAGTCTATACCTCTTGATTTTTATTTCTAAATCTATGCTGGACTGGCAGATGTTGGGGAATAGCTTTTAGCATTTTTTCATTTAGATTCTGATTAAAAGATACGCTTCCCCCCCCCCCTTAAAACCAGCAAAACTAATTATTCATGAGCGCAAAAATCATCATCCCTGACTAAGAGACGTCTCAGCTGAGGGTCAGCAGCAGATAAAGTGAGGTCTGTAACAACTGTGTCCCAGAATGGTGTTTCTGGATTTCATTATCTGCAGGAATGGAGGAGAGGAGAAAGTTCAGGAGCTGCTCCTGCCTCTGCTCCCGCCCGGCCGTGCTCAGATCCCGAGTGCTGCGCCGGGAGCCAGGGAATGTGGGTTTGCTCAGGGCTCTGGGGTTCCTCTGCTTCCCCTCATTGGGCTTCAGCTCTCAGGGCATCATTCCCAGGCACTGAAAAGCTGAGGAATGGGAGGGAGAAAGAAAAAACTGGTTTTTAAGCTGCTCCAGGGTGACTGGATTCCTTCAGCTGTCCGTGTACTCAGAGACCTATCCTGGAATAGCAGTTTTCCCGTATTTATTATTCTTATCCTGCCCAGTTCCTGGTTACTTGTCACCACACCTTCATTACTGTCAGGATGAAAACGTTTTCAGTTTCTTTGCTGTATTCCTGGTTTGCTTCCTGATGTTGTGAAACTCCTGAAATCGTGATCCTTTGGGCAGCAGGAGCAATGTGGAAGGATCCAGGCTTGTACCACTGTGCATTGTCTAAAACCCCTGACTCGGAGAAAAACAGTATATCTGATTTCATTAGCTGAGAGATCATAATCCAATTATTTTATTTTTAATTTCTCTTTCCTGAGCTCTTTTGCAGATGCTGCTTTTTGGCCCTTTGACAGAAGCCTTTCAGCCTTGCTTATGAAAATCCCAGATTGCAGCCTTCCGTGGGGGTATTTCTTGAGTTATAGAGTTAACCTGAGAAGGCAGAAAAAAAGGCCTTATTACATTGCTACAAGCTGCCAGCTCCTCGCTAATATTTTAAAGGTGTGGGTGCATGTGTTGCTCTTGTGTAGTATCAGTTCTCTGTGA
This sequence comes from Edolisoma coerulescens, assembly GCA_013397115.1. NCBI lineage: Eukaryota > Metazoa > Chordata > Aves > Passeriformes > Campephagidae > Edolisoma > Edolisoma coerulescens. The sequence goes on along the minus strand of VWZW01003549.1, from coordinate 176,738 downwards.
TTTTGTAAACAGAGCCCTGTGAACCCTGAGTACCCGAGCTGCGGTGTAAAGGCAAAACTAAAATTACTCATTTAAGGTCATCTGTTTTTACTGACACACCAAAGGTCTAGGAGAAGGAGTGAGCAAGCATCATATTTCTCAAATACAAAATTTTACAGTGGGAACGTGTTATAAAACATTCTGCCAGTGTTGTTTCCCTTGGGATTTAGAGTGAGAGACATGAAGGCTGACAACTCTCTTCCTGTTGTAGGTCAGAGCTTCAAGGAACTCTGTAATCTTCCCACCAGCTTTACTCTCTCCTGGAACTCACGGTTAAAATTAGATGCTGGCTGAACTTTAGCAGTTCAATTTGAAAGCTTTTCGGAGGCAAAAGTAAAACAACTGCAGAGGGGAGTTTTCTCACAGTGCCATTTTGAGAACCACTTTGTGTGGAGGAACGTCCTCTGTGAACCGGAGGCTCTCTTGCCTAGATGTTTTCATAAATCATGATTAACCAGAGAGGCCACTGGGCAGCATGGAAATAATCTCTGTGGGTGCTTTCTCTTGCACTGAGGTATCTTTCTTCAGGATGTTGCATTGCAGTTTGGGTTGATTTTTGTTTTTCTCCCAGTTTCCCCTCCCGCCCCACCAGCTGTCAAGCAGTTTCTGCCCCAGCAGAAAGTCAAACATCAAACAAACAAGGGGGAAAGAGTGGGTGACAAGGTCTTACAGTAAGTGCTGTGAGTTATGGACTGCAAAACCAGGAATTAGGCAGGAACTGGAGCTCCAGCAGCACGGGACAGCCTGGGCACACAGTCCAGGAGGGTGAGGTGTTCTGCTTAGTCTCTGCTGCAGGATGCTGTGCCCGTCCCGCTCACAGCCCAGCCTGCCTTGATTACCCCTTTTATTCAGGACTCAAAACAGCTTGTAAATTTTTTTATCATTCCTTCCCAGATTGCGTGGAGTGCATTGTAGCCTTCCCTTGCCTTTTCCCACATCTGTTTTCCAAACTCATTACTTTCATGTTATTAGGTTCATTGAAAGCGCTGTGTTTATTTCCAACCCGAGAGTTTATTTTTTTATCTTTTGACTTAATGCAACAACTCCATCAAACGATGATTTATTTTAGAAAAATCACCATCTATCAATTTTTCTTGCATATTATTTGTTGCTAGCACTGACTTTATCCACAGACTGATACCACCAACAGCATTGAGAAGCTGCTGTACTGAGTCTGGAGGTGCTGTGCTGGGAATGCTGTTTGTAATTTCAATTTCTTGTGATAATACAAATACTGTAATTTAGGAGGATGCTCTCCTGAGAAGAGCTTTTGTTCCCTGCTTGCTTGCACAGCACCTCACACAACATTTGTCTGATCCCAGGAGCTTTTCCTTGATACAAACATTAACCTGAGCTCATGGCCAGTCCAGCAACTGTCTGAGGATGCTGGAATGTCTGTGATTATCACTTGCCAGGCTGATCATCGTGCCTATCTCACTCTTATCTCGTGGTTTTGGCAAGTCTTGTGTGTTATTTTTGCCACCTGTAGTTCCTCCTCCCAGTTTTATAGTGGGGCGTTTGGGGTCTGGCTGATTTTTGGTCTGTATTAATAAAATGTCTGAAATATTTCCTTGGCCTTGGACCATCAGGTGCCTTTGCCATGGGAATAGTCAATATGATCCCAAATCCCACACAGTGACACAAGGTGGGGTCAGCAGAGCTCTCCTGTGTTTAATCCAGCTTGGAATTTAAGATAAGGAATGCACAAACACACCGTGTGCTGTTTATCTTTAATTTCCCTTTTTTCTCATTGCAACTATGGACATTTCCTACAGGTGAGAAAATTATGTATATGTGGCTAATCACCCTTAAAAACTCAAGTGGTATTTGTTGCAAAATCTATGGAAAAGGGTTTTTTCCTGGAAAAGTCCTGGGAAGAAACAGGCTCTCCCCTGTGACAGTGGCTGTGCTGCCAGCCTCGGTGCTGACGTGGCTTTAGGAGAACCAACCAGGGCTCTGTGGGCTGAATTCCTTTGGACTTTGGGAACAGATCATGACCCCACAGGTGATTCTGGGTTTCCTGGACCAGTGCATAAATCACTGGAGATTTCTGGCTGTCTGTGCACACACTGTCCATCCCAAAGGCATCCTGAAGGGATTCACAGTAAACTTCTGCCTGTCCTCCCTCATCATGTCCTGCACAGACAAGTTCAAAGGGGTAGAGAACTGTATTTTATTGTGTTGTATTTTATCAAAACTTGCAGTTTTCTCCTGCTTGTCCTCAGGTGCTTTATTTATTTTATTCAAGATGAAGGCACTGCACGTTCTGGCTTAGGAACATTTGCTCTCCATTAGTATCCAGTAACCTCTGTTGGAAGTGCAGGAGAAGCCTTTGGCAACTGTAAGCAATTGCTGGTTATTAATGCCAAAGCTGTAAAAATGAAAATAGGAAGTCACTGCATAGGCTCTGAATGTTAGTGTTGTTTACATTCCTAATTTGATTCACATATTAACCACAATTAACGTGCTCTCTAGATTTCAAGCATATGTTTCTTCTATCACAGAACGGGCTTTTTTTTTCTCGTGCTTTACTCCGGATTGGTCCTAGTTGGAAGAGCTTTGAACAAATTCAGGCAGTGGGGAAGAATTGTGATTTGCATTATTTTAGGGAATTGATTTGTTGGAATGGGGTGGGGATGTTCTGCTGTGCAGTGACATATTTAGCTGTGGTTGGGGGAGAAATTTTTTGAAATTCACTTTTTTTGTCTCTCAGGCACTCCCAGATGGAGATGGTGTTCTTGATTACAGCTGGAATAATAATAATAATAGTTCCCTAGAGTCACACCACTGCTTGAATCCTGCTCCTTCCCTACTCCTGATAATCCCTCCTTTCTCACCCCACCCCCCGATCTGATCTCCCTCATCCCCCCATTTTCTTTCGTAGCCCTGTGGGCTATGGAGGGATTAATTGTACCAATAAACACAACTTTATTTTATAGTTTTATAGCACGATTAGCTATCAAATACTCCGTGCTAAAATAACATTTGCTAGGCTGTTTCAAGACAAAGTTTTGTTAGGCACAGTGGGCCTTTAATCCCCGGAGGAGTTCAGCTAACTAAATATAATATTGGTTAACATACTTTACTGATGTTAAGAAAATACTTCAGTGCTACTAAGAGATCCTTAGTCATGGTATTCCACTGGCAGTAATGGCTCTTTTCCTTTGCATGGAGTTTGTAAACTGGAGAACAATTTGGTTGATTAATTCTGTTCCTTCTCTTAATGGTGACAGATTTCTTCTATTGGAAATTCCCGTCAGCGTTACGGACAGCGCTCGATTCTGTCATCATGCTATTAATTAAGATATTCGAGGAAATTGCTGTTTACATAAGCTTTTGAGAGCTCACAGTTAGGAACAGCACTTCATCCCTCTTGTGCCATTTTTCCACTGATCTAATTCCCCTGCCTTGGTTGGGCTCTTTGAGATTTCTCTCTGATACAATTCCCTTTACTCCGTGCCAAATCACAGGATCCCAGAATGGTTTGGGTTGGAAGGGACCTTAAAGATCACCCAGTGCCATCCCCTGCCATGGGCAGGGACACCTTCCACTGTCCCAGGCTGCTCCAAGCCCCGTCCAGCCTGGCCTTGGGCACTTCCAGGGATCCAGGGGCAGCCACAGCTTCTCTGGGCACCCTGTGCCAGGGCCTGCCCACCCTCACAGGGAGGAAATTCTTCCATATATTGGCAATCAATGTTATTTATCCAGTATCTAGAATATATTTTCCTAAGAACACGAGGGTTAAACTACAGAATAATCTTCCAAGAGGTGACAACCTCACCATGTAAAACATTTAAAGTGAGACAGATGTCTTTGTAGAGAGCAATGCTGAGTGTGTGGGAGGAAGAGATGAGATGGCTTTGCAATTTCTGAATGCACTTGGGGTTTACATGTGAGACCAAATGAGGAAGACTGAGCCCAAACCCAAGGAAAGCATCAAGAAATACTCCAGTGGAATGTTAGCTGGAACTCAGGGAGCTCTCTTACCTCCTAGGAAGCTTCTGTCATGTGTTAAGAGCAGATGGGTGTCCCCAGGGTGGGTTGTCTGTGATCTCAAGGGCTGGTCACTGCTGAGGGTGGCTCTGAGTTTCTTGCATGTTAAGGACTCTGAGAGTAAAACTCTCCAAAGTCTTTCAAGTGACCAAATTGTTATAAAATCCATGACTCAGTGGCGCCTTTCCTTCTGTCCTCGTAGTGTCGACCGCCCTTTATGCTATGTTAGAAACTCTCATGTTTTGATCCAGTATAATCCAAATGTATTTAGTCTGTATTTTATTCCACTTTGTAAACACGTTTTTTCCGTAGCTGCAAATGTCTCCACAATTATTTGTTTCAATTTGTAAATTGAACAAAAGGCTTTAATAAACAATGTCCTCAGGCAGCCTCTCATCTTCTTCTCGTGAAGAAACATAATTTCTAAACCCAGCAGCCTCTAAACTCCTTAGAAACTCAAAGGGAAAGCTTCCACCATTTTGTCCAGCTTGGTCATTTAGAAGTTCAGACCTCTTCTTGCCGTGAATAAACTCTGTAGCTGAGTTTGTAAATAAAGTTTGGAATGACAAGTCAGTATTTCGGAGCCTGCTGCTGGTGGCACTGCTCTTATCCAGTGGCACCGCGTGTGACAGTAGGGAGTTGTTGGAGGAGACTTCAAGGCACTTTATTGCTTGATTCAGTGTTCAGCTACGCTCTGTAGTTGACCAAAACGTTTGATTTTATGCTTTGGATTTCTGCTTACGGCTGCTAAGCTGTAATTAGACAAGTATAAGCTCCATCAAGCAGCTCCTGGCTATGGATTCTGTAAACACGGGAGCTCGGACGTCGCGGCGGCCTGGGATCGCCAGGACAAGCAGGGCTGCAGACTTTGCTGAAAACTCAAACTTCTTGTAGCATCCCAAGTCCACAGCTGTTTCCCTGCATTTTAGCAGTGGCTGAGACAGCCTTCAGCTTCCCTAGATCCTGAGGAATTTGAGCTGGAGAATTCCTGATTCATGTTGTTTAAATCAGTTCTATAAAAGTGTATGATGCACTCACTCATGTGTGTTGATAACATACACACACCCATTCATAGTCAGGAATTCAATCTCCAAACACTGAAGTGCTTACAAAAGAAAGTAAATCTTGTGCTGGTTCAGCTCATCTCAGGATGAGGAGGAAGGATTTTGGGAGGGAGAAAATAAGAATGGCCAAAGCCCAACTTGAACTTAATGTGGCTGCTGCCATAAAAGACACAAAAAATGCTTCTACAAATCCATCACCAACAAAAGGAGGGTGTGGAGGAGAATCTCCATCCTTTATTCAGTTCAAAACTGATTTTCAGGAGAAAGGTGCTGGGGTTTTGCTGACAGATAACCAGCTGGTTTTCCAGCCTGTATTAAATCTCTCTCCTTGGTACCTGTTGCAGACACACTGTGTTTCAGTGTATTTGTCTGCCCATGTTGGTTTTCCTGGCAACAGGAGGGGTGGGATTGTTTATTCTCTTGTGCCTTTTTTAAAATCTTTTTTTATCACCCTTTCCTTGGGGATGGAACTGGTAATATATAATATTACATCTGTGGTTCCCTGCTAGGTGATACTGTGTTTCTCACAAGTCTTTTGCTCATTCTGTGCAAAATATGGCGTGTGAGGTTTTTGTTTTGGCTTTGGCCAGATTCTTCTGCCATTGACTTCATTGTTAGTGCTAATAAAACCATGGGAAATGTTTTGATGGGGAGGAGATTGCAGGGACTTGAGGTTTAAGCTTTGATACTGTATTGGCTGCTGCACATAATCTTTGGTAAACCAAAGATAAAAAGCAAAGCTTGTTTTAGAAAGCCATGGGCTTTTCAGAATGACTCTTGGCAAATTTTGGTCCTCACTTTGTCAAGTATTTGTCCACATATCAGTAGTTTTGTGCCTGTGTTTACACTCATTTTGCCTCCGGGCTTGTTTTAGTAAGTCGGATAAAGTGTTTATTATGTGGGTTGCAAAATATGTTCCTAATGGTGACCTAACCCACGGTGCCACAGAGACTGGGGGCTGTTGGGATCTCCTGTTGTGCAACAGAGAGTGGGGCAGGTAACCACAAGCCAGCCTTGGCCACCCTTTAGGGAGCCTGGATGGTTGTGGCAGGGCAGGATTTGCTTTCCGCTCCCTCAGCGTTACCCGTTTGCTTGGCTTGGCTGGAGGCTCCTGGCAGGCTCTGCTCGAGTCTTTTCCTTTGCCCAGAGCCTCCCCTCTTCAAAAATTAGTGCAAATTGCAGCAGCTCCAGGGACTGGGATTGGAATCACAACAGTGTCAAGGCAGCTCGTCGTGCTCGTTCTCTTGGCAGATGATTTGGGGGGAGCTGGTGGGGAAAGGTCTGCAGAGTTCTCCTTGCCCTTTAACCTCCCTTTGGCTTGGAGCTGCTCTGGTTTGTAGCCTGTTCGGAGCAGTTGTGTGAACACTTATCAAAATTTCAGCTGAATTTTAGATGTATTTTGGGAGTCTGTTTCCATCCCTGGTGTGGTTTCAGGGTATCTCCCATGTGTCATCTCCCAGATTGCTCTGGGTGTTCAGGAACTTTCTCACTTACAAAAAGCTCTAAATAAAGCTCATTTAACAACTCTGAACCTAACGGAGGCTAAAGAATTTACTCTAAAATATAAGTTAGGCCGTGATCCTTCCAGAGCCAGAGTGCCTCCTGCAGATTCTCCTGGAAATAAATAACACTGAAAAAGTTTGCTCTCTTTAATGCAATAATATGTAGGAAGGTAGGTCTTGTATTAAATTACTTTATATGTGATAAGATGTGATTATAATAAAGAAGGAGATTTATGATTGCTATAAAAAGAAATGTGATTGTATTATAGTTTAAATAAGTTATTTGCATTTCAGATTTATTTTGGAGTGGTGTCTTTGGGCACCAGCTGTACACTGGGTTCACATGTGCCAGGAGCTGTACAGAGAAAACAAGATTATTGCTGCTTCAGGAGCCTTGAGGGAAGTTGTGGCTTCCCGGGTTGTATCTGGGAATAAAAGTGTGTTTCATGTGGGACCCTGTCCCTTCACTGCTGGCCAGGAAAAATTACTTTGAGAATGGAGTTGGAAGGTGTGTCATGATCAAAACCTAGTGGGACCCCCTAGGAGGCATCTTAGGAAATTCTTTTTTCCCCCTACATCAAATTTTTTTTTTTTTTAACCTTTATATTAGGTACAAACGTTCATCTCCCAGCAGGTACAACTGAGATCCGAGGCTGTGTAAATAATGTAGGGCGAGCTGACTTGGATGAGGTGCAAATTGGGATCACACGTCTGCTGGAGTGGAGTGATTTACATTCTCTGGTTACAGCAGTTAATTGTGGGTGCCCTGATAAGACTTGTTTACTGCCACATCAGCTTGTCCCAGGCCTGCTGAGCATCAGCACAGGCCGATTGAAGGCTTGATTACCTATTCTGCTTACTGCTGCAAGGGTTTCATGCAGAGAAAATCAAAATGCCATCATCTACAGCCTGCTCGGGACCTGAAATTCCCATTTCAGAGTCTCCTCCGCAGACAACCCTCAGGGAGCAGAAGTGTTAAAGGATTAAGTCACCTGAAAACACACTTTGGGAGAAGAATTCTTAACTATAAACACCTTTTTTTTGAGCCTAGTGAAGGGCTGAATCTGGTGCCTGCATAGAGTGACCCTGCCCATCGCAGGGAACTTGGACACTTCAGGGAAGGGGCATGACCGTGCTCAGTCCCCAGAGCCGGGCTGTGGAGCAGGTTGCCCAGGCCACGGGGCCCATCCCTGTTCAGCTGTCAGGGATGCTGCTGGAGGCTCCAAGGAGAAGCCAGCTTGTTCCCCAGGCTCTGTTACCTTTTTGGTGTCATTCCCACGGAGCGGAACGGGAGCAGCTCAGCTCCGCGCCCGACCCTTGACTGCGCTCCTCGCTCCGAGCCTGCCAAGTTTCCACTCCTTTTGTAGGCACATGCTCGTGCCTGGGGATGGGAGGGAAAGGGCAGATCCACGGGCAGCTCCAGCACCCTTCCTTCCCTGGAAGTTTCACACATGAGGGGAAGGGTGAGCCTGCACAGGTGTGTGTGTGTGTGTGCAGGTGGTGTGGGGCACAGCCTGCAAGTCCATCCCTTTCCCCTTGTCCCCACAGGGGTTTTCTTTCCTTAGTGATTTTCTCTTCTGTCTTCCTCAGCTTGTGGCTGCCTCTGTGCTGTCTGCAGCAACACCAAGAAACCTTAAAATAAATCCTCATTAAACACCATTCCAGAGGGTGAGGGATGCTCCTAAACCATTCCTTGTGTGAAAACAAATCTTAACCAAAGCTTTAAACCCCTCTCATACATGTATGAGAAGAGTTGGTTGTACCCAGCAGGCTCAGATTGCTGGTTTTTTCCTAAATTGGAAGAAAAGCAGCATCGTGGCATGTGTTTTTGAACATTCTGGGTGTTCTTACACACCCTTGAGCATCCATGGATACATCAAAGGTCCAACATGTAGAGCTGTGAAACAGCCTGCAGAAAACTTCGGTGATAAAGGAACATCCCACGATTATCTGAAATCTAAGCTGGAAACACAGGAAAAATGCCCTGTGAGCAGAGCATCCCTATAGGAGTAATTTTATTCCTGAGGGTTATCCCCAAGACAACTCCACAGAGGAATTTCAGCCTCGGTGGCAAAAGGAGGGGTAAGGAGTGAGCTCAGTCACTCAAAGGAGAATTCAGCAAACTTTCAAATAATGCATCTTGAATGCCAATATATTGTATAGGTTGCAGGATGCTGGGTAATGAATGTTGGATTAGGCTGTCAATATTTCCATCCCCCAACCTTTTAGGGTAATTTTGCATGAATATTAAAAAAAACCCCAAAAACATCCAGGACATGTTTGTGCAGGATTCAGCTTTCAAAGGCAGCTTGATCTGGCCAGAAAGTTTCAGTCCAAGCAGTGGCAATGGGTCTGGGAAAGTGCAGGGTCGTTCTGCACGTGTTTCGTGGCTTCTCTGTGTGTTCCTACGAATGAGAACATCACAACCTATCAACGTTGTGGTGGATTTTAGTTTGATTTTTGTGTTCTTGTGTGGAGTCCTGCTGTGTTGGGATCGCTGGGATTCTGGAGAGAGGAGACCTCAAAGAGATACGGACACAGGGACAGGGAAGAGCTTTGCTGGGCTTTATGGGCAGCTGGCTGTGAACTCCCCTGGTCTCAGAGGGGTCACCTGTGCAGGGGAAGGTGCCTGAGTGCCCAAGCATGACTTCACCAATGCCTGAAGTTGTATTCTTTGCACATCTGATCCTCTTGACCCAATGGAATTCCTGCTGGTGATGCAAATCTCCCAGCACTGAGTTCATGTTAGACCCGGGCTTAATTTTTTGGATAAGCAGCAGAGGCTTCTGTGGTTTTACAGCGCAGAAGTAAGTGATCATTTCCCTAAAAAATGATGGATTTGAAATCCATTCAAATGAGATATTTCTGTCTTGTGACAAGAGCTTAATAGCTTCTTGCATTTGTGTTTAGAAACATATTCTTTCAACTTTTGTGTAACGTTCAGCCAGGATAAGGCAAACATTCTTCTTCAGCTGGGAATAGGCTGTCTGGTGTCTGTAATTCAGTTATTTAGCTTTAAAATTAACTGTATATATTTGTAAGTTTTTAATTAAGATGTGTTTCTACTCGGAGCTTTTCAGAGCTTACTCAGAGGAGCATCAAACACTCCATAGTTTTGGTCTTTCTTCTCTGCCTATTAGCTTCTCCCCCTCTGCTTATAAATTTCTGATGACAGACATAAACATTTACCTCCGTGGGCATTACTTAACTCTGAGATCACTTTGTTCTATAAATACAAATAAATAAAAGGCCCTTTAATGGGTGAGGGGAAGCCAGCAGCGAAGTGGTTAAAGGTTTGTGCCGGCAGCCTGGCCAGCAGGAGCTGGCGGTGTGGAGCAAGGGGGACGCCAGCCTGTCTCTAAACTTTTTGGCCCTCCCTGAGTGCAGAGATGAAGGAAGAGCCCTCTATAAATCACTGGAGATTAGAGACCCTGTTCTTGCCGACTCTGCAGGGTTGCACTGCTTAATGTCAAAGCCTCACGTATTACTTTAACAGCACTCCTTTTCTTTATTAAATCCACTTTGAAATAAAAAAATGATGATCTTTCCAGTGAGGGGGAGAAGGTCTAAAAGGATTTAGAAAGTATCTGTTATGTTACATTACGGAGACTAATAACTGCACAGGGAGTAGGTAACATTTTTGCACCATTTCGGAAAGTAAAATGAATAGAGTTTACAGAGTTTTCCTTCTTCAAAATATTTATTGCTGTTGATTTTGAGGAACTTTTGCGGGCTCCTCAGTAAAGGTGGACTGAGCGCGAACGCCGGCGGGGATTTCCCTCCAGGTCTGCAAAATTACATTTGCATCTTCATTTTTGCACGTTCTGCAGCATCTGGTTTTAGATTACTTTTTTTTAACCTTTGGATTTATTCTGGAGGAATTTTATTCTGTCTCTATCTCCATCTGAGTATGATGAAGACATATTTTAAACAGCTGTATCTGTGTCAAATGTCAGTGTTTGCTCGTAGCCTCGCTGTCTTGAGGACGTTCAGAGGCTTTGAGGCACTGCATATTTATCTGGTATTATGACCTGATTTCTTCTGATTTGTGAAAGTCACATTAGGCAGGATATGATTTTTTTTTTTTTTAACGTGCAAGGTTAATGGGATTGTTTTTATGTAAAACACTGTTGTTTTTCCACATGTATTTAGTTACCTCCTTTAGTGCATTGCATCCCACCTAACAAATCCCCCGAGCCAGAAGAATTGCACATATGTATTTTTTCTGCACATAAGTGTTTCAGATCCTCCAGGTCATTTAGTATCCATTAGGACACTAAAGCTTCTTACTGTTTTCTCATTAATAGTCGAGTCTGTTACCACGACAAAAACAATTTCTGAGAGACAGGATTCTTTGAGAAACATCCCTGATGAAAGTCCTGGAAATCCTAACAACAAATGTTGTCAAGTTAGATTTCAGCGAAGCATTTCTGTTTCACTGTGCAGCATTATGCCCCAGGAATGTAGTTTTTCTTTTAGTCTCATGACTTTAAACACAACATTGGCATGAAACCCATTAAGAATAACAGATTTATAAGCTCTTGTTGATGGATTCTGTTCAAATGCAGTAGGATGGAAGGTGAAAATATTTTTAGTCTTTAAACGTATTAAAAATAAACTGTGATTATTTTAATTCTCTACATTTGAAGTCATTTGCTTCTTTGCCACCGTACCCGGAGAGTTTTTCTACCCGTTCACAGTTCATTTACGATACAGTTTTGAAGTTTGGAAATAGTTCACACCTATAAAATGCGGTTTTGCATTTGCCAGGGAAAATGAATATTGTTTTGCAATGCATCTTATCCAAAAGTTGACAAGTAACAGCTTTTTTGCTGCCTTACTCTGACAAACAGCTTGAAGGTATCACCTTTGTAGGCGGCTGCCGCAATGAGCTGCAGATATTCATTTATAGCTGTTTGTACTCCGTGTGTTCTTTCATGTGTTCAGGAATATTGCCCAGTTCCAAAGTATGAGCTCTTAAAATAACTGGAAATGGGGGTGGGGTCAAGATTTTGTATAAACAGGGCGAGTTTCTGGGGCTGGATGGATGCATTGGAGGATCCCAAGAGCACGGCGTAGCCGAGCAGGGAGCAGAGCAGGAGGTTATCACATCCCAGAGCAGCGATCCCGACGTTCCGACCGGCAGTTGGTGTTTTATTAGGAGAGAACAACTCTATAAAAGGAACAGGAGATTCAATCATAATATAGCGGGGTGACATGAAGGCAGCTGACAGCATGGCTTCAAAACCCATTTAAGATCCAAGAAAAGTTGCCACAAGTAATGTGCTGCAGCTGGGGAGAGCGTTTTGGAAAAAAGCAGAACCTGCCACAGCCCTGCGGATTCGCGTTCCCGAGCGGAGCCGTCGCCTCGCACGGAAAGGCCGGGCTGGGCTGGGCCCTCCTTACCACCCACAGGCAGGGCTGGGAAAGATCTCTCACCCCGTGTTTGTGTGTGTGTGTGTTTTTCCTGCTGAAAGTGGTTTGGGGAGAAGTGGGAAGCAATGACCAGTCTGGTGGTTTGGGTTGGAAAGAGAGGGAATGAAGCGTTGGCTACGAGGTGGCGGAGCGTGTTCTCCTGGAGGGGCTTTGCTGCTGGAAGCAGATGCTTCCAAGAAGGGCCATTTTGGAAAGGGAAAGTGCTCCAGTTAGGGAATTTTTAACAATACGTGAAGAAGTGAAATGCAATTTCAAATAAAATTTTAAAATCTTATTTTCTTCCCTTTAATTCTTTCTACTGCCTGGCAGTTCAGTAAGTCACTGTTCTTTGGGTCGTCTCTGCTGGATGGAACATTCCCCAGGGAAGTGGTGGAGACACCATCCTTGGAAGTGTCCAAAAAAATCAGTAGATGTGGCACTTCCCAGTATGGTTTAGCAGGAATGGGGGTGTTAGGCCAAAGGTTGGACTTGATGATCTTGGAGGTCTTTTCCAGCCCCAATAATTCTGGGATTCCATGATCAGCACTGACTGCCTTTCATCTCTCTTCCTTTGAAGCCTGTGAGCCGAGTCCTGAGAGGTGCAAAGCCCTTCTAAATCTAAGGCAAAGACTGGAACATTTAAAAGCATAAACTTTGCTGTGCCAGAACTGGTTTGGTTTGGGACTGCTTAAACCCAAGTAGTTGGTGAACTGGAATCATTTGGAAATAGGATACTTTAGTGTGTCCAGCTTAAGAATATACTTTTAAAGATTGTTAAATTTGCATTTTTAAATAAATCTGGGAGAAACTTCATGCCTGTTCTCATGTGGCTTTACTGGGAAGTGATTGACAGCTGGATGGACTTTCCAAGGGCAGCAATGGCAGCAATAACAGCAAGGGTGGTGTCTCTAGTGAGAAGTTGGCCAAATTTCTACTCAACTATGATCAAAATCGAAGTTAACTGATATTTTGGCTGGAAGTAGCGTGTCATTTATGGAAGAAAAGGTCATCTTCTCCCTGGTAGAAGGTAATGCTAATTTAGGAAAAAACAGCTTTTTTTTTTTTTTTAGTTGTTCTTGTAGAGGCTTCTGTCACACAAAAATACATTGCATGGAAAGCAGCTCAAAGAGGAGAAGCACAATTAAAACAAATATCACTGGGTTTTCTGAGTCATTACAAGGAATTTCTGCATGTTCTCTTCTACAAGGACAACACAAATACTGCATAAAGAAAATTTCAGAATCAACACATAGGTTTGTGATGCTTCTATAGAGGGGGAAGAAGTAGCCAGCACTGAAAAAAAATCCCTCCAACAAGCAAATCTTTCATTTTTAATTTACCTGTATTAGAAGCAGAATCAAAATAGTTACAGTAAGTGTTTGGGATTCCTTTTTTTATTAAAAAATTCCATGCCGATTGTATTTGTTGAAAAAACCAGAGGCATAGGTAGAATTAGGAAATCCAGGCTACCCCATCAGCCTCAGCATTGCATGGAATTGACTTTAAATTGGGCACCTGGTGACACTGACACAGAGAGGTGAAAAATGAGCTCTGGAGTGGGGAAGGGTTTCCAAAGCTTCCTGCCCTCCGTGGTATCTTCTGAGCACTGGGAGTTTGGCATGGTTTGACCACAGAGTGCAATTGCAAGGACAGCTCGATGAAAAAATATGTTCTGTGCTCCTTCTGCCACTTGATTCCTCAGTTTTCCCTCCTTTTGGAATTCCCTGATTTCTCTTAGGTGCTGCATCCCACGCCAAGGATGGATTGAATGGGAATGGGTCGATCTAAAAACCCTTTTTTGGGGGTGTGAAAAGTTGGGGGTTATTTGCTGTTGTTGTTCCCCCCCCATATTTCTGACTGGCAAGGTAACGTAAAATTCCATGTGTTGCTTTGGCTCCCAGGGAATGCAGCCCTGCAAGGAGGTTGGGGTTATTAGCAAAGCAAGTATCTGTCATCCAGAAAACAAGGGGCTTAAAGATTATGGACTAATTTCACACTTCCTATGGCATAGCATTACTGGTGCAGAAAATGATGGAGAATAAGCTGAGCACTCATTTGCCCATAAACCTACAGGGGGGTAATGTCCTAAAAAGCCACTGAAATTGGATATGTGGAAAATGAACTCATTTTTTAAGTGGGTCACAACATCTGTGATTATCTCGTTGGGATTACGAGCGTGATCCTGCTGTGGGAGGACCGACTGCTTCCCGTGGGCTTCGCCCCTCCGTGCCCAGCTTGGCAGGGACTCCTGGAGCATCCAGCACATCCCCAGCCTGCCCTTGTGGCTGGGTGGGTGGGAGAAGTATGGCAGGATGGTCTAGAATTGCTGAAAACTTCATCCCTGCCTTAAAAACATCGATTTGAATTAGGGATACATTTTGACCGCTATTAAAATAATACCATGCTCTTCTGTGCCTCTGTCTTCTGCTTTCTTGTAGGCAATTTAATATTCACGAGGCTTGAAAATGATTTAGAAAATAGGAAATTTGCTTTAGAAGCCACATGGAGCTTTAAGTCATGGTGTAGTGGACATGGATGTTCCTGCTCTTCCCATCACCACAAGTCCTGCTGAAGGGGATCCAGTGTGTTTGGTTTGGGGGCAGAATATTTCCTCTGTGAGCAGTGTAGGTGGCAGGCCTGGTGTTAAAATTTCAAATAAATTCGTATAAACCCTCTTCTTCTATTGAGCCACCTTGGTTGTCAGGCAAAGGACATGCTCTTTTTAGGTCATTTGGATCCTTCTTTCACCCCACCTCGGAGCTGTCTCTCATTCCTCCTCTTGTAATCCCTTCGTGAATGTCTTTGGGGCAAACTACAAAGGATTTTAACCTCTTAGCAGTTCTTCCTACACAGCCTTCTAAAAACAGTGCCTCGCTCTAGACCTCGAGGCACTTCAGGCTGTACATGTGGTGACTTAATCCTTGGAAGATGTGGGAATCCTCAAAACTACGTGCTGGGATTTGGGGTGGAATCTCAATTTCCTTCCTCTCAGAGAGAGCACCCTGAGAAAGGGCCGTGGTGGTGGCATCTGTTCCAAACGAGCCACCACTGCTCTCCCTGCTCAGCACAGAGCTGCATCCTGCTCCCTGCTCCTTCTCCTCTGCCAGGAGATGAGGTGGGATAGGGGAGAGATCAGTCTTGACTCCAGAAGCCATGAAATTGGGGTGTTTTTCACGCCCTAATGGTAATAGCAGTTTTATGACAAAGAATCCTCTTTGCAGAGGCAACCTGTGCTCCCAGAATGGTGATCTTGAGAGGTTTTAGAAACACAATTGATTGAAACTTGAAAAATGTGAAACACTCAGAGGAAAAGCTGCCTCCTGTTAGACTAGTTGTGTAGAAAAGGGGAAAAAAAAAAAAAAAAAGAAGGATAAAAGCCAAACCTGGCAATCACACTTCTGCTGAAGGCTCTGGGCAGGGGTTGCCTGCCCTCACCAGAGCCCTCAGCTCCTCGTTGGGGCAAATCATTGCAAAAACCTGGTTTTACCGGGTTGTTTTTCTCCGTGGCAGCAGTGGGGTCACAGGCTCCCAAAGGTTATTTCCTGCCCCACAGCCACCCGGCCAAACAACATTGTTCTTGGGGATATCCAACCCCAAACAACGCTGGACCCCAGTGCCTTCTTTACCTAACACCCACTTCTGCTTTATTTTTCTTCCCGTGGTGCTTTCTGTCTGTTTGGGCTCTCACAAATAAAATAGGAAATGGTAAAATACAAAGAAGCAGAGGGCAAAGCAGAGCAGAGCAAAGATTGATGCTGCTTTGGGGACAAAGGTGACACCCACAAGGGTCTCTGAAACCTGAAAACTTCAGGTTTTATATATTTCAGCTTTGCATATAACGAGCTTAGAAGCACTTCATTGTTTCCATGACTAAAACAGAGCAGGAAGCTGCAGAGAGCTGAGATCTGTGGTGAGATTTATGAAGGAAGGGCCCGCGGAGCTTTCAGAGGCTGTTTATAAATGTCATCCCTGTCCAAACCCACAGTGGGCTCGCACAGGAACCCGGGAGCAGAGGGGTCTTGTCCTGAAGCATGACAAAGCAATTATTGATCTCCCTGACAGGGAAAGCAGCACTAAAAAAGCACAAGGGACAGCAGAGAGAGGGGTGGAACGTGACACGGAGACGGGAGGAGAGGCCAAGGACAGGTTACCAGAGGAGTGGGCCTGAATCCAAATACCCCAGATGCAAAATCCCTCAGTTTTGGTAAACTTGGATTAGCATGTAAGAACAAACAGAAGAACACAGCTGGCCTTGCAGCTCTATCATTGATTAAACAATATCTGCGGGGCTTTGAAGTCTGGAGAAGTTTGGGGAGCTCAGTCTCGCAGTTTATCTGCCAGGGTTGAAGTATTCCATCCTGGTTTTCTGTTTTAGCACCTCTGCAAAGGGGCTTTCTAATGAGCTAAATATATAGAAAGGTGTAGGGAGAAACTTGGGATTCGTGCATGGAAAAGATCTATTTAGAGAAGCCCTGGAGGAGCTGCACTGGAGGCAGTTTTTAGATGCTGTATCCAGGCCTTATCCTGCCCTGCTCCCAGCTCCCTGTGCAGCTTTCCTGTTGGCATTGCTTCCATCTTCCCACTCAGGATGTTGAGAGAGAGAGAGAATTTCTTCTGACTAGAAAACTACCTTTCCAAGCCTGTATACAAACACAGGGATTTTTCACTACTGGGAGGAGGGAGATGGACAAAAAACTGCGTTTTGAGGCTGTTAATTGGTGTGTGGATGTTTAAATTTAACATTCAGAGATGTGGGGCAAGAAATGAGAACTAGAGGGCAGAAGGGAGATACAGGAAAAAGGAATTTTGTTTGTGGTTCTTCCACTGTTTCTCATGGTACATGGTTGAATTCACTCTCCCCTTAAAAACGGAGAGCAAGACTATTTCCATTCAGTGTTTTTAAATGACCATATGGGAGGCAATAAGTGTGAGCTGTTATTATATCTGGAAAAAATTCTGGGTGATTATGAATGCCTGAAGGCCGAGATCCATCCCAGATGGGATTCAGCACCTGAGAAAAAGAGCTTGAATTGATCTATCTCCTCCACTGACTTTTTGAGAAACTTACAGGAACTGTGTCCATAATTAGGTCACCAGTTCTGTGCCTCAAACAAGCCAGGAAAAAGAAGTGTCTTTCTTCTTGTCTGTTAGCAGTGGGCATTTCTTTTTTAGATAAGTTGGTGTGCAATCCCACTGTCCAAAGTGCCAGCTTCCTCCAGTAGCCAAACTCTTTTCTGCTTTTGGAGCACTTGGATACAGCTCAATAGAGGAGATTAAAAACTTCTGCCTTAAATTCATGTCTCAGAGCAATTCTAACAGCTTCATAAGTAGGAATATCTTCAATATCTTGAAGGAGATGCTGTTTTGCAGTGGCCACTGAAATCTTTATGGCTCATCTGAACAGGATGTTATAATCCAGCTGGATACCCCCGGTGACTCTGTGCAGATGCTGTATAGAGACATCTTCTTTATCAGTAAAAAAAAAAAAAATTTAAAAGGAGTTCTCTTCAGCCAGCACTTTTAGAAGCAGTCTGAAACAGTTCCAGCATGCAAAGAGTTCTGATTTTTTTTTTTGTGGAAGTAATAACCCACCTGCACATGAGTCTTTGGGGTCAATTTAGTCTGTATTTGCTTCAGGTAGACTCTGAGTGAGCTTTGTACCCCAAGTTCATGGAAAATGGCTTATTTTGACTGAGGAGTTGAGCAAAACTCCTTCATTACTGTAACCACTGGTCTCAGTATTTCAGCCCTCCCCTTTCTCCAGGGCAGGCTGCAGGAAACCTTGGGATAATATGCCAATCCCTTATTAGAGAGCGGCTGAGTCGCACAGAATTGGAGCTCATTTGTCATGTCCTGGTGTCTGTTCCCAGACTGATTTTCATGCCTGATTTTATTTCCAAATCTTTCTTCATTTGTGTTCTCCTTGGCATTCTTTACTCACCCTCAAGGTACCGTTTCCTTAGGCTGCAGAAGGTCTCCCAGCACTTCTCCAGCAGCTCTCTGTCTGTTCATTCAAATCCCTCCTTAAAACTTATATCTTCCAGGAAATTCATCCTCCTCCCCTGTCACTGTAATCTCTCCTACTTCCTCCTTTATCATTTCTCCTATGTCCTGTTCTCTATTTTCCTGTCAGACTTTTTGTGAGTGTCTGTTCAGATTCAGCTCTCTGCTGTATATATTTTAATACATGCTATGAAATATTGTTCATATAATACATAAAAAAGAGAATATTTTGCCTTTATAAATATTCACCAGTGCACCTCTGGTGTTTTATACCATCCTAATTCAAAGGGTAGGGTCTTACAGCTACGTAATAATAAATATTATGAAATAATAAATATTATGAAAAAAGCAGCCCCTACTGTTTAGGAAATTAAGTGAAGCAGAATCAATTCACATTTGATTCTATAATTTTCAGCTATGGACATGTTTAATAGACAAGCTGAGTCTATTTGGGGTTGGAAACGTGTTATATCTGACTGAAGGTGTGCTGTTTATCTGTTCATATATGTACAGCGTGTCCATGTGCACGTGCTCTGCATTAAAATACAAAAGTAATGTCACCAGATTTTTATTTTGCCTGAGTGTGCCATGAAGTAAGAACTCTCTCGTGTTAGACTACAGTAAAAGTGGTAATAAAAGCTTGGATTTTAGGCCTGTAGCTAAATCCTTGGTTACACATAAACATGCACACATAGCTGAGAGCAAAGCAGAGATATGTGGGAGATAAAAGAGAACAAATGGGCAACTTATAATTACATGTATTTTAGTTCATCTGGTATCCAGATGATCATCCTCGCTTCTGATGGGTTTGACAAATCAGTTTATTAGGACTGTAAGTGTAACCCAGGGCTGTGCAGTAGGCAAGGGAACACTGTTTTGTTTTGGTTTTTTTTAATTTTTTTTTTCATATTCTATTCAGTCATTTCATTATTGGAGGTAAATACTGCTTGTACTTAGAAACACAACAGCTGGTCTCATGTGAGAAGGCAATCCACAGATTAACTTGCCAAATGTATTACCAGTTCATTTCACTAGACTGAGAACCTAAGGGTATTTTAATAGTTTTGACCTTGATCAGACAAGAAAACAAATGCCCTCGTTCTCAAGTTGAACCTGTGACTTAAACACTGCTCTGCTCTGCTGCAGCGTGAAGAGTGCCCGGCAGCCCTGGCAGGCTGGGAACAGAGAGGTTTATGAAATAAATGGGGCAAATTCAGTGCTGAAGGTCATGGTGGTGATTCTCAGGTTGCTCAGGAGAGGAGATGCTTTGATTGCTGCCTTGCTGGGCTCAGAGCTGCTTGCAGAGCAGCCACGCTCGGGTTGTTCTCCGCAAATTGGCTCTCGAGTGAGGAGGCGTTTTTAGTCAGATGTTTACATGTCTGATTTGGCTTTAATGTAGATTTTTACATTAAAGAAAATCAATTTTATTCGAACTGAAAGGCCAGATGTGTGCAGCCTCTTCACTGGACCCCAGAGTCTCCCTCCTGCTGTTTGCAGACCGTGCTGGCTGCCGGCTCATGGCTGGATTTCACACACCTCTGGATGTGTCACAGAGAGCAGCCCCAGGGACAGGTGTGTGTCCAGCACTGGGGAAGGGCCTTTAGTGGGAATTAAATTGCAGCAGATCTTCCAAAGAGAGACTGGTTTTTAACGACTTTTCTCTGTAACTTTTTTTGTTCTGTGGGTGTCTTCCTCCAAGCAAGGCAGGGGGCTGGAGCCTGCACCCTGGAAGGGCTGGAGGGACCCTTTCCCAGCACTCTCAGACGTTGCTCTCCCTGAGCAGCCTCTCCTGATGGGTTTCTCTGTTCCCAGGTTCTTCTCACACTCTAAACTTGCTCAGTATTAAAAATTGGCCGAGATTAATCTTATCCAGAGGGTAAACTCTTGTGGGGCTCATCCAGGTTCAGCCCCTTTAACTGAGGTCTCCGGTGCCTGCGTGGATACAGAGCTATCTGCTTTCCCTCAGGAAGAGTTACGAGCACGAAGGATTTAAGGATGAGTCTTTGGAAAGCTCTTGACATTGGCCTAATTCAGTTCCCTTTGAAGTCGGGGGAGCTTTGCTGTTGATGTTGTTGGAAGCCAGGCGCGGCAGGCGCCGGGCGCTTCCCGAGCACCGTCCTCAGCTCCTGGTGCCGAGAAAAAAGGGATTGAGCCTCTCTGATGGGAGCTGGGTGCTCTCATTTGAGGGGCCACCTGGTAAAGCCACTTCTGCCTTTCCATTTTTGAATCTCTCCTTTCCTGTCTTTCCTTCTCCCTTGCTTCCTTCCGTGCCGCAAGCAGATGTGAGCGTGAACAGGTGAGGGACAAAACCCGGGGGGCACCAGCCAGTCCTGATGGTGGCTGAAGCCTCAACACCCATTTTGTGCCAAACTTTTCTGTCTTATTTCCTAATCAGGTCTTGCTCAAAGTCTCGTGGTCACTTGTCATTTATTTTCCATAAGAATTCTTTGAAATAATCAAGTTTGGTGATGCAGGGCGGCCAAAACCTCTGTAACACTTTTTATATGAAACCTACATCTTATTTCACAGTCCTGTGACTGCTTTTAAAAATAGTTTCTCCTTACATCTCCAAAATCCCTTCTCCTGCTCCATGATCTTTAAAGTGAGATAAACCAGACAAATATCAGGATTTTTTTTCTTTTTTCTCCTTTTTTATAACATTTACCAGATTAGCAAATGGGGATTTACTTTATGCTTCCCTTCTACTGTGCTGTTCCTGGAAGAGATAAGTAAAGCTCTGTCTTGTACACAGCTCTCAGAGCCTTGAACTTGAATCTCAGCAACAAAACTCCTTCCATTTGATCTCTAAACCCATTTGTAATTGCCAGATCCACGTGCCTTTTCCATGCAGACTGGGTCCTGCCATCACTGATCCTACTGCTCCTCCTTTTACCTAAAGTTCAATATATCAGTTTGGATTCAGAAAAAGCATTTCTTTATTTGGTTTTTATTTTGGGTTTTTGAGGGGATTTTTTCAGTAAATAATTAGAATATGCAGAAAATCCTAGCTTTTAATTTACTGCCATTTCAAATTAAAACAGAGGCTCCTCAATTACAGAATCATCAAATGGATTGGCTTGGAAGGGACCTTAAAGATCTCCTTATTCCAACACCCCTGCCATGGGCAGGGACAGCTCCCACTGGACCAAGCCATTATTTCCATTCCATTATTTCCTTGGGTTTAGAATAATTCAGTATCTAATTTTACTGAATGTTTAGGCTTCATTTAGTAGTAGGAAGGCAAGAATAGTTGCCTTACTGCTTTATTCTCCAACTGTGCTTACATTTTCATAGTAACACAGATTTGTATTTCAAAATCTCAGGGTGATTTAAGCATCCATTAATATCCACTTCAACATGTTTTTACTGGTTTTGACATGTAATTTCCTGAACACACTGGCACTTCCCACCCTCACATTCTTAAGGCAAACCTTGCTCCACCAACACCAATTTTCTTCCTTGTTCACTGAATTTTCCCCTTTGATTCTGGTCGCTGGCGATGAAATAAAGTTGAGTTGCCATTATCCGCTCTGATCAATAAATCCAAAGGAGGAAAAAGAGGAAACCCCAACTCAGGGGAGTCCCAGTCAGCAAACATTTACTGATAAAGAAAACACTCATATATCTGACACGTCAGCAGCTCCCAGTGTTTGCTCACGTCCCGAGGATTTGTCACTGCAAGGAGGAACTCACGGCTGCCACAGCTGGGTTTCCATGGATCCACCAAGAGCTGCCTTTAGGCAGAGCTTTGGTTGTGAAGGATGGTGGAAACTGCTGTTTTCAAGGAATCTTCCTCAAAAGATGGGTGCTTTTAAGGGATGCTTTCAGAAACCCACCCGAAGTTGACGGTGGGAATGAAGGAGCGTGTGCACCTTTACCCGAGGGTGGGCTGAACTTTGCTATCGTGGTGGATGGTTTTCTGGCCCTGGTACTGGTGTGTCTCCTGATTTTCTGGCCCTGATGCTGCAGCTGGATTGAAATTTATTGTTGCCATTGGAATTTGGTGTTAATTTTTAAAAAAATCTGAGGGTGGAATGATACTGGTGAGAGCAGGGAGTAACGTAGGCGAAGGATTAACCTCCCAGGCAGGGAGTGGGGCAGTAATGCCTTGGTGAGTGCTGCGTCCTGGTTGGATTTCAGACAGGCTCTTAGTCTCATCAGCTGGAAAATCATGAAACAAATACAGCAGATTCAGTGGTGGTGTCTCCACTGAGGAACATTATCCACACGAGGAGTCCTAGGGGGATGCACGAAGTTGCTCGAGTGCTTTGGTTTAGGGTTTAAACTATCTTGCACTGCAAGTATCTGGAAAGAAATGAAAACTTTGTTTATTTTGCAGTGTGTTGCTTC
Organism: Edolisoma coerulescens; assembly: GCA_013397115.1. Classification (NCBI taxonomy): domain Eukaryota; kingdom Metazoa; phylum Chordata; class Aves; order Passeriformes; family Campephagidae; genus Edolisoma; species Edolisoma coerulescens. Next base: position 154,372 of record VWZW01003549.1, on the reverse strand, counting down.
TTTTAATTATTCAGCAGACCTCTGGCAACCACCTGATTTATCTTCTCTTTGCCTTGCTGCTATAGCAGCTGTGATCATCAGTTGTTGGAGTGACACCTGTGCAGATCCATTTCCCCCAGGAATTCCTTATGGCCATGGTGTCACACGAGTGACACCTGTTAATGCCTTAAAGCCATAGTAAATCTAGAGGTTGGTGTCTGTGTGAAGGGTTCTTTGCAAACAGAGCATAAACCCATCTGAGCATCTCTTGGGAGTGAAGGAAGTTTAATGCTGTTATTTTAAAGAGAGCCTGAACATGTCATAGGCAACCTGACGAATAATATTCCACCCTAAGTAGGGATTCGAGCTATAAATCTATTTTATATAGCATGAAGAAACACTTAGACCAGGCAGAGGGATGAAGTGCCATGCTAGGAGTACAAGGTTTGCAAACAGCTCTCTGAAATGAAGAATAGCACAGCTATGAATCTTGGCAGAGTTGCTCTGAAGGGTTTACCTACCTCAATTTCCCTGATTTTAATTAGATTTTGCAATTTCCAGTAGATTAGGGTGTCACTGTACAAATTGGGTGAAAGTTGAGATCTTCCCTCAGAAGATTGAGGACCTCCAATGCACTGATAGCCCTAATGTTTGCTCATTATTTTTGCAGGCAAATGGAGATTTAGCTTTGTTTATCTGTGGGATTAGTTGTTGGGATTGGCTTTGAAGCCCTGAGGATTATATTATGATGTTTGTGCACAACACTTCAGGAAATCTCTGCATTCCTGGGAGTATTACAAGCCCTGCTCACTGACACGGGGAGAACGGTTCAGTGGGAGCTGTGAAAGTGGCAGCTGGAGCACCCTGAGGTCTCTGTGCCTCCACGGGGCACTGCAGGAGGCTAAAAGGAGTTTTTCTCCCTTCCTGGAGGAGCGGGATCAGCCCCTGATCCACCACTTCCCTCCGTGCCAGCCCAGCCCCGGGATGAGGATGCCGGGCACGGGCAAGGGGACCTTGTGGCACAGTGGTCACAGGTGGTGGCTGCTCCCAGTCACAGCCAACTGGGCTGACTTAAAGCAGTGATTTAGAGCTGAAATCTCTGTGTCCTGGCCCCTGAGCTCTCCAGGGCTCGGGCACACCTCATTAGTTTGATGGGCAGAGATGGGTTTGATTCCCAGTGTTTGCCGATTTCTGCCCTTTTTGTCCAGTTTGCTTTCTCCAAGGGCTCCCTCTGCTAAATCTCCATCTCATTAGAGCTGAGGTTAATTGAAAAAGGGCTCATTTCAGTTTTTAAAGGCTGTTTCATGCCGGGCCACGGTGGGACCGTGTGTCCCTGCAGGGTGTGAGGATGCGGCTGGGGAGGTGCTGGGAGCTCCCTGGATGTGATGCTCAGGGAATCCTGGGCGTGTCAGGGATTTCAGGGAGTGGCTGCACAGGCAGAGGCTCTCCTGCCCTCAGTTCTGCTGAGTTTTTACCGCTGGGAGCAAATCTACTCCCTATAAATTCAAGTAATGATCACATCCTGTCTGAATTTCTATTTCAGATGGTATAATTTCTGTTCCTGATGTTTCTGTTTCTGATGGCGTGATTTCTCTTTTAATTTCATTTTCTAATTTCCCTGATATGCTCTGAGAATGGACTCTTTGCTGGAGAGCTCAGTGTCTTCCTGAGCACCACTTGGTGAATCACTGAATGAAGTTCCCACAGTTGAGGAGCCACAGAAACTGGAGCTGTTTGGGCTGAATTCCCTCAGATCAGGGCTGGGGTCAGAACCTGAAATGATTGTGAGGATATTGAGAGCTGCACACTTGAACCACCTGTTCTAGAAGTTGATGCAGCAATAAAAAAATGTAAAGCAGAAATCAGGATATCTGGGGGATAGATACACAAAAGCCTGTCTTGCATTTTAACATTTTAATGTGGGCGATTTTTTTAATTTCGGCAATTTATTAACCAGTAACATCCTACAGGGTTCTTTTTTTTTTTTTACCATTATTATCATCTTCATTTTTGCATTTGAGTGTTTATTCCTTTTTCGAGTTACAGCATCTCATTTTTTCCCTTTCCTTTCCTCTAGGAATAATGAAAACCAAAAATACCCCACAGTAATGAGAACCAATAGTGTACAAAGATTAACGTCACAAACCCATCACTGACCTCAATAACATTTCACAACATTTAGTTTTCATTACAGTGCAATGTTACTGCAGGCTTTTTTACATGAACTTCTGAAGAAAAATATATGATAGGGCTTTCCAAAAATACACACATGTTGGGAAATAAGACTTTTAAATCAAGAGTTTTACACATCCACTGATCACATTTGACGAATCAGATGTATGGTATTAATTACTCTGAATCACAGCAAAGCAGACTTAAACACTTAGAAAACAAAGATTTTTCTGCTTTGCTGGTACAGACACGTGTCGTGCCTTCTTCAAAAGGTGCATTCTGACTTTTAGTGCTATTTGCTCCCTTTGGATGATGAAAGAACATTCAATTTTTAAATTGTATTTGTAAAAAGTATTGCTTGGCATGGAGCGTAGGAAAGAACATTTAGAACAGGTTGATCTGTAACACCACGAGCAGTCTGTTTTCTATCAATGATTCCTAGCCAGCTTATTAAACAGATTTATACAATGAAAGAATCTAATAACAAAAACATTCACCTCCTTTATTACTTGGCATTATTTATGGCTCTTACTTTTTTTTAGCTACCTTTTTATATATCGGAATCTGCCAACATTGTATTTATAAAGTTTATGTACTAGCAGCATTTGTTGGGCAGGGATTTGGGTTATTTTATGTTTCTTTCCTCCTACACTTCTTATTACTAAATCTATCTACAAGTGATTGTAAAGATTTAAAAAAGACACCAAAGAAAATATTCCAGAGAAGATGGAATGCTTGAAAAATTAATTAATTCTGGAGGAATGGAGTTTTTAATATGCTTGCCTTTTAGATATTCTCTCAATAATAATAAAATATAATGGTGCTTAAGACAAGAGGCTTAACTGTGTTCCCCAGAATGCTCAGTGTTGAATCATAGATGGGGAAGTGTTTACACACTGCAAAATCAAAAGTTCGTCCTGTGACCGTCCATTCAAAGCTCTAAATATCCATAGTTGCTGTCCAAAGAACAACTTTGTCTTCTTTGGAAGAGCTCCTTCCTTCCTTCCCTCCTTCCTCCCAGCTGTCTGTCCCTCTGTCTGTCTCAAGGCGATGGAGCCACAATGGCACATTTGTCACCGTGGCTGGGAGTTCATGGCAGCCCCTGAGCGTTCCCCCGCGCTTGGCTTGGCCATCCCAGCTGGGTTGGGCCTGGCACAGACATGGCCATGGAATAAACCAGTGTCCCTTCCCTGTGGATTGTTCTTTCCTGGCAGGCCGGTTCAGCCAGTGCACTTAGAGCCTCTCCGTGGGTCTGCTCAGGGATGGAACAACCCGGCGTGGACACGTCTGTTTTTCTGGAAAGCTCCTCCACGTGCACGGGAAAATCCTTTTGGTGGTGTTAGAAATGCCTTGAGATGCTCCTGCTGTGTTTAGAGAGAGAAATAAGGGATCATAGGGGGAAAGAAGGGAAATGGGGACTGTGGAAGTCCTGTGGCAGCAAAGTCAGGACGAAGTGCGGGGTTTTTCCAGGCAGAGGGGAGCAGGGAATCCTTTGGATTCATGGAGATCCATGCAGCAGACACAGGGAGCTGCGGGTTTCCCAGGCAGACAATAGCAGTGAACTACTCAAATAAATAAAAAGCGAGAAGTGGAAACAGGGGAGGTTTTGTATTGAACTCCCTTGGTTGAAATTCCAGCTGTTGGGAGCTGCGGTGGCCGGTGTGTCCCCACGAGGGGTCAGCGAGTCCTTTGTGCCCCCTCCCACCTGGAGCTGTGTTGGTTTATAAATGATCTGTCTGATAGTGCCTCTCGGTTTGCCTTTTGTCTCACCCTCCCAAGAACGTTCCCCCTGAATGCCCAGGCTCCAGCTATTTCAGAAGAAAACCTTTATTTTTTTTTTTCCACTGAGGTTAACCAAGCCTCCTTCTGTTTTGCTGTGCTCAGCAGTTAAGGCCAAAGTTTACAAGAAAGGTAATTACAGTCTTACTTTTAATTGTAATTAACTAGGAGCAAAGAATCAAAATAATCCCGCTACTCTTTTGCTGAACCAGAGCATTATATATAATGTGACAAGGAGAATGCCTTGCCCTTCAGCCATTAATTTTAGCAGCTCTGTTATTCCTAAATTACATAAACCTCTGGTGTCAGAGGGGAGAGAAAATGAATCAGCTCTGAGATTTCATTGGAATACCTTGCCCATGGTTGTGTCAGAATGTGCAAGGCTTTTGAAGCACTTGAGGTTATGATAAATTAGAAACACATAATGAAGAAAATCGGGAACTCCAAATAAAGAGGTCACGAGTGAAAAATGTTGGTAGTGAATTACAGGCATTTCTGGTCTCATGAAGACCAAAACCCGGGCTTTTGAAGGGAGTCTTTCCCTTTTATTTCCAAAGGTGTTGGAGCAGTGTGAGTGTGGCAGGGAGTTTAGGGGTTTAGGGGCTGCACTGCCCCAGGGAGATGTCATCGTCCGTGGTGGGAGAGACACATTTGTAGGAATAAGTGGGTTCATAGTCAACAGAGGATGAAGATGGGAACCATTTTAGCTCTCTGATTCCTAATTGTATTCATTGATCATGGCCCAGAACACAATTCTGAACACTTGACAAATGCTGCTCTTTCCCAACTCTTTATTTAACAGGGATTGAACTCCTGGTTTCTTACCTGGCATCGCCTTTACTGTGGTCCCTTTTCCTGGGTAGGTGGCACCCAGCCAGGCCCAGGGAACTGAGGGAGCATGAGGCTCAATGGCACCATTGGTGACAAAGAAAGGAGTTGAACCAAGCCTTGAAAAGGCAGTGAAATGTCAGATTTCCACATTTAAAGCCTGGACCAAGGCGGATTTTCCTTGTGCTGCAGCACTTCCACAGCCAAAAACCCAAGTGCCACCGACCTTGGCAGCATTATTGGGGGGATCTTCCTTTAAAGATGAGCTATTCTTGAACAATTTCTCCTCTGTATGTGACACAAACAGGCTTTTCTTTGACACCAGACATGCATGTCTTCTTGCTCCAGCTATTTCTTTCTTGGACAAACATATGTATTGTAGCCAACGCAAGGAAAATCCCGCTCACTATTTGTGTTTGAGTTCCCTGTGTCCCATTAACAATATCCCAGTGTACTGCTGGCACCAGAGCATCTTGATCCAGATCCAGCACTGTTTTCCTGGATTCCCCTTTGGTCACTTAAGTGCCACAAACTAATCGGTCTTATTTAGTGACCTTCCATCCCAGAGGCTCTATTTTTTGGGCACTGAAATAGTTTCCTGTCCTTTTTTTTTACAATTTTTACAGTTTTTTGCTCAGCAGGGAGCTCCTCTTACTGTGAATCTGAACTAAGAATAATTATCAGGACTAGGAACTCCACTCCTTGCACTCAGATATTTTATCTTCTGTCCTGTGACTCTTCCACACATCCAGGAGGTCTCATTTTGGTGGTGCTGCTGACCACCAGGCAAAGATTTATTGTATGTACACTATTTGAATATACTGAGAACTTTATGTGGCTCTCAAAGGGCAAAAGCTTTCCATAGGGAAAAAGAATCATGGTGTTGGTGCCCCTCCTTGAAGGCTGCTCTCCTTTGTAGCAAAATAGAGATGGAGATGAGATTTTCTTTTTATTTCACTTCTCTTCCTGGTTTTCCCTTTATTTTTCTTTTCCCTTTATTTTCCATTTTTCCCTTCCTTTTTTTCTTTTTCCTTTTTCTCTTCTGTTCCTTTTTTCCCTTATTTTCCTTTTTTCTTTTCCTTCTTTTCTTATTTTCCCCTAATTTCCTTTTTCTTTGCCTTCTTTTTTGCGTTTTATTTTTTAGTAAAAAAAGGTAGCCAGGCACATTCTCCTTCCATAGAAATAAATACAGCCTTTGCATCAGTTAAAAAAAACCCACGATGTTTTGGGCTCTCGTTGCATACATTTATTGTAGAATACATTAATGCAGATTTATTTGGGGCTGGAATCTGACTGTTTTTCTTAGCTGAGCTTTGGAGAGCTGCATTTCAAAGCCACCCTCAGCTCCATAAGTTTTTTGTCCCGTCGGTGTCAGCCACTGATTTATCCAAGGAGTCTCCTTGTTTACAGCGGAGACATTAAATCATGGAACAACTTCCATTGTATCCTGTGCTCAGATCGGCAAAAGCACTTCCTAGCTGTGAAACCAGCTGCTCTAATCTTTAATGACTTCGGTTCAGTGGCCAAATCTACTTCTTTGTGCTCTCCTAATGCACCATTAGATTAGTTACTGTCGCTGGAATTGCTGTCGTTCAGGCCCTGGTTAGGGAGGATCATGGTATTTTTCATAAATCATTTTTTTTTTCCCCTTCTTCTTTTACTGTTTAAAGGATAATGGTGCTGTAGCTTTGCAATTGTTTTATGAGGCAGTAATCTTGTTGCTGTGAGGATAAAGCGTGAGGCCAAAGGCAGTGCTTATCTCCGGAGAAGCCAGTTATTGCCCAGGAAATCTCTACAAAACATCAATTATCGCAGGTTCCACCCCTCTGAAACAGCAGCAATGAGATTTTGTGTCCAAAATAGTCCAAAATGAAACCCAAATGCAGTATTTGGGGGATTCTTTTGCAATTAGTTCCCAGGCTTCTGAAATAAGTTTGTTTGATTAGCAAAGGCCAAAATCCTGGGATGTTACTCAGGGCTGCACGTGCAGCTCTGCTCACAGAGCATCCTCAGGCTCCAGCATCACCAAAGCCAACCAGAACAACCCATCCTCCTGGAACCAAGCAGAGAATTCCTGCTTTCTTGTCTCCTTCCTGGTGTCTTTAACTCAGGCTGCAGGAGGAGGATTTCCCTGCTGACACAGCGCTGCACTCGGAGCAGCAGGAATTGAGAGCTCATTGCCTTTACCTAAACATTAATAACGATTTTAGGCCTTTCTGCATTTAAAAGCGAGTGGAGGGAGGCAGCTGACAGTGCTAATCACGGTGCTGAGCCTGATTTTTGGGAAGGGAGAGTGATCCAGGCACGCTCCATCCTCGGGCATCCCGCAGCACCTCCCGGGGAAACTGTTAAACGCCCCGCGCTGATGCACTCTGTCTTTAAGAGGTTTATTCAATTAACCATTTAAACTTTCATTCTATTTTGCCATTTGGTGAAGAGGATTCTTATGCATTTAATAGTTTTATGCATTTACCCATTAGCCCTTTTAAGTGGGCTCGCCGGGCCGAGCCGTGCCATTTCCCGGCGGCGCGGCGGCCGCGGCGGCGGGCAGGGCAGACAGTGATCCATGGCACGTGTCACGGCCGTTTGCATCTCCCTGACCTCCCCAATCCATCTCCCTGAAGGTTGCTGTCCATTAATCCCACAGCAGCTGCTGGTGCAGCCACTCCGAGGTACCGGGGCAGGTAGCCAAGGCTTCAGGTAGCTCCCTGCCCGAGGAGCCCAGATTGGCGGGATATTTTCATCAAAACAGAAACTTACGAGAAAATGACATATGTTCGTTAACCTAAGGACTGCTGATCACTTTAAATACTTTAAATTAATCCAGCTTCATTTGTTAAAACTAGCATCATCTGCTTAGGGACTAAGGGAACACTGGGAGCACTTCAAAACAGGCACCACAGCAAATCTTCCCCTGCTGCCTCATGCAGGATTGTCTAAAACTCACTTTGCAGCAATATTGCTATTCTCTATCAGTCCTTATTCACGTTCCTTATTCATATCCCTTTTTCAATTCCTGCCACGCAGCACTGGGGCACTTCCCTTCCCTTACTCTGCAGATATTTCTGGCCCTGCTCTGTCCGTGCAGCAGGTCAAGGATTTATTTATCTGCATCCCTGCTTTGGAGGGAGCTGAGGGCAGGACTAGCCCACACGCCACAGGTGAATTCACGTGCTGAATGTGCAGGTTCTTCCCACTAGCAGGAGCTTCTGTAAGCCAAGATTTTAGGTCAGTTTGGCTTCTGATACAGGCTGAGAATGAAATGTTCCCTCAAGGACTGGTGCCACCCTACATTTGCCATTTGTCCCTTGTATTCAGGCTGAAGTTGAAGAAGAGGAACAAAATCGTTAGAATTTTGTAAATTTTTATACTATAAATGGGCAGCAAGTAGTTACTTTTATCTCAGTTTTATAGGTGTTATTTGTTTATAAATTCTCTGGTAAGGTCGATGTCAACAGAGATGTCAGAGCATTCAGCTGCCTTTAAAAATAATGAAAAATCCAGCAAAACTGTCTTGAGAGGATGATTTCTACATAATCTCACTGCTTCTGGCACCTTCTCCTAGTCATAATCTGTATCATTGTAATACCTGTGTTAAACTGAGCAGAGTTATTTGATGTGATTTATGGGAATGTGACTATTTGTCTAAAACACCGTTGATTTCCTTTGTATGAAGCAGCAGCTGGCAGGGAAAGGAGGTGGCACATCCATGGTCTTGTGTCAACAGGCTTGAAAGGATCTCTGGGGTAGTGCAGCCTCAGAAATAAACCCAGCTGAACCATCCCTGCCTGCTCGAGTTGTTTCCTACCAAGGTAGAAAGGCTCAGGCCTTCCTTCCAGATCTGATGCTGTGCACGGAGCTGGATTTGGGATTTAGTCCATGAGGAAGGTGTGGTTCTGTGGGGGTTAGTGGGGATTTTTGTGGGAATACTGATTATCTATAGGCCTTGGAGCAACCTGCTCTAGTGGAAGGTGTCCCTGCCCAAGGACTAGCCGATCTCTGAGGTCCTTCCAACCCAAACCATTCCGTGTTCTGTGGTTCCATGCCTCGTGTCCCACCCCAGAGCAGCTCCCCAGGGCGCTCTCCTCTCCCTCTCCAGCAGTGTTGTCTCAGGGTTGCTCCGTGCAGGCTCCTCGGCGGCGGATGTGTTCTCTCCGTCCAAACACGACCACCTGCAGGTTTGTGCTGGTGTGAGCAGTTTCATCTGCCATTATTCAAATCCAGCTGGCTTTCCCTTTGAAGTCCGTTCCCTCGTGTTAAATGTTAACTCTAATTTCTCTTGGCCAAGGGAACAGATAGTGCATTCTTTCCTGTCTGTGTGATAATGGCCACAAGTGTGCTGGCTGCCTTCGGCCCTTCCCGCCGCTCCGGATCCTTGCTCTCCTCCAGGAGGAATTCCGAGGCCCAGCTCTGCTGCAGGGAGTGGGTTTGTCCTGCAAAAAACTCTCAGCCTAGCCCTTAGAACTGTCCTTACACATTCCCCTATCTCATATAGCCAAACCTCACTTCCAAGACTGGCATGGGCTTAGGGTAGAGAAAAATTACCGAAATATCACATTTAGGGGTAAATTTTGAGCAAGCCAAGGGTGTTTTGGGTTTTTCTCAGATTCATGCAGGCTAATGTTTGGCTTTTTCCAGCTGCACTAGCATTTTTCTAAACATATTTCAGTGCTTATCCTTGCATTAAGCACAACAGCAATGGAGGGGGGGAGACTTGTGACCATTTGAACTTGAAATCCCCAGAGAGCTTTTTATTCTAATAAAACAGCAAAATATTGGATACATGACACCCCTTACATCAAACTCTATCATATTAGGGAAACCTTAGAACTCTGGTCTGCAGTCTGGCCTGATACATTACAATTCATCAGGGATCAGTATGAGAAATAATTACATCTATTTATTTATTCCACTGTCAGAATGTTGACACTAGTTTTTCATATTGTCTCTGTCACGAAGAATCCTAATTAAATAACATGTCAAACGCATTGATCATACATTTATAAATTTGTTTGATATATCATGGAGGCCTTTTGTTATTAGGAGATATCACAAGATTAAAATTAAAATTTGCCAAGCCATCTAGCTCATTCTGCACAGGACTTTTTCCTCCTAATTAACCACAGAATTTTGATGGCTTGTCATTCTGATATTGCACAAAGTAATCTCTTCCTTTTTATTTCAAGTTCAGGATACCATTTCCCTTCGACCAAAATCTGGCCAGATATGTACAATTATATTAAGCTATGAAATGACAGGCTCCTCTTGTATTTTTTTTTCCATTTTTCTGTCCTAATTCCTCTACTTAAGAGGCACTGTCTTATCACAAAGAAGATCAGGAAGAGCTTGCCTTCAGTTCTTGTGCTTTCTGCACAAAACACAGCGGGAGCCTTGACCACCCTCATTCTTTCCCTTCTTTTTGTAGCTGGGTTTGGACCCAACCCCAGTCAGGGTCCAGTTAGGTGGCCATGAATCCATGAACTTCCTTCCAGCTCCTCCACACTCACCCCTTTAGGAAAAACAGATTTTTAGGAAGGTGACAGGGACCAGAAAAATCAGTACTTAAATAATACAGTTTCTTCCCAAACAAATATGATTTACAAAGAATCACATTCTCTGTACATCCTACTTGAAAGGATAAAAGGATGTCAATAAATAGGCATTTGTTGTCCCTTTTTGATGTGTTTTCTCCCGTTTTTCCATAAGAACATAAGCTAGGAGGGTTTTACACAGATTTGGTGGCAGAACACATGCATTAAGATTAAGTTTCTTTTTAAAATTTGCATTCTTTGCTTTGTGTGTTTCCTAAATGGGGCAAGAGGGTTTCTTAGTGTGTCTTAGTATTAAAATCTAAAGTAACAGACCTTCATTCTAATGAGCTTTGTAAATCTGACCTAAAAAGTGTCGCCTGGAGTCTTTGAAATGAGTTTCCTACAACTTCCTCTGATCTGATTGTGTGTTTTAGGGGAGGTTAAATGGGTTAAGATTCTTAGCTGTCCTAAAGCCATTGGAGTGATTCCTTATTAATCTTTTTCACCCCCTAAGACATCATCTACAGATCTAGGCGGATTTAGTACATAAGATAACATAGTCAGCCCTGCCATAACTATCCACACAGCTTCTGAAAGGACAAAAGGGTGACAAAAATATGCAGAAGCCCTTCCAAAGGTTCGTGTTAACAATACTTCCCAGTCTTTCCCTTGCCTTTCTTCAGCCCTGGCTTGTCGCAGAAGGGAAGTTTTATCGTCACAGGATAACATCTCTGTACCTTGTGATCTAAATCACAAAGAAGTTTGTTGTGCTCCGTGTCCTATGGCAAAACTTGTGAGCATAAGATGGGGTCTTCAATTAGCCCTGTCCCTGCTGATAACCAAGGGCTCCTTGTTCCTGCAGGAAGGGGGCTCGGTGCCCGTGCCAGCGGCTCCTCCTCCCTGCCGGCTCCCAAACGGATTTTCCTCCCAGTCTCCTCTTTCCTGCTCCCTGTCCAGGCTCTTAGAGGGGCTCTGCTGATGGAGAACTTTTCCAGAGCTTTAATTCAGGGAGAAGAACGGCCTTTTCACCAAGAAATTGGTGAAAAATTGGTGCCGTTCCTGAAAGTGTTCGAGGCCAGGTTGGACGGAGCTTGGAGCAGCCTGGTCAGTGCAGGGTCTCCCTGCCCATGGACAGGATCTAATCCAGAGTTGGATTAGATCACCTTTAAATGTTCCTTCGAGTCCAAACTATTCTGTGATTCTAAATAACAGGGAAAAAAGTAAAAACACGGAGATAGTTTCATTTATCTGAATGATTGATGCTTCTGTCTTGGGCATCCTTCGACATCCCAGGGCAGTTCAGGGCCTTTGCCTCTGGTGGGAAGGTCATACAGTAGCATTGTAATACTTTTACCATAAATATGCTTTTTTTTTTTTGGAAAAAAAATCCAGTTATCCTTTGACATGGACCATATATTTTACATGATTGTCTTGTACCCCATTCACATGTTATGTCTGCATGGCAGCAACAGCATTTGCAGTTCCACGCTCTTCTGCTTGAGCTTATTTGTTCCTAATCATTTGCTGTGCTAGAGAATGTGAGTGAGGTCCATGGCCAGAAGATTTTTATAGGTCTGTCCAGGGCATAACAGCATTTGGGAACCTGAGGTGTTGTACAAACAATGGTAATACAATTTGAGGGATCAGCTGCCATTTAATCAATGTCAGGAGGTTGTCAATTCCTTCCGTGATTTATGGTTGGGAAGATACAGAATGATTTGTAAAATAACAAGGAGCATCCCCCCCTCCCTGAATGGGGTATTTTGAAAACACAGCGAACTGAAACACAAAACTATGCTGGAAGAATTTTCTCAGGATTTTGAAGTGCTTGCCTTAGCATTGAACTCCCTGTTGACATAAGTGTTCCCTAGTCCTTTGCAGGTGCTACTGTAGTGTCACAGAGCTCTCAGGAGCCCATTACAGTCTTTTGGCCTGGAAAAAAAAATTACTTTAAAATCGTGAGTGGCTTCTTCAAAGCTGGAGCACCCTGATAAGGAGCCCAAGTGTGTGGTTTCCATGTGTTTTAGCGCTTTCTGGGTGTAAGACACACCCCATGGGGCCAGTGGTCCCCACAGGCTCCATCCCCCGGGGTCATCGCTCTGCCCCCACATCCAGAATGTCCTTAAGTGTCTGCTTAGCTTCTTCCAGGCTGAGGAAAGCATTAAAGCACAGTTCTTAAATCAAATATTGTGTACCTAAAGCAGGGAGGTGGGATGCTACAGGACCTGTTCCAGCTCATCCACAAACTCATCTGGGCCCCTGGAAGTGGCATTCAGACTTTCCACTCTGGTTTTCCTGTCTCTAAAAGGAGCCTCATGGTTTTCTTTTCTTCCCGTGCTGCAGATATTGTAGGTCTTTATAAAATGGATTCAGGTCACCAGGCCATCAGCAACTTGTAAGTGCATGTGCCCATATTTAGCTGGATCTGGGAGGGACAGCAGGAGCAGGAGTTCTTCTCCAGGGAGATAGAGCTGTCCCTCTTCCTCTTTGACAATATTCAAAGCAGGAATTATTGAATTACACATGTGTTTGGGAAGCTGTTTGACCCGTTGATGGCAGAGGATGAACAGCTTCCCCTTTCCCAGCAGCTGTGCAGCAAAAGCCGTGGCTGGTGGTGAGCTCTGCCCAGTAAAGACACCTGCCTCCAGAATTCCCCTCCTGCTCCTTCTGACACCAGCATGCCAGGGATTTTTGTCTGCATGGAGGCCAGCTTTGGAGTCTACAGAGATGTTCCAAGCAGAATCTGGGAGAGCTCAGGAATGTGTGCTTTATTAAAAAAAAAAAAAAAACACACTGGAGGCAGTTTAGGTATTTAGCTCCTGAAGCATTTTTTGTATCTCTTAATTACTTATAATCTGACTTTTCTTTCTAATTGAGGCTCCCAGCATCTGTCTAGCTACCAATACTCTTAACTACTAATTTACATTGCAGTTGGCACCTGACCTTACATGACACATGTAAGACTCTTAGACAGATAATCCTGGCTTCTTCTTGAGACTTATGTCGCCATGGAGGGGTCAGTGGTGTGAGACAGCACAGCTTGAGGTGCAAAGTGCCACAGCAGCTCACACACTTTACCTTGCTGAGTCTGGGAATCCCTTAACAGGCTGATCCGGGCTTTTGCACAGCCAGTCCTCCTGCTTTTGTCCCGGGCAGGCATTTTTCTGCCTGTCACTCCCAGGCCTTAAAGCAGCATGTCTGTGTTGGTTAATTTGCAGACATCAGTAGACACATTTCACACTGAATTCCGCCCTGTGGGGCCGTGTCTAATTGGACAAATTTGAGCAGCAGGCAGGAAAGCCACCTCAGCGTGGAGCAGTGATATATGGGCACAGGGAAAAGGGCTGGGATCTTAAAGTCACAGCTCCTCTGCTCACCTGCCTGGCTCCCAAATTTGGAGCAGGATGGCTCTGAAAAGTGAGGTTTAACTGCACCATCACCTTGGTGCTCCAGGGTTTTCCAGAGTGCATTCAGTCAGCTCTGAATCCCAGAATCACTGAGGTTGGAAAAGCCCCCCACGATTTTTGAATCCACCCTGTGACGGGTCACCACCTTGCCACAGCACTGAGTGCCACGTCCAGTCATTCCTTGGACACCTCCAGGGATGGGAGCTCCAAAGCCTGACCACCCTTTCCATGAGGAAAGCTCTGTGAAGAGCAGGAAAAGTGTCGGCACCTTTGGAATGGGACACAGGAACAGTCCAGCTCAAACCTCTGAAATTAAAGCCTTGTTCAGCTTTAGACTGCACAGCTGCCATCCACATTAGGGTTTTTTGGGGGGAATTTACTGCAATATTGCAGCACCAAGGTGGAGTGGGGAGGCTGTTATTAGCAGAGAGAAAGGGGGGAAAAAAGAATTTCAGAGCCTTGGCAATAAAAGGGAGTTGAAGGGTTGTTTCTGGTCATAGATGTTTCTTTTCTATTTTATGTTGCTTAAGCATAATAAATGTCAGATGGCTGGAGTAGCGTGTTTTATTAAAATGAGTAAATTTGGAGGTCAGGAGAGCGCTGTGTTGGTAGCCCTGTGCACAGGATGGCTTTGTCTGGGTGAGGGACAAGTGGAGGGGTCCATCCCAGTGTGCAGGGAGCATTTCTAGGGGGAGAAATAGCCTGAAATCCTATTTCTGTGTAATTTCTTTGGTTGCTGGTGTCTCTGCTCAGCCAACAAACAAAAGTGCCATCTAATGACAACTGTGAAAAACCTTTTGGAATGTAAAACTGAAGAATATTACATGACCCCAGTATAATTTTTCCTTAGAATATATTTATATTAGGGACATTTCGATCTGTTAGAGGTTCCCCACTTGGATTTTGCTTTTTGAAACATCTCTGAGAAACATTGCTCCGTATGCTGATTTTTCACAGATAATGGTAGGTCTGAAAAGGATCTCATTAAGCACAAAAGCTAAGTGTTGAAAGACTTCCCAGAGGATGGCTTTGGTGACAAGTCCTTATATTTTGCATCAATCAGACTGAAAATCTCTGCCTGACTCTTGAGCGTGCAGAGAACTCGCTGGGTGCAGCTGCTCCAGAGAGAAAGGGGAAAAAAAAGAAGTGGCTTGGTGGCTTTCAAAGCATCTGGCCAGAGTTTTATGCTTTTACTACACTCTACTGATGCTCAGGGGTTTAAAGAAATAGATGCCTTTTGGCTCTTCCTGTGAGTGGAGTGAGTTGCCACAGCAGCAGAGTCGAGCAGTGTCTCTCACTGCCCTAAAATGCCAAATTATGGGGATGTCATGAAAAGGTCTCTGCCAAATGGCACGGAAGTGATGGCTTCAACAGATAGTAATTATTGTTTTTTCTCTGTGATGGATGTCTGTTTATATTTAATGTAGTCACTAGATGAAAATGGAGGTCTTTGGTTAATCAGATATGGGTTTAGAAACCAAAATTAAGTCATTCATGTGGATACGGTTGAATTTCCTCGCTTCCTTGTGACCTGTTCCTTCAATCCTGTAGCTTAGATCTGAGGGTTTGCTTTACTTAACTTTCCCCAAATTGAAATAAAAAGCAGCTTACTTTAACATATATCATGGGAACGCTGTGGATTTTTCCCCCTCCGGGCTACTCAAAACAAGCCCCAGGCCCAGCAGTCCTGAAAACTTATGTGAAGCTGGAAGTGCAAGATTTAATGCCTTGTAACTTTACTCTGTCTCCACAGTAAATTATTTATGCAGAACGTGTCAAAAAGGCAGATGTGGCAGAGCAGTAGAAGTTGCTGCCATGGTGGGTGGAGGCAGGGGAGGTCGTGGTGCTGCCCAGGAGGGTGGCAGAGACACCGGCTGGGATTCAGGCTCTCCTCTCTGCTCACATTCCTGCTTTTCCTAAGGGAACGCTGCTCCTTCCCATGGCAGCTGATGGGAGTCTCCCAGTGGAAGCTCAATCCCTCAGAAGTACCAGAACACCTATAAATACTAGAATGGCTTTAAAAACACGTGAAGTGTTAGACCAGCAGCTACCAGGGTATGAACAAGAAGGTCAGGAAAAACAAGGATCGTAAATATTTAAGGAGCAGTTTTCACTGATGGGGAAGGGAGGGTCCTGCCGAGCATCCCTGGATCCTGCCTCCATCACCCACTAACAAACCATGCAACAGGAGTGACAGGACTTCTTCTGCTCTCCCCATCCCCTTTTCCTCCTTCTGTGCAGTGGGAAGTTCATCTCCCATCCCAGCAGGACACCTGGTGAGGGTCCCAGCCCCGTGCAAACCCCGTTCAAGCCGCGTGCATCCCTCAGCAGCGGCACGAGCCGCTTGCATAGAGGCTTGTAAATACAAATCGTTGCTCAAGTGCCAGAATTATAATTAAAAAGGTTTTGTCTTTTGGCTTTTGTCTACATACTTTCCTGATATTGTCACTTGGCAGGGCCGGGGTGTCTCTCGCAGTGTAATTGCCGCAGAACATTTCCTTGAAAGAGCAGCACCACCCCGCCTCCTCCTCACACTTGCATGTGGAAAGCACCAACTGTTTTATAGGCATTAGTGAGTTATGCTCTGCAGTGCAAGGAGGTATTAACTGTCTGTGCAGCTGAGACAGCTGCGGAACAGCTTCGGAGATGGAGTGACCTGCCCGAGGCTGCGCTTGGGATGCTGTGGCAGAGGCGGGAGCTGCGGTTGTGCCTCTTCCAGAGAGCAAACACAGAGGCTTTGACAGGACAGTCTGTCTGGGAGTGTTGTTTTTCCTCTCTTCCCCCTCTGCAGGGGTCTGTGTGTAGGAAGGGACCTGTCTGGTCGCAGAGCAGCAATGCCAAGGGCTGTGTGAGCTGAGCCGTGTCCGTGCGGCACCGCCGCAGCGCTCCCATCCGTGCTGCCTCTCTGCCTGCTGTCCAGCGGGAAGCTGGGATTGCAGGGATGCCAGGCCTTCTTCTCAGGCACTTCTCAAGCATTTAGGTATTTAAAAAGCCAAAGGGCTCTCGTCCACCCCATTAAAGAGTGCCAGGTAATCCCTTTATGTAGTTAGGGGCATTTCCCTGCCAGCGCATCACCACCTGCACGAGGATGAGGAGTACAGGTGCCTCCCTGTCAGGGGCTGAATCCCTTGGGATTCATTTTTTTGAAGAGCAGTTGTGGTAATATTAGAATAAGTAAATAAACAGAACAGATCTTTCAAATCAGTTGCAGAATATGCTTTCTATTTTTGGTCAAAACTTTGAATATCTGGAAATTGTCCAACTGTTTCGAAATGAAATCTTAAATTAAATCGATGGCTTGGAGGGGTTGTTTAATTTTTTTTTTAATCTTTAGTACCAAGAAAATTAATCTTCCAGACAGGGGTTACGTTTGAGGGAAGAGCAGTGCATGGGCAATTAGGATTTTTCCCCCCTTCAGAGTGGTGAAGCAAAGTTTGGGGTAGTGCAGGCTCAGGTCTTCAGCTGGGCTAAATTAGCCCAGCTCCGCACAGGCTCCAGCTGTAGGCACATATTACTGCTCCATTGCAGCAGATCTCATTTATGACATGTTTTTAAAGCAGATCTGTGAAATGATCCAGCTTTAAAAAAATAACACTAATAAGGGTGTAGTTACATGAGCATCTTATCCCGCAGCAAAGCCAGTTTAAGAGGCTCCCAGCCCTTCCCTGACCCTGCCTTCTCCTTCCAACCCCACGTTTCATTTCCCCTCAGCTTTGCTGCTGCAACTTTTTGGTGTTTGTGGGTTTGGGTTGGGTTTTTTTTCCGTGTTTCCTACATTGTTTCAGTGATCAAGTAGGAGATGGAGCACGTGGTGTGATGCAGCAGAGGGAAGGCCATGAGGGACGAGGGGAAGGGCTGGGAAGGATGCAGCAGAGGCAGTTTTTCGGGTGGGCTCTGGTGCCAGAATGGGTGTTCCTGCAGCAGTCACTAAACCCAAGTGACCCTGGGGGCTTTATTTGAAGAGCTGGGCAGGTGAGCAGCTGGGTGGGCACTGCTGGCACTGCCTGGGGCATGGGTGGGGGCTCACACCCCACCAGAATCACAGAATGGTCTGGGTGGAAGGGACCTTTAAAGGCTCCTGCAGTAACCAGGCTGCTCAGAGCCTCGTCCAGGCTGACATTTCCAGGGATGGGGCACCTTCCACCTCGTGGGCAACCTGTGATGTTGGCTGAGCCTCTGGCTCCTGGAGTCAGCTGGAGCAGAGTTGCAGTCAGTTCCTGGACCTCTGCTGAGCTGGGGCTGCAGCTATGAGTTATTAGGTGAATCACACTGATTTTTTGTTCTCCACAGCAGTTTCCTTTCCCCAGAGTAGCACTGATGTTAGTGCTGGAATAGAGGAGAACGAGTGGAGATTTCAAGGAATCTCGGAATACTTCACTCTACCAGGAAATCCAGCCTGCCCAGACTCTGCACTAGGCAGCAATGAGATCAAATGCTTTCCTAACCTATTTACTTTAAATGTATCTTGAATATTAGCAACGATGGAGTAAACAGACAGCTCTTTGAAAAGCGTGGTGCCTGGTGAGTGTCTGACACAGTATTTAATGAGTGCAGGAAGGGTTTTTATCCAACTGCCTTCAGTGTGTGGAATGTGTTTTCCCCTTGTTTTGACTGGATGGGTCTTGTGGCTGATCTGTTTAAAAATACTGAAGTGAGCAATTGCAGCAGCAACATAATGTGGTGGTATCTTGGACCTGCACGTGGTGCAGACGAGGTGGGAACAGGGAACTTCCTTCATCTGTGGTGTGGTTATCAGTGCTCCCCAAATCCCGCTGCCGATAGCGTTCCACAGCCTTCCTAAAAGAGCTGAAAAACGTGAGGACATGTAATGACACCTCCCTGGGGTGACAATTTGGCCTTTGGTGAGGAGCTCCTGTCCCTTGGAGTCCCCCAGCATGGTGTTGGCAATAATGCCCATCGTGGCTTTGCTTGTCTGCTGCTCCCTGGGAGCAAGAGTCATTGCTCACTCCTCTTATTCCTTTATACATTGCACGGAGTGGAAACAAAAATCAGATGTAAACACAGAGTCCATCAATCATTACTACCCCAGAAGATAGACTGTGATAGTAAATCTTCCTTTTGTCTTCTTCTTCTTTCTGGTCTTTACACACAGCAGTGCAGCAAGTAGGAACACAAGAAGAATTAAGTTGTTTGGGTGCACACCAGGGTGGGTACTGGAATGGTCTGGATGAAACCAGAGGGGCTGTGAGGTGAAGCGTAGCAGTTCTGCTTTAGCTGAATCAGGAATAAAGTGCTTAACCACAGCCCCAGGTGGAGGCAATGCCCTGAATATCCCCTAAGTACAGATTGGGACCAGTGGCTTTGCCATTTGGATTTCTTTTAGTAATCATTTTTTGCAGCAGCACCAATGAGATCAGGGTGGTAAGAGGGGGTTGTTTGCATTTGGTGTTTGTGTGATTTCTTTTTTGATTAACCTTTTGTGTACTACAGCTGTTCACTGCAATCCAGAGGGGGTTTATGAGTTGAGAATTTATGATAAAGTGCTCTAACACGAGGAATTTGAGCTGGATTAAGCTGAGTGGGCATAGGTTATTGCAGCAGCGTTCACTGGCTTTCCTTCTTCCTGCAGTTCTGTGGATCCCAGTTATGTGATCATAAAATTCATATTAGAACATTAGCAAATGCAAATGTGCAGCCACATTCTCATCATTTACCCTAATTTTAATCCTTTGGATAAAGTACTTTGTTTTTATCAATTCGCAGGCATGGAAGTGACAAGCCTGTTTATAACTATCAGTGATACAGAGCAGCAGCTCCAAAAAAGCCATGGGATTTTGGAATCAGCACTGAGAAACTTTTCCATAAATGCCAGGAATAACATTATATTTGAATATTTAACCCTTACCCAGGCAATTTGAGGACTGGAAACCATATGTGCTTTTCATGATGGGAGCCAAGATGACCCTACATAAAGATAAATATAACTACATAAAAGCACTCAGGAAGGATGGTGTTGTGGTTAAGAGCTGGGCAAGGACTGGGGAGCTCCAAGGTCTAATCCCAGCTCAGCCACAGGCTTCTTGGGTGATCCTGGGCATGTAACTGAATCCCTGCATATTTCAGTTTTTCCATTTGTGAATGAGAGATAATAACACTGCCCCAAGCCGTGCCGGGAGGGGGAACGCTGCGTGGGAGGTGTGGGCTTGGAGATGGTGCTGGTGACCACCAGGAAAGGTCTGGCCAGGTGCTCTGCTGAGGGTACAGGCTACTCCACTGCCAGTGGGATTCAGTTTCTCCTCTCCTTCTCCAAAGGCTGGATGAATAAACTCCTGCTTTAATTAGTCTGTCAAACCAGGGAAGCACACCTGAACTCTGGGAAGTCACATATTTGGCAAATGCTCCTTGTTTGAACATAATCTAAATTCAAAAGCAGTGAGGGGGAAAAATGAGGAAAGGAAAGGGAAACCTGCAGTAGATGAGCCCATCTGGTTTTGTTTGAGTGCTACCTAAGTGAGCTGTGTTTATTGGTTATAGACTGGTGTTTGCTTTATATGCTCATGGGCCAGGTAGCTCTTGTTCTGCTCGTGACTTGGCATCCACTTCTGCCCTTTGAGAGGCTGCTCAGGAGGTAGAAATCCTGGTGGTGTTCTCTGAAAAGGTGGGATCTTTCAGAGTAACCATCAAGAAGGAGACTGAATTGGCCACTGAGAATTCCCAACTGCAGCCTGTGCCTTCCATGGGATGTCATTCCACCACCGTAGGAGCCAAGGCGATGGGCTGGCAGCACATGAGAGGCAGCCTGTGCAGCTGCTGGCATGAGGAGGGATCCCGTTGGTGAGAAAAGGTCTGAAAGGAGCAGTCCCTGCTCTGGGAATCAGGTAGAATCCTGTAAAATCCCCTGGATGCCGAGCAGCCGGCGCTGGGCCGCGTAAGGTGCGGGGGAGCGTGATCGCCCATTGTTTGGAAGGAAGAGTTTTGATGTAATTATACCCTTCAGCCATTGCCACGCTTTCCTCCCTTTCATCTCCAGGCAGGTCCACACGTTCAGATGTGAAGCTGGAAATGAAACACATCTGGCTATCCCAAAATGACAACAGACTTTTATTTGCTATTTTTGGTATACAACAAAAGCTTTGTATCTCGCTAATTGAACATGTGGGCTCTCCCTTGCTCTTTTCCCCCTGCTAAACTCCACTTTTCCATGTGTCATCGTACGATTCCAACATTTGATCTGTCGAGTCCATCTCGGCCATGTGTTTGTTGTAATCTGCTACACATGTAGGCTTGTTTTCGTGTGCGTCCTGACCTCCAGCGAGAGCTGCAGTTGTTTCCATCATGGGTAGTGTTGAGGAGTTACACATCCTTTTTATCAGTGTTTTTGGCCACCGGCAGCTCCTCGCGGCGCGGCGCGGGGCTCCTGCCAAGCCTCTGAAAGCTCGGTGTTTGGGGCAGCCGTATCTGTTTGTCTTGTGATACCAGATGCTGGCTTTCTTCAGCGGAACAGAAGGAGAAGGGGAGAATTCCCAAAATAGAAAATAGCCCTGTCAATGAAACCCAGGGAAGCTGAGGGTCAGCATTAGCTTGGTAGAGCTGGAGCTTAAGGCAAGGATGGAGGCGGATGGCTGGGAGACGACCACTGGACACAAGGCAGGGAGCTCTTTGGGGTCAGAACAATCTGTGGGATAAAGAGAGGGAAATGCCTCTCTTGCAGAGGAGGCTGAGCCCTTCAAAGCAGGCGGTGTCATAAAAACCCACTGGGAACTTGGCCCCGCCGCAGGGACGTTCGTGAGACTCGACTCATTACGGATACGGGACCTCTTGATTAGCGTGAAAGATTCGTCATCAGAAATTTTTTCTTGTGCCTGTGGGGGATCCACTTAGTTATTTCCAACAACAGCTCTAAATTGTTCCCATGCTTCATCGTGCTTTGATTAGCTAAAATCTTGCAGTAACTGTTTTAGGCTCTTACCGTGACAAAAAAAACAGGTGACAATGATCATAGGGTGTGGAGTGGGAACTCTTGGGGATTTAGGGTGTGGAGAAGGAACTGCTGGGGTTTTGGGGTACAGAGCCTGGATGGGATTGGAACAACCCCTTTACAAGTTCCTGAGCACTGAAGGTCAAACCACCTGCAGCTCTCACCATGCTGTGTGTTGTTCCCCAGGAGAAGTGGCAAATAAATGCCAGAAAAAAGGGGAACTGTGCATTTAATTGCCCACACAAACATGCAGGCCCAGCCGTCGAGTCCCCATCGTGCTCCAGCTGTGCTAATGGTCACCTTTCCTGCAGTAAATATTGGGCCAATTTCATCACATTTGGCTTATGTTTATCAACACAGCACTTAAGCAATGGGGTTTTGGTTGCAATGAGGGAATGAGTCCATCTCTGTCTCGCCCCGAGGTGAGGGATGAGGAGCCGTGCGTGGGGTGTCCTGGCTGGAGACTCCTCAGTCTGTGTTGCAACCCTCTGACTGCAGCAAAAATCAAGTATTTGTGCTTAAAGACAGAGCTGAGGCAATTTCCAGCAGGAATATGCCATCTCTCACCACTTGAACAATATTATACATTCATTGTGCTATTATTCTGTCCATTTCTTGACATAAACTGCCGAGCAATTTTGTCTTGAGCTTCCTTTTTACCCAAGAGTATAAGCTTAAAAAATTTGAGGTTGCACTCGAGGACTTCCCAATCAACTGGGGAATGAACTCTGAAGCAGAAGTTGTATTTAGCAAAATGGACTTACAATTATTATTCATAAATGCACATGTTATGGCTGCAGTTGTTTCGCTTCTTTCTTTTACAGCCCTATAAATTGTATACAGAACATAAAGGCTTTGCTTCTTAAATAAATGTTTTGCAGCCGCCATAAATTATCTTTCTTGCATTCATAATGAAAAAAAAAATCACTGTTTGATGTTTTATATCCTCTTCACTAAAATGTAAAATATGGTAGTTGGAGCCAGATTTTATCTCATTTGAAAATAAAAGAAGGTTCATTTCCTACTAATTTTTTTCAGTCTTAGGTTTGGAGTTCCCATGAAGTGTTGCCCAGTCTGCAGAGCAGCGTTACAATAAACTCTGCTTGAGCTGAGGCTTTGGGTTTGAGTTGTACCAGCACTAATAATCACCACCGTGAACTGACTTATGAGCATAACCTGAATCTCTTTTATTATTTTTTTTAATCCCTGATGTTGTTTTATTTCATCTTTCTGCACCCCCTGATCACTGGCTGAATATCAGATTGTTGAACTTCTCCCCGCGCCAGCCCTCGAGGACCCTGTCCCAGCCTGGCTGTCCTGGAAGCAGGCCTTGCTAAACTCCCAGCTCCCTGGTTTGCAAAGCAAACTTCAGCCTTGTACTATTTACCTTGGCAAGTGCCCGACCAGATTGATGATCTGTAAAGTGGATTTGTTATTTGGCTGTTTGCTTTGGCAGCTCTTGAAAGCAGTTTGCTGATTACAGCCCCAGATGTCATTGCATACATTACTGCTCACTATAAGTTTCTTCTAAAGTTTTAATTTCAGCCACAAATACTATTAAGCTTTTTGCACCTTTGTATATTTAGCTCATGGATATTAAATATCAAGAGCAGGCAGCCTTGATTTCCTTAATTTTTCCTCTTATTATCTTTGTTGGCCTCCTCCAGGAATCTCTGTGGTGCCAGGACAGGGGATGCTGCTTTGCCCTGGGTCAGTGCTGTGCCCAGCTGTGCCACAGGCACAGTTGCAAGCTGGTCACATGCACGGTTTCCTAACTGTAGATAAGCTGGAAAATTGATGTAGCATTTTTATAAATTACCAGCTTTAAGACGACCAAACACTTGGGTCAGTAAAGCAGAGAGCAGGAGCGATGGTCACTAAAATCGCCCTGTGCCCCGTTTGTGCCAGGGTAGGCACGAAAGGAACATGGTTTCCCTGGGTTATCTCCATCCCCTCAAACTATTATCTTGACTTTTAAAGGCTCTCAAACCCGATCAGCAATTTGGCAGATCGATAGGCTCAAAATCAATTTGTTTCTGACACGGGGTAATCCCGAGTTTGGCTCCGGCGCCAGCGGAGCTCTGCTCCCAGCCCTGTGCGTGCGACCATCGGGATTAGGGTTGGGGAATACTGGCATGTTTTATTTTCCTGCTGCATCAAAGTGCATCTGCCTTTCTAAAGTCTAATAAGAGGCGCGTGAAAAGCTCAGCTGGGTGTTTGCTGCTCCCCTACCTCAGGTTCTGCAGGGCTGTCTGAGAGCAAAGCCTGGCACAGCCCAGCTTGGGCAGAGGCTGCTGGTCCTGGCTTTGAGCAGTTAAACCATCCTTTGTGGCCAGGAGCTTTGTTTTTTTCAGTGGGGGCACTTTCAGCTTTGAAATATTTAAGTTGAAGAAGTTAATTCACTTTAAGAAAGTTTACTTTTCAAGGGGAGGATATCATTGTAGTATTTTTGGCCACTGCTTGAAAATTCCTCTAACCCTCTACTATAATAAGCAAATTGAGCAGATTAAAGACACATTATGCTGCCAAATGGTTTTTCTACACGGGGTGACATATATTTTTTCTGTGGAAAAGGTTGTGGGGGTTTTTGTGAGCTGCTATGCTTTTTTTAGCACTTCCTGTTTTATTGTGTTTGAAGTGTCTTTGTGGTGACCTGTTGGGGTAAGATTCTTCCATATGGAAGTGTTTCTTCAACTTTTAATCATTTTGTTTAAAAAAAAAAAAAAAAAGGTTTTAAATCCGATTTGCAGATGTCTCTGGTTTTGTTCGCAGAGAGCTTGTCCAACTCACTACAGCGTTGTAGAAATGATGAATTGTTCATGCACAACGTGATGGTGACATCCACGGAGTTGCACTCTCAGAGAATACCTGCTTTAAAATCTATTTAAAATATCTGTAGAGAAGCTTTTGTTTGTGTTTTTCTCTTTGAAACCCTGCCTTCACTGAGTGCCTTGGCAAAACTCCTGGTGGTTTTGGTGGAACTGGGATTTCACCAGGAGACCCCTGACTCACTTGCAGGCATCTCTGCAGTCAAGTAATATCAGGATAACAAGCAAATCTGTGTCTGCTCCTGGAGAAAATCTAGCTGGGGTTTTACGAAGGGTCAGAAAAAAGTTACAAGTTTATTTTTAAGTCTACAAGACAAAACCATTAAAGCACAACAGAATGCAGATTCCCTGAGCTCTTACTGGGCTCGCCAGGTCATAACTGAGACCAGAATTTGGACCACTGGAGCTGGGCTGTAGCTGCGTCCTGTTTCCTATTAGTTCTGACACTAACATCTGAATTTCAGATTCCATCTTGTTTAGGGTGAGCTGCTCAATCAGTGCATACAGCAGACACCTCAGGACCTCTCTGGAGCTGTCTGGCTTGCAGGGGGTGTGAGGGCAGAGCTGGAGCTGCTGGGCACGGTGCGTTACCCAGGCAGCCGGGGTTGTCCATCAGGCACGTCCAGGCTTTCCCTCTGCATCATACCCTCCATGCTTCAACCTTAAGAAAACTGGCTCTGACAGTGTTTTTGAGCCCACATGTGAATACCACATGTTGAGGTCTCATGTCTGCAGTTTCACTCCTAATTAAGTGTAGATGTAAGTACTGGGTATCGTATAAGGTCTTTGGCTCTCTGCAATTCACCACAAGCATCTAATTCCCACTTCCTTTGTCTTGGACCTATTATTTATAGGAGAAGGGTAGGTGGACTTGGTGGTTACAAGTCTGTTGGATTATTATGTTTCTGTAGCTGTCATCCTGTCAAGGGTCCTGCAGAAATTTGCACTGTGGGCTCTTGGTAGTTTATTGGGAGTTAAATCCCCTCCTGTGCTGAAGGCTGGCCTTGGGTCTGTGCACCGCTTAAGTCTTGCTAAGCCCTGAAAATGGGTCTTAAATGTTATATTGGCCTTCTCAGCACAGAGGTGAACTGCATTCTGTGTGAACAGTGAGATTTCCAGTTCAGCTTAAGGCTGTTTGTCTCTGCTGCTGTGAGAATTAGGATGGGGTCTCTAAACCTGCTAAAAACTTTTGATGCTCATCCCTCAGAAGCCAGGGCCTTGCAGCTTTCTGACCTAACAACAGCACAGTCTGGAAAAAGGCAGCTTTTTGATGTAGATGGGCACAGTACTCATCTGGTTTGGATTTTCAAGGTGTTCCAGAGTCATATTGTTAACTACAGGGGGTCTTCTGTGAGCAGCAATATGCACTGACTTACTGCCGAGACCTCAGAGCATTCCCAGATATTTAATTTTGGAAAACTGAAGTCAGGTAGCTCCTGTCTATTGGCCAGATGGAGAAACTGAGGCAGAAGATGGACAGGTGACTTCCCTGGGCTGGTCAGAGCAGTATCAACAAGACTCAGAATTAAGCTGGAGAGTTATTTTACTCCCTCCATTGCTCTGGTTTCCACAGCATTCATTGTGTTGGAAACATTTCCAGTAAGGAAATCCTTGCAACCATATTTGCATCTCCCCAAAGAAGATCATATTGGTATAACTTTCTCAGGTGATGCTCTCCTTTGTCCCTCCTGATGAACTGAAGTGTTCAGCTTTGGGCACGGATTTGGCTCTGGCTTTTGGAAAAGATGGAATTATGCCCATGAAGGTCATTATCCTCTCCAGACCATCTTCCCACAGCGCCCTGGCAGGGCTTCAGGGGCTCTGGGGACAAGCTGCCTTCAGCTCAGTGGCAACTCTCCAGTTTAAATATTCCACCAAAACACCTCCAGCGTCTCCCACTTCCTCAGTCATTTCCTAACGGTGTCCAACTAGATGAAAATTAGCCAGTGTCTTGGTGTGTAGAGCTACAAAGGTCAAATGTCCTGGAGGAACAAGGTGCTAAGATGCTAATTCTCTCCCTGGAATGGGAAGGCAGTTCTCTGCTCGATTGAGCAGAAAATACAGGTGGGCTTAAACATCTCAGTTTTTGCCTTCTGTTTTGAAAGCAATTAAATAAAATCTGCTGTGATTGCAGCAGGATAACCAGCTTCCAGTGCAATCCCAAATCCCATCCTAACACCAGTTAAGAGGCAAACAGCTTGGGGAGGCTGCAAATGTCCTGGGCTGGTCCCTGCCCTGTCAGTCCCCAGTGTGGGACACACAGGAAGCTCACCCTGAACTTCTGTTCTCACACTTCTCCTCTTGGAATCTTGTTTTCCACTTTTTGGAGATTTGTGAAACATATGCCTTGGAGGCTTCCCAATTTTTTTTCACAGCAAGAAGAGAATTGCTCTCTGCGCTGTAAAAACTCCCACGAAAAAGTGCACTCCTTTCTAAAGGACCTGCCTGGTGCAGCTCAGCAATTCCCATTTCTCGTCACTTCACAGTGTATTTTATAGGGTATAAAAATGGTGTTATGATCCGTGTTCCCAAACCTTGCCTCAGCTAGCAAGAACATCAATAAACATGGCTTGATAGACACCAGAGCTGCCCCGCTGTTCCCCCGGTGCTTTGAACGTGCCCTCACACACTTTTGGAATCTATTCTCCGTGTAGGAAACTCCTCGTGCCTCTGTTGAGCTTTTAATGTATCAAAGGTAATAATTGTGCTTAGGGAAAGTGACTTCTCCCAGGATACATTCCCAATCTGGTCACTTAATGTACTTGGAAATATTTCCTTCCCTTCATCTCGTGTCCCACAGTTTTTTTCTCGTTCCTTGATTTAAATTAATCTGCAGATTGGGACGGCAGTGTTACCTGGATCTGGCAAAAGATTTTACTTCATTTCTCCCTCTTCCCTTTTCCTTCTCCCTCTATAAAGCTATTATTGTTATTTCTTCAGCTCACAGCTGAGATGATGGGTTTGAACAGCTTCACGCTCCGTTCCAGGAAATTCTGTCTTTGTTCCAAGGCTTCCAGCGCAGAGGCTCCTTTCACCTTGATCTTTCAGCACAGCACTAAAACATTTGGCAAGTTTTTTGTCGTGTTTTTTGCTGCTGTCCAGGGCTTTTGAGAGATTCCCCTTGGACAACTTCCACCTTTGAGCTTGCCCACTGGAGGAAATACTTCCCCTTGAATTTACACAGCCACATCATCACGAGTGCTGCATCCCTCTCATATCTTCATTAGCTTCCTTGCCTCCTTGGATCTGCTTCTCTCTGGTTTAAAGGAAGTTTTTCCTGCTGACGCCTTGAGCTGATGGGAGGATGGTTGGAGCTGGAGCAGCACTGGATCCAATGGGCTCTCAGATCCTCTCCAAAGGAGGCGGTTCTGCAGGCTGCAGAGAGCAATTCCCTCTGCAAAACATCAGCGGTTTCACTCAGAATTTTAGTCTGGAAAAGGTATGGGATCAGCTTCTACCTGAATTATATCAGTCTCCCTAATAATCAGCTTTCTTTTCCACATTAAATTCCCCAGAAACTTGTGATTAGCCCCACTTCTGAGAGTTCACCGCAGCTTAATTCTTCTGTAAAACTGTCAGCAGTGATTTTCTTGTTTAAAGACAGATTTTGGTTCTTGTACAGAACTACTTCTTGCTAAATTCCTCTTCAACCAAACACCCTTGTCATTTCTCAGCCATTAAAGACAATAAACTCCATCTTTGGATTTTTACATGCTGAACTTAGTTTATAATGATGGATACTTGTTTATAACACACTGAAGATTTTTGTTAGCTTTCTGGCATAAAAATTGGAATCTTCTCTTTTGATTCGTGGTTATTAGTAGCAGGTTTATCCTTTCAAATATGTACAAGCCATGATTTAAGTGGAATATTTATTGTCCACCAGAATGGCAGACTGCAGCTCTCAGAATCCATCTTTGCAAGCAGCATCTTTATAATCATCAAACAACTCACATGGGTTGAAGCTGCTTTTGCAGCAGGATTTAGGTGTTGCAACCCAGAAAGTCACAGTGCTGGTTTTTGATGCTTTGGTCCATGAGGAGAGCCCTGGGGCTCCTCTCCCCTGTGTTTTGGGGCAGCTCCAGCTCCAGGTGTGGATGATCCCACATTTCCTGCCATCCTTAAGCCAGTTGGTGCTATAAAGTGTATTTTGAAGGTGCTGTACAGCTGAATCAGGACCTCCTGGGGAAGTGGGAAGTGAGAAACACCCACTTGGATCATCCTAGGATGGGGCCACAGTGCTGTGAAAACTGGAATGTTTTTTTCTAGATCCAAGGAAATCGGCCTGTTGGGTCAGGCAGGGATTTGGGGCGTCATGGTTTGGACTGCCACCGAAATGTCTCCTTCTTCCCTCTCTCTGTACCAGGGGACTCCTGGTGGAATGGTCCATCTCAAATGACATCAGAGGTTTTATTGCATCATAAATCAGAGCAAAGCACATCCTTGCCATCAGTGCTCCAAAACAGGGCTTGTTGAAGGAAGAAAAGAAAAAATTGACTATAAAAATGCAGTTCTTGTCCTTCCAACTTAGAGCCCGCTTTGATTCGTGAATTAACAGCAAGAATTATTAGACTTTCCTCTTAACTGTGATTTATTTTGCATTATTTTGGGTTGATGCACCCACTTTCATCTTTTTTCTGGTTTTGTGGGAAGAAAAGTAAGAAAGAGTAAGGAAAATTTGCCTTTTAATTCATCCCCGTTAGGGTGATGCCCCTCAGGCACACCCTGCTAGTCACCTTTACTGATTTCTGCAGCAGGAGGTCAGTGCCTGTTGTCAAGTGCAGAAATGCTGTTGTCACTCAGGGCAGTCAAAGACCTTGTGTGACTCTTTCTTTGAGGAGTTCTTGCTTGTTCCTGAAAGCTTTGCTGTCAGCCACGAGCGGGGAGCCACGGCTGCCTGATTCCTCGTTGCACTCGGAGTTGCTGCGGCCAACGTGGAGCTCGGGGAAGGGTGAATCCCCTGCCCTTTGAGTGCAGGCTGTGCTGAGGATGAGAGGGAGATGAGTTAAATGACCGAAAGCCTTAGGCTGGGACGTGCCAGCCGCAATCATTTTTTCACTCCATCATCTCACCTTGCGACGTCGCTCTGCCTTATCCAGCCACCAGATGCCTGACGGATAACACAAGTGACAAGGGCAAAACCTCCTCGATGGATGCAGAGGAAAACTTCAGGGGCTGCTGGCTCCTGCCCAGCTGTGTCCTGCCTGGCTGCAGTGAAATCCCTGCCTTGGATGGGGTTTGGGAGGAGATCAGACCTTGGTGCTGCGAGTTCCCGAGTGCTCTGGCCCTGCTCCAGCAGCACACTTAAGCACACACTTAACTTTCAGCATATATATACTCCCATTGAAGTCACTGGGGCTGTTTGCATGCTTAAAAGTAAGTATATGCTTAAGCTGGCTCAGAACCAGAGATTTCAGTGCTTTGTAGGTCCAGTCCTTGCTGGAGCTCAGATAATTTGCTCGTGCAACTTGGCACATGCTTTTAATGAATTCAGAATCGGGCCAAAAAAATTTATCTTCCCTGACTTGGAAAGCTTGCAAGGAAACAAGTTGAAGGTTTTGTTGAGTTTTTATTACTTTCTAAACATAAAATTTCAGGTTTCTCTGTAGTCCTTAAAGAAACACATTTTTCTAGTGTTCTTGGGGGGATGTAGAGACTTGGAGCGAGCAATTTCCAAATAGTACCTGGGACGTGCTGCCTGGCCAGGGCAGGACATGGTGGCTCTGGAGGTCCCATCCATGCTTTCACACCTTGGAGGAAGATGTGGTGTTGCACTGGGTTGTCCTTAGGCAGAAGATTTCATTGTAGTCACCTTGGTGAGTTACTTAAACCTCGATGTTCCAGCTCTTCCCTGGTGTAAACAATAAAATTCTCTCTATCAGCCCTGAAAACTCATTTTGCCTCAGTGCTTTAGGTGTGTTTTGTAACCTCTTCTCCATTCCCCCATCTTGGTCACTCAGGTAAGAGGTTGCTGAGTTTCCAAACCAGTTCCTGATGTTGATGGTGCTGTATCCTGGTGGCAGCTGCTTGGCTGCCCCGAACACAAACATTTCCATCACTCTGGTTTAACACCTGAATGAATCCATCTCGTGCTGGTTGTGAAACATGTTAAAATAGTTGAGGGGAAGTTGTGATTCCAGCAGGCTCTGCTCATACTATTGGCTATAACCCTAATAAATTGAATGGTGACTCAGTGAGATTTGCTACAGAAAGTGTCAGAAGGTTCATCATTAGGAAGAAATTCTGCCCTGGCACAGGGTGCCCAGAGAACCTGTGGCTGCCCCATCCCTGGAAGTGCTCAAGGCCAGGTTGGACAGGGCTTGGAGCAACCTGGGATCGTGGAAAGTGTCCCTGACAATAACAGTATGGAATAGGATGGTCTTGAAGGCCCCTTCCAAACCAAACCATTCTGGAATCCTGTACCGTGTGCTGCAGGAGCTGGGCACTGCCACCCATGGGCTGGGCACAAACCAGCAGGAAAAGTGTGACCAATTCCCAAATACCCAGCAAGTGCCTGGTGTTTGCAAGTGAGATTTCTTTATCCCAAGTCCAAGTGG
Organism: Edolisoma coerulescens; assembly: GCA_013397115.1. Taxonomy (NCBI): domain Eukaryota; kingdom Metazoa; phylum Chordata; class Aves; order Passeriformes; family Campephagidae; genus Edolisoma; species Edolisoma coerulescens. The sequence continues at coordinate 123,352 of VWZW01003549.1, read as the reverse complement.
TGATTGGACAGTAGCTTGGAACCAGCGTGCACATTATCTCATAGTGAGGGAAGACAAATAAATTACAACTTGGAAGCCCCGAGTGGGATCAGTGATCCACCTTAGGAAAATATTTTGGTTTCTGTTTATAAGTCAGCTGGGTTGTGAAATGTTTCATCTGGGAAAGGTGATATGAGACCAGAGAAATATTTGCTCTTATAATACAAAAAATATTCCAGTTTCTCTCTTAATGGGTTGTTAGTGATACAAACCAAATTTCACGGAGCCTCGGTGCTCAGCTGCTTCCCCACAGATGCTCTGCCCTCAGCTCTCTCCTGGCTGACAAGACACTGCCCATTATCTCTCCTTGTTTGTGGACACTTCTCAGGCTGCAAATTACTCATAAAGAAGAACTGACCCAAAGCCCAGCAGAATTCTGTGTCTCTGGCAGATTGGGCGTGCTGTGTGGAGGATGCTGAGGATACCAGGGCAGGGTTTGGGCACGGAGCCACATCCCTCCCTGCTGTGCAGCTCCATCCAGCTGGGGTTGGGATGGGGAAGCCTTCACCCCTCCTTTGCAGCAGGTTTCAAATCCAGTATCCCCAGCATGGAGCTGCAGATGAACTGCACCCACGATGAACTTGGCCTTTCCACACTCTCTGTTGCTGTTACACAAGAAGGAGTCTCCTGTTACAATTGGAGTGATATACTAGGACATAGCACGGTTCCAATGTTTTTTCAACGCTAAGATCTTTTTTAATTCAAATGAAACAATCAGAATTAAATTCCTTGGCTCACACAGTCACCACTAAGGCTCAAGCAAGATGACAAATCCACGCTTGTGTCTCGAAGCGTAACGTAAGATCTTGGTTATCCCGAAAACCCCGATGAGTTGTCAGATCTTTCCTTACTTGTGGGTAAATATGAGCCTTTTCTAATCCATTATGGGTCCTTTGTACATGTGTATATAGAAATGCATTTGCACATGCCACGAGATTGATAATAAGCAAGATAAATCTGTTTTCTTAAGGGAAGTAATATATTATTCCAGCCCCTGCAGTGGAATTGGCATATTTCTACCTCGTTAAGACAGGGTAGGCCTGCAAACCTCTTCCCAAGAGTTCAGAAATGACTTGGCATATAAAGAAATAAGAATCATTATGTGGTGTCACAGAAATACCAGATGTATCCTTCCTGCATCTCACACAGCGTTTTCCCCACCAAAGCCAACTCAAAAGGCTTCAGCATCCTAAAATCGCCGCTTTTATTCGGAGGAGAAGTCAAACAAAATAAAGGCTCGTCTGAAAAAGCCTCCACTGAGATTTAATGGAATTCATTGTGTGTTTAAATTTCCTAGGCATTGTTGAAAATCTCAATAATCATCTTATTGTAAGCTTAGCTAAGTCGTAGATCTTCAGAGAGTGGGAAATTTTACTAGGAGTAAAAAAAAAAAAAGTCACTGGATTTTCTAATTTTAACCAGGACTGAGAATTATGTGAATACCACAAGAAAACATTTCCAACCTTGCAAAAACTAAAAAGTGCTGAAGATCTTTTGTGAATCCTTTTTTAATGAAATTTCCAGACCTGGAGGTTGAAAGAACATCAGGTGAAGTTTTTCTGCCGTGCAGATTCGTACCTGGTAACTCACCCCCAGCCCGGCTTGTGCAGAGCCCTGGGTTCTTCAGGACACTCTGCTTTATGCTAGGATTAAATATAAAGAAATGTTAATCTCTGAGGGGGCTTGGGGCTGGTTGTAGCATTCCTGATTTTTTCCAGGCGTTCTGATTCTGTGAAGTGTTAAAATATGCACGAATCTTGCTGTTCAAGGAGGAGGAGGAAAGTTTTTTCTTGGAAATTAATTTTATTACAAAGGGATATTTTGTTTTCAAAATCATAATAGCATCCAGTTATACTGTAGATTCCATCTCTTTTTGCTTTTAGACAGCAAAATAAAGGGCATCCAGGATTGGGAAAATACGCTCAGCTGATTTTTCAGTGTGCTGTGCTCCTCAGGCTGTGAATGAGCTGCACCTTCTCTGTGGGTGCAACCTGTGGCAGCACCCACCTGTGCCCCAGCCCCTGTGTTGCTCTTTAAGACAAGCTGCCAAAGCCTCGTGCTTCTGGTAGTGCAAAACCACAGCAGAAATTTCCCCGTTGACGCCGAGCGCGCATTTTGTTGCGTTTTCTCTCTTGAAGTCCTGCTTTGGATGGCTGTCACATCCTGCCTCCAGTTTTTAAACCATCCCGTGTCCTTCCACTGACCTCCATGCCTTGGGGAAGCCGGGAGCTCAGCAAGGGCTGGAGGAGCTCTTGGCAGTGCTGGGGGGCTCTGGGGGGCTCCGTTCAGCTTTTGGGGTCGCGGGGCTGGGGCGGCACTGGGGCCCCACGTTTGGTGGCCAGGTGTGCTGCCAGCAGGAATCTGCAGTTGGATGGCATCTGACAGGCACTGGGAGCATTCAAGGCAAAGGCAGGGTTTAATAAATACACTTAATCATTTATGTTTTGACCTTAGCCCAGACTCGTACTCAGACACAGAAAGCGGAGAGTTGGAAACGCACTTTGTCAAGGCTCCTTTGGCAAAGCAGGGCAGCCCCGCTCTGAGGAAAGGCAGATCCTTCAGAAAGGAGAGTAAAAGGTCAGGACTAATCCAAAAGGACAAGCAGTGTATGTCTGTGTGTATATTGGGTTTCACATATGAAATCCAGTCATGATAAATCTGATGGCTTTAGAAACATCTACTTTGATTAATGAAAACATAGTTCCCATAGACCATGGGTTTCATACTTCAAAGTTCCCCTGGATTTAGGACCTTAGGTTTTGCTTATTCATATAACATGCAGGAAACTATTTTTAAATGAATAAGGGAGTTTAAAAAAAAAAAAAATTTAAAAGGCAAATGTTTCAACATCGGTGGTACAGATAGGCTGGATAATAAGGAGCAAAATTAACAAACAACAGACATTTTATTATGCATTTTACAATAATGTTTACATTCTTTTCTCTATATTTGTTTTTCCTTGAAAAGATTTATGTATTTATAAAAATATCTCACTGCTCCAGCTCTGAAAATTGCAGCCTTGCTCGCATTTGAAAGCCTTCAAGGACGGCTGTGATGGCTGGCTGTGCTCCTGATCGTCCCAAATGCTTCTCCTGAGCCCCTGGTTAACCCCTTGTGCAGGAGCGGAGGAGACCGAGTTTGTCGGGATGTGGGGAGGAGCAGGAGGGGGGGATGGTCCCTAAGGACCTGCACAGTGATCCTGGACATTGCCATCATTGTGTCCTGAGTTTGTGGCCACATGGGACATGGGCAGTGGTTGGGCAACCTCCTTCCCAACCGTCCATGGAGCTGCTGGGCACGGGGGCTGCCGAGGCCGCTCCGCTCCTCCCGTCAGCTTCGTGTCTGCTCCAAACTCATTTAGAAATCCTGACAGGAGGAATAAACAGCGGTTTTGTTTACAAGTCCGTGGTGCTGAGGAGGGACGAGCAACCTCTCGGCCTCACTCAGCCAAGAGTTCAAAGGGATTTGGAAGTGTTGGTTGCCTGTGGGACTGGGTACCCCGGCTGAAGGCTCCATTAATTAAATGCACTCACAGGATGCAGAGCTGGTGAGTAATGTCCTGTTTATAGCAGAACTGTGAGCGGTTCTGGAAAAAAAGAGACTCTGTGGGAGGGAAGATGACAGGGAGCAGAGTCACTCCAAAGGCTGTGGCTCCTGCCGTGGTTTCCAAAGGCAACAATTAACACTCACACCTTGGTGTAACAGATTCTGTCCCAGGCAAGCTGATGTGCCATGGGAGAGCGGGGTGGCAGCATGTGAGCCATGCACAGGAGGGGATCAGCAGCACGTGCCTGAGCATGGACACTGCAGATCCAGGGCAGGCTGGGGGATATTGCTTCTCCACACTCAAAGAAGGAATTTGCCCGGATTCCCCCTTCAAGTGCTGAGAGCGGCCGCTTTGTGGCATTCCCTCTGGAATCACAAAGTTATGGCCTGGAAGGGAATTGGCAGAGGCTGTAGGAAAGTTCAACCTTTAGTGTTTAAACACGGGGTATGTTACAGTTTGAGTCACTGCTTCGGGCGAGGAGTTTCCGTGCGCTGGTTCCTCGCACGCCCGTGGGGTTCTCGCTCCCGGCCGAGGCGTTTCTGGGCGGCTCCCTGTGGTCACCAGCGTGACCAGTGCCAGGAGGGTCAGGACTCCCTTCAGAGTCCACTCCTGCCCCTGAAAAGGCCAGGAGGAGCAGGAGAGGTGATGGGCAACCCTTCTGTCCCTCTTGGTTGCACCTCAGGGTCCAACATCACGCGGGGTCAAGCGCCATCGCGTTGATCAGGATGCATCTTTTATCAATTAAAATTGATTAATTTTAAGGCAGGTCGTTTCCCCTCCTCTTCACTCTGCTGTTTTTGCTCACACGTATGTTGCAATATGCAAGGTGAGGCTCAAAACTGTCAAGCTCTTTAATAGAACCATTACTGTATTTTTGGAGAATGTTCTCTTTTTGATTTACTGTTCCTTAGAAGACAGGAAATGGAGCTACTTGATTTCATATTTTAAACAAAGCTGTCCAGAGGTTTAATGAAAAAAATTTCCCCTGGCTTTCGAATTAAAGAGCTATGGTGAAAGATTTAGCTTAGCTATTTTGACTTAGAAAAATAACACAGTCAAAGCATTAAAACATTTTGTAAAAATACTTTTTACCACTAGATTTTTTTTTCAGAGAAGAAAAGAAGGTTCTCTGGTTTTCTTGCTCTTGGTTGGTGGGGCTGTGAAATGAAAGGACATTTCCAAGGTTTAGGGAGTTGGGTTTTTTCCTCTCTTCTCTAGAATTTATTTTGCTTTTATATTAAAAGCCTTGAAACAATTGCAATGCTAAAGATAAACTCTGTGTGTCTAAGCAAGGTAATTTGGTGTGAGTAATGACAGAAGCCTTTGCCATTAATAAAATGCAAGAAATGTTAAGCAGAAAGATGGGGACCTGATTCTGCTCCATCAGCAGTGTCAAGAGAAAAGGGTGGTGCTCCTTGGGAGGCAAATTTCTGTGGAAGGAGAGAAGTCAGAGATTGTTTTCGGGCAAAAATTAAAGTTTGAATAGGCAAATTCTGTGTGTGGAGCAGAATTAGCTCAGAGCATTTGAGGCTGGAATTGCAAAACAAAGCACTTTTGACCTATGTGGTCAAGCCAAGGGTCTTGCTCGTTCCATTTGGGTAGATATGGGGTTGATGTGGGGTTCTGGGATGATGCTTGGACATCACACAGGGGTGGCTGATGGTCTTCATGCCCACCCAGTTTCATATTCAATAAATAAAAGCGAAGTGAGTGCTCTGCTGGCTTGAAAGCACGGTGCAATAGGATGAAATATTGACACAATTTTAAGTCATTAAGATTTTTTTTCGGTGATTTAATGAGATTTCACCAGGATTTCACTAGTAATTGCTCGATTCACTTACTGCCTACTTTGCTCACTCTTGAGCTGTTCCTAAATGAATTGCTCCTTTTAGGTGGAACCTGTTCCCCAGCCAAAGCTGGATCCGGGCCGGGGGGACAGGGGGAAGTCTGGGCTTCACACGTCAGGGGCTGCTATTGGTGGCTGTCAGTAGGGTTTCAGCGGGCTGTCAGCCTGCCTCCCCTCAGCAATCCCTGGAATGAGCAGGAGCTTTCTCAGCCCTTTGGTTCTGTGGTCACGTTCTGGCTTTGGTGATTCTGAGGGCAGGACGCTCCACCGAGGTTTATTTGTAAACTCCTCGCTGGCCGGTGATGGGGAATTCGATACCTTATCAAGTGAGATACTGGGATTGAAAAGGGGAGAGCCAGGCAGCCAGAAGGAGAGATTACAATATAATAAATAGCAGAGATAGGGTGAGCTGCTATCAGTGGAAGTTTAATGCCATTAGCCCGTGCACCGTGGGGAATGATGTACGTGGGGAATGATGTGGGCAGGGCAGAGCACCCAGAGGCTCCTGGGAGCAGCCAGCCCATTGCCATGTCACACACTCCAGAGTCACTTCCCAAGGTGTAAAAATACCCAGAACTTAATTCTGCCTTGAAAAAATTATTTAATTATTTTACTCTGATACTTGTGCTGTCTGCTGATGCACCGGCAAGACCAACAGGAAGGTCTGTGACAATTAATCTTGTTTTCCTGAAACAGTTTTGTTTTATATTAGAGAGGGACAGAGCCAGGGATTTACAGGAGGAAAGGACTTGCCTGCTCAAGCAAGGTCCCCTTTTCTACCCCCATGTCCTGAATAACCTCAGTCACACTCTGCGTGTTTAGCTTTACCTGGAACCCATTTTATCAATGTCTGTGTTGAAATAAGGGGGAATTTGTGGGTTCCACTGCAGCACAGAGCAGATGATGGTGCAAGGACCTCCCCTGCCTGTTACAGGCCGTGATCACCCACGGGCTGCAGTGGTGGCTGCTGAATCCCAGCTGGATGTCTGGATATCAATGGTCTTACCAGATGTGCGCTGCTACCATGGAGAAGGAGTGGAAAGGGAGGAGAGATAAAACTCCAGCTTCCCCAGCCCTACAGTTCTTTTTACAAGCAAACTTTCAGTGCAGTTAATCCCTCTAACCTGCATTTGCATTAACACTTGCAGCCTCACATGTTGCTGCTAAGAAGTTTTGGCAGCTCCTGGCCCTGATTGCAGAGGTAACGCTGCACTTGTCTCCTTTGCTCTCACTCAAGTATCTCAGGAGCCAGAGCCCAGCGCTCCATGAAGTTTCTCCCTGTACACACAAGCAGGCATCTTGGCAGAGCTTCAAAAGCCATTTGCCTTATTATTCATATGTCTGCTTATAGGAGCAGAAATGCTCCCATTTCTCACTTTTGGAATAAGGGCTGACACCAGGAAAGAAGAGATTTCTCATCTCTGCCACAGCCCTGCAAACCTGTGGGAGCCCCCATCATGTCCCCGCTGCTTCCCTGAGGTTTGGGAAGCAGGTTTCAAAGTCCCCCTGATTACTCTCAGGGTACGTGAACAGCTCTGTCAAAAACAACTGAAGTCTGTGGGGTCTCAGGGTTGCATGAAACTGTAGAAGGATGGCTTGGGAAAAAAAAGCTTCTAAAAAACCCCCAAATTTTGCTTTTCCTCCTGCCTTTAGGAGAGCTGACATCATGAAAATGTTGTAGAGATTTAAACATCAAAATTACTTCGCCTCCTCCCTGTATTTTCTCAAACAAGCTTCAAGAACCCTCGCTTTAAAACAAATTAGTGGACTGGAGCAACCTTATAAATCCAAAGAGCCATTAAAAGTTGAAATATTTGGTCATTCCTCCTCTCGGTTTAAACTGGGATTCATCCAGAGTTCAAGTGCATGTCTCACACGAGAGCCACGGTCCCATTTTGTAGAGGTCCCTTTTAGTGTTGATGGTTTTCTAGTGCCAGGAATCCACTCGGCAGCCGGGCCGAGGAGATAAATCAACGCCGTGCGCGCCGATGAAATTCAGGAGCCAGAAGTCACCATTGCAGCCCATATAAATCCCTGAATGCCAGCCCTGGTGCTTTTGTCCGTGCCATTAGAGCTCAGAATTATCTGCCCCTCTTTGCTGATGTATGGATTAACCGGCTGGCCGAGTGTTTACCAACGGTTATCACCCGGTACTTTGGACGTTATCAGAGGAAGGGCCGCCTGCCGCGGGGCTTGGTCTCTCACCCTTTCTATTACCACCTGTCAGTGGCAGGGAGTGTGCTGTGAAGCTGTACAGTCACAGACTACAAGTGTAGATAGTTTCTGACGGCTGATCAAAGGGGAAAACCAAAGGCCTGATAACAAGGACGTGTTTCGTGTACTTTTAACTTTGAGAAACATTGGCATTTGCATTTTTTCCCCTCGGTAGGCTGGCAGAAACCAGGCACAATAAACGCTGCATATTCAGTTACCTAATAGTGGAGTAAATGGTATGTGCTTGAAGCAACAAAGCATAACTGTAATCTAGTTCCAAGTGGGAATGATTTAAGTAAGCCTTCGCAGAAGACTTGCTGTATAATAAAGGAGAATAATTTTCATTTGTACTTTGAAGTGATCCTGAATTCAGAATCTAATCTTTGCATTCGGCAGAACATCATACCCTGCTGTGGATGAGGTAATAACTGCAAGTCAAGGAATTATTTGAAGTATCTTTTGTAGGTACGTGCACTCCCTCACAAGAGCCAGAGTCTTCAGTAGGCGCTGCTGGTGAAAGAGTCTCTGTTAGAGCACATTTTGATCTAAAACTTCCCAGTGCAGGAGCAGAGAAAACCCAAAGATATCCCAGACTGAGGGAAGGGATCCATTGGTTCCTTCGTTAGACACGAGGCAGCTCTGCCCCGCTGCTGCACTTCTCTGTTCCAGAGCAAGAAAGGGATTTTAGCTAAAATTTCTGCCTATTAGCAAAAACAAAATAATTTGATTGTTTCCATTGTCCAAGATGAGGAGGGGGAAGAAGGATCTCAGCAGCAGCCCAGTGGAAGACTAGCCAACTTTAAAAGTAATTTCTAATTGCCAAGCATAAAAATATATATGTCATTCCCATTTGTGTTGCTGTGCTGCTTTCCTGACTCTCACCAGTGTGAGACTAGAATTGAGTCTGTATTTTAATTTAACCATTTTTCTTCCAGCTGCTTGGTCAGAGCTGGTCCATACTTAGGGCTCTGCTGTGCTGTGCTGGTAACACAAAACATTTTAACTCCTGTGCTAAAAATCAGCTTTTCAGGCACCCAGAATGCAACACACACGGAAGGAGGTTGGTGCCAGCGTGTCCCACACGTGTCCCGTTTGTCTGTTGAAGGTGCCTTCGACCGGAGCGTGACCTTGCTGGAGGTGTGTGGGAGCTGGCCCGAGAACTTCGGTCTGCGCCACATGTCCTCCATGGAGCACAGCGAGGAGGGGCTGCGGGAGCGCCTGGCCGACGCGATGTGCGAATCCCCCAGCAGGGACATGGTGGGATCAGGAACAGGTACAAAGAAGAGGTGTGATCAGAGATCACGTACATCTCACCCAATGGTGATTNCTCTCTCTCTCTCTCTCTGGTTAACTGGCTTTTGTGGGGATCTCAGTGGGGTGGAAGTCGTTTATAAAAAGGAATTAGTGGTAGATCACATAGACATGGTCTGAGATATTGGCACATGAAGCTTCCTTATGACATACCTGGGACGAGGGCTCTCCTCCCTCCCCTTCCTGCCAGCTCAGGAGCATCCTTGTGCAGATTGCTGCCCTTGCCCACCCTGCTCCAAACAATGCCATGATCGCACATATCCTCATTTTGTGTCCTGAATAGAGCCACTGTGAAGCGCTGGTTCTGTAATCCAAATTAATCCATCTTCATCAGTGTCCATTATATTGATAAATTGTATCATCTGTTTAAGTGAATGGAAGGGCACATCAGAGATTAGGCTGTCAGAAGGGGCCCCGTGCTAGGAGGTGCTCAGAAATTACAGCGCAGTTACCGCGGGTTTATTGTCTCCATTCATCTCGACCTGTCCCAAAAAACACCTCCAGTAAAAACTCCTCATAGCGATGGTGGCTCCTAACATCAGCTGCCAACTCACTTGTCACTCTCCTGGCAGCTTGCCTGGGGAGGCGGAAGAGGAGAAAGTCTAGCAGAAAGGTGTGGGAATGCCAACCTATGGATCTTTCAGGAAGAGCCGGAGCTGTCTCTTCCTTTTGCTCTTGCCCTCGTGTATCACTGAGGGTCTTGTGCTGCTCTGAGCTCTCCCTGCTCCTCGAGAAGTCTCTCCCATCAGGGCTCATCCCACTTTGCTCACTGTTGAGCAGGTACCAAACTGCAGCAGCTTCCCACAGCCTGGAGGAGGAGGATGCAGAGGATTTTAGCCCTTGTCTGTAGGTACAGGCAGCAGTAACCAGGCTGAGCAGTGCAGAAACACCTTCATAACCCAGCTGGTCACCTTCCCAGCTGTCCTCCCTCTGATTTCCATCTTGAGAGGGATGAAATCCAAGGATGGGTTAAGATTTGGTGTTAACAGAAGGAGTTGGTTGAACACTAAGTGTGGGTCTGCTGCAGATCTGGTGCAAATCCTCACCAGCTTTTTGCCTTGGACAAGACACTTCACGTGTCCATGACTCCAGAGCTCCATCAGTGCAGTGAAGACAGAGATGCCTCACATTGCTGGTGTGACTTCAATCAGCTCATGTCTGTAAAGGGCTGGGAAGGTGGAAAAAGCAGGCTGTGAAAATAGAGAAAGGCACATATTTCATCACTTCCTGACCCATGCTGTGATCAGTGTGAACTTTGGGAGGGTATCCACTGCTGATAATGGGTCAGCACCCCTCAGGCTGTGTATGGAAGGGGAAAGGTGAGGGGAATACCTCCTCTGAAAGCTGAAGCCTTCCAGATGTGCCAGGTTAGGGTGACTGACTGCCCTGGAGACTTGACAGTGTACTATATTGTAAACCAAGAACTCTGTCAGAGACAGAGCTCTGTATTTCCCTTCCATTTTCACCAAATCCAGCTGATGGCAGCGAGTGCCAACTTCTTTGGCATGAGATGAGGCTCGCAGTACTGCAGGTGTAAAAGGAGAAAGGAGCTGTTTATAGAGATGCCGTCACTGAGTTAATATTCATCCAGAGAGATTTCTCCCAGCTCTTGCTCCAGACCCATAAATCTCCCTAATGAGTGTAAGATAGATGCCATCTCAGAGCAGCGATTGTACGCAGCAATAATGAGTAACATGAGCACTGACCCAACTCACCCCATCCCACCACCCTCCTCTCCCTGTCGTTAACACTCTGTGTTTCCCCGCCTGTCGTGGGATTCTCTCCACCACTAACACACTTTATTCTCAGGATTTGGGCATGTGGTGACTCAGAGCAGCAGAGAAAACCCGGTGATAAGACGGTGAACTCCCGTGCCCTTTCCACTTCCATCCCCTAACAGCTCTTGAGCTGTTCCTCTTTACCAGACAGGCAGGAAAAGTTCTCTCCTGCTCAGATGTACCTGGAGAGCTGCTCTTGCCGAGGGAGTGGACTGGAGCTGGCTGCCAGCACCATTCCTCAGGCTGGGGAGCACAGGGAAGGGCTCACATCTGTCTGCAGCTTAATAAATGGGCAGAGATAAGTGTGGAGCTGCATTACCCTCACTTCAAAAAAGAGGTGTCTTTGTTGGCTCGTAACAAGTAGGAGAGTTTTCACTTCCCCCAAACCACTTACATCGTAACCAAGCTCAGCTGAACTGAATTATCTTTGAAAAAACTCAGTTTTCTTCCTTGGGTTCTCTGCTGCCCACTCATCACAGTGAAATGACAGCAAAGAGTTCAGCAGAAGAGGACACTGGAGGTTTGTTTGGTGGTAGTTGATTTCTGTCTTGCTGCTGCTTTCAAAACCAGTGTTTATATTTCTGCATTGGACTCAAAATTGTGGAATTTATAATCCTTTAAATAATCCTAAAATAACTTACTTTAATTTATTTATGCCTTTATGTTACACGTGCTTTAACCCCTGTTTGTGCTCCTTGGATTCTCTTCAGTCCTTAAATAGATTTTGCAGAGATTTAACAAAACTTGCGAAGTCTTACTCAAACTTCAGCACAAATTAATGAACGTTTCTAACTGGGAATGTGAAGATTCGTGCATGTGCAGTACTGGGGTCCCATGTGTGGACAAAAACTGGGCAGTAGGGTGGACAGTACTGAGACTTTGTCAAGTGCTCCACTGGTCCTGACATGCACTTAATGGCAAGAGATAAATAGATTCTTTTAATGCCTTAACTGTTAGGGCATAGCTGACACGTAGGTTTATATAGAAATCAGGGCTGATAGGCTGCAGTGGTGTGGAGGAAGTGTGTGCTCGTGGTGCACAGACCACTTTGGGGAGCTGATATTCCCAGAATCTTTGTTTTGTACCTGCCCAGTTGCCTTGCAGAGCAGGGATGGCAACACTAACCCTGGCTCTGGCTACTGGCAGAGGCAGAAAGTGACCCAGAGATTGGTCATACCACAACCATCAAACTGGAGGGTGCTAAAAACATGAGGAATAATCTGGCATTTGCAGGGAAGGGGGATTAGGTGGGGCTTTTCCACCTCCGACTCCGACTGGGTGCCAAGGGCTGTCGGACAGTGGGTGGGAGAAGAACCAGGTCTGGAAAATGACCCCCCCAAAAATCTCCTTTCCTTGGGACCTAAATGATAACTCCAGCTGTCCAGCTAGTTGGCTTGATTGGGAAACCAGCTTTTCCCCTTGTTATCCAATTATTCAGACGACCCATGGCTATCTGAAGTGGAGTCTGCTGTACATAAGCTGTCAGCCCAGATACACATTTAACTCCAAGGAAGGCGTAAATTGGCAAAGATGCAAAAAGATGGTTTTTGCTGTTTCAGTTTCTGTCAAGCTCTCACTGAAAAGAAGAAATTATGAAAGTCTAGACATAAATGTTAGTGGTCAGTGCCCTCTTTTGCTTGCAAAGCTTTGTTTTCAAGCAGCTACAATATTTACATTTGCAGTGCAGTTCCTAAGTGTGTGCTGGAGCTTCATATTGCATTCCCCCTAAAAAAAACCACCCTAGGACTGTGATTTATGAAACTCTGCTTCAAACAAATATCTCTGACAGGATTCCACTCAAACTGGACAGGAAGAAATTGCCAGCCTAGGCTAGAAATCTTTCCCTCCAAAGATACCATAATTAGCAAATCCTCTGATTCACCTATTCCCTCAGCAGGTACATTTTTTAAGCTTTCCAAAATATTTTGCTCACTTCTAGGCTTAATATTTCAAATCAGCCTATAACAGGGGAGCAAGCCATTGCAGCTTGAGCAACAGGATGTTTTTGGAAATGCATCTTTCTTCCAAAACTCCTGCAAACCTCCCAGTCTGTCAGCTCTAACCCGCGGGAAGCCCGTGGCACAGAGAGGAGCACCCCTGGCCCTCGGAGGAAACCGTCTGGATTCCTTCCAAATTTCATGAACAAACTCATAATGCGCTGAAGGAAGCTCATATGTTGAAGCAAACTCTTTAACCTGATTAATGGGATGTAAGTAAGTGGAGCTAATTAGATGTGCTGTTAGGGAATGGCCTGGAGGAAAGCCGGGATCGGGGCTCCGGGCGCTTTGGATCCTGGTCCCCAGCCAGAGCCGTGGGGTTACCCCAGCCCGAGCCTAACTTGGGTCTGGACACCTCTGAGCTTTGCAGGGGGATGGTTTTGAAATCTTCCTGTGAAATTTGGGGGTTGGAGAAGGGAAGTCACACGTTTCTTGGTGTGCCTGGCTGAGGTGGGAAGCGGAGGGAGGAGAGCAAGCCAGTGGCTCCATGCAAGGACCATCCTTCCTGGGGTTTTTTCCAGAGGAGAAAATATCCATGCTCACAAGCTGTGTTCAAAGATCAGCAGCCACCTGGACACAGATGTACCTGTGCATTTAGTTTCAGGAACAGGATTAGCCCTTTATTGAGTCAGAGCTGTCAGTGGTACCTTCCCCTCCCACTCTCCTTCCCTCCCTCCCTTCTTTCCTTTCTTCCTTTCTTCCTCTTCCTTTTAATTTTTCCAAGGCAATTTTCCCCTTCTCTCTCCTCAGTTGGTTTTTATCCTAACTGAGACATGGGCTATAGGAACACAGAGCAAATTATTTTCCCCCTGAAGAGCATTTCTGCCAGGAGATTTCTGCATAGGTTCAGTGCAAAACCAGCTTGGGCAGCAAACCCACTGGTGGATCAAATAACATCGATGCTAAAAGCAGCCTTTGAACTTTCAGAATATTCATCCCAGGGTCAGAGATTAAATTACCCCCTCCAATAAGTCTGAGAGCTCAGTGCACTTCTTCCTACAAAAGGTTTCTTTGGGTGGGCCTGGTTGAAAAGAAAGGAAAATTCAGGCTCTTTAGGAGCCACCATTTCTGAAGTGCTGCATAAGAGGAGCGTTGGCCTTGCACACGTTTTGGGATATCAAGCACTTCAGTGTGGGTTTCTTGCTGTCTCCTGTCCAAGGGTGTCCCTGAGCAGCCCCATCCCACAGCCCTGGGCAGGCCCAACAAGGGCATTTTTAATTTCCCAGTAATTTCCCTTGTCTCCAAATCCAATCTTGCCACCAGCCCTGGGAGTTTTTACTGGAATTTCTTCCAGGTCATGCATTATTTAAGGAGGAGGGGGTGTGAATGCTGATACCATGAATATTTCTGGTGTGAATTCAGGTTCATGGCTGTTTATTGAAAAATTCTAAAGGGAGCATTGCTGCCACAAGACAACTCTGACCTTCTGCCATTTGATAACAACTTGATCAACTGCATTTGCTTATTATCAATTGTGGTGTGGGGAGATTCCTTTTCTTTTTCTTCTTCTTAAATCAAGGCATTTTTTTTAAGAAATATTTTATTTTTGATACAGACACAGCCGGTGAAGTAGCAGTAAAAAACATCACCACAAAGAGGCACATGGCTTTGAAATGTTTTGGTATGTAACATAACTGTATTGTTATCAGGTCTTAACTTTTGCACAAAGAGTATTTTCCCTTGTTCTAAAAGCAAACCCTCTCTCAGCTTTCCAAGAGCCACATACCTAACGTGGCCATTGGGGGACAAACCAAAAAATATCAAAGTGTCTCAAGTCATCTCACAAATAACATTGTTCTGTTGCTCTCCTTAAATGAACAAGAGTTCCTTTGATTTTTTTTTTTTTTTTAAGTCAAATTTAGGATTCTGCTGTTCAGAGCAGAGAGGTCACAAGGCCCTAATGTATTTAGCATTGACTGCCCTCTCTTGTAGTGCGTCTATTAGTCAGTAATTTGATTTGTACCTATTCATTTGCAGTCCCTGCAGGAGCTCTGAGCTGGCCCCAAGTATAATTGGTGCTGTCTCTATTTTTACATCATTAGATTAGCCCCGACTCCTGGCCACTTGTTGTCTGCGCTTGTCTGTCCATTTATACAACCTAATGTAACACAAAATTCATTACTGATCACATTACTTTCAACTCTGAAGCCAGCTTTGTGATAAACATTTTGTTAACCCTTCCCTGCCAGCGCACAGACCTGGGGGATAAATGCACTTTCCCTTGGCAGGAAAAATCAATATCATAATAAAACAAAGTGCAGTCACATTTCTGGATTTGTCATTCCTCCCGGAGAAAGAAATGGGGAGGAACATATAGGAGATGACTAAATGGTGTCTGCATCCAGGCATCTCACTCTGCTCGATATGAAATGAGCTCAGCAGTGTCCTTTCTCCTGGAATATAAAGAAGTGACACGAGATAGGGCCAGCACTCAATTTAAAACTTAATTTCTTACTCATTGTTCTGCAAGTGTTTTAGCTCTTCTGGTCAGGCTGTAATCAGGTTATGACATTATTGGAACTGGACATTTTTCTTCCAGTGCTTTGTCTCAAAAGCAGTGAACAGAGACACAGTTCCCTTTTTCCTTGGAGATTTGTTGCTGTGTTGGGTTTTTTTTTTTTGTTTGCTTGGGGCTGTGGTTTTTCCTCCTAATGATTAAGCAAATTAACTGCAGCACTCCAGAATTTCACAGGAAAATTCAAAGCTCTGTCCTGTCTAGCTTGGCTTTGCTCACATTTGATTGTCTGCTGAGTCCCTCCTAAAGCATGAAGCTGTTTGCATCCCTGCGGCTTCTGCTGTTGATTGCAGGGGGAACAAGAGGAGAGCCATGGTAGGTATTGCAGGCAGGGCTGAGCATCCTCCCAGCTCTGCCTGCAGCATCCTGCCCAGGAGGTGATTCCTGCTACCCAAATGTATTTTGGTGCACGCAAAAGCTGTTGGGTTTTTAACAGGTTTTCTGAATTCATTTTCTGTTTGTACAGCTTGGCTTGGAAATCTGTTATTTTGGGTTTTCTAAATATTTAGAAATATTTCTCAGTGTTTATTAAATCTTGCCTTTAAAAGTCCGAGGCCTGAAGCCTGCCCCACACCGAGTGGTCCCACACTGGGAAGGGGGCAGGAGACAACAGGATTTTTCCATCTGTAATTCCTATAATTACCTTGTCGTTCCTTTTAGGAGTCTTTCTGTGGTGTTTTTGTGTAGGATATGACTTATGGCAAGCATATCTCTCTCAGTAAGTGTGAGAGCCCTCGTCTCCCAGCATTTGAACCAGCACTGGTATTTTTACAGCTGTTTTGTGAGCCAAAACCTCTTGCAGCTGCTGAGGTGGTGGCAGAATAAAGACAAGACAGTTCCTGTCCCTCCTCCCAAGCCCAGCAGCCCCAGAGAGCCATTGAGTATTTGCTGATTTTTGGGATGTGCAGCACAGACCATCACAAAGCCCTCATAAACTACATTGCCCTCTCCAGGGGAGATGGGAGAGGAGGCTGTGGAATGGAAACCCGTTTGTGCAATAAATTGTTAAGCAGTCAAACTATTAAATGAACACTTGTTAGAGAGGTGGGATGGAGGGTGAGTCACCAAACAGCAAAATCCACATCAACACAGCAAAGCCTCTGCAGCAAATGGAAAGTCAAGAGCCAAAGCAATGCAAAGGTTGCAGTGTGAGCCAACCCTCTGGTCCTGCAGCTTCCAGTCCTCTCAGCCCCTCTTCCACCACATGATCTGCTCCTGGTGCTTTGGCACAGCAGGCACAGCTCCTCTGGGGAGCTCCAAAGTGCCACCTCTGCCAGCTCCAGGTCCTTCTCCCTTCGGATGCTGTATCATTCCCTGTCCTTGTGTTGTGGCCTGCAGCTGTGCCCTCACCTCCCATCACCCCTGCACCTTTCTCTAACAGAATATCCCAGAAAGAGTCACCTGATTCTCCCAATAATCCTTCCTTGCTCTCCGTGGGTGGAGTCTGGGAGCATCAGGCCCTGCTGGACAGTGATGGTGTTGGATTTTTGATGTTCATGGTGTGCCTTAGGGGTATGGTCAGGATGAAAGAGAGGGCCAGGGAAACAGATAAACAAACCCAACAGGGATTTTGGATGGGGGAGGATCTCAGTGATCAGTAGAGACTCCCTGGAGCATCCCCATGGGATCAGCTCCAGTGGCTGCCCCCAGAGGAAGGAGGGTTGTGGCCAGGTCCCTGGCAATGCTGGGAACACTTAGTCCTCCTTGAAGTATATATCCTAATTTGTGGTATGAAAAGATTAGCTTTCCTTCCATTCCTAGCCTGCTGTCTCCCCACCATGGATAATACATAAAACAGTAGACTTTTATTCATTAACATTTATGGGAAAATGTTAATATTAAACTGTAAGTGAAAAGCCCCATCTTATTGAATTCTTCTGCTGTGTTATTGGGAGCCTAATTTCATTTTGCATTTAAATAAAAACCAGATGACGTTCAGGACGGTCAGGCAAGCATTCTGTAAGTGAGAATTTATCTTGCAATCTGGGTAAACAATGTCTCATCATTTAACAGTTATTATAAATAATGGGGTTTTAAGCACTTTGCTGGGAGTTCGTATTGGCTCCACACGGGTTGCACTGAGGGAGAGAGAATTTCAGTGACATCTTCCAGGCATCCGGTGAGGAGGAATCATATCCTGAGCTCACTTCTCAAGCTGCAGCAGTTTTCATCCTCCTCTGGTTATTATTGCTCAATATTGTGTGCACCATCCGTGGACCAAAAAAACGAAGAGGAAGGAAAATGACAAATTGGTTGGAAGCATTTTGAAAATGAAGAAACCCTGTTTGCAGCTTCCCCACGAAAGGGGAGAGGGTTCAGGCCCCTGCAGAGGTTCGTGCAGGTAGCTGAGCCTCCAAAAGGGAGGTTCTTGCAGTAAAAATGGGGCTGTGTAAAAGTTCACAGAGAATGAAAAAGATGTTGAGGGAAAAGATAAGGACAAAAAGATCATAAAGCAGCTGCTTTTTTCTGTGTTTCTGCTGGTGCCCTCTGAAATGACACCTGATGGTTTTGTGCTTGGGAACGTGTGAGGTAACTTATAAAAAGAGTAAAAACTGCTTGAAAAAGGTAAATAGCTTTTCCCCCACTCCTGTTGCTTCTCTTCTGCTTTTCAGTGCTGTCCCTCCGCTGAGGTGGCAGCACCTTGGTGCTCTCTGGCTTCGCTCCGTGTTCCTCGGACATCACCGAGAGCCTCGGAGATCCCTCCAAGGCCTTTCCCACCACAGGCAGGGAGCAGCTTCCCTTCAATCTGTCCTGCATCCTGGGGAGGGGGGAATTAGTTTTCCATGCAGACAGGGGGTGAATTTTAGTAGCAACTATCTGCTGTTGTGGAAAGATCCTGAATTTGGGAGCTCCTGATGCTGACATGTCACCTCCCTGGGACACGAACTGCTTGCTGCCTTTTTCTGTGGGAGGCATTTTGTCCCATATCCCAAAAAGACCCCCACAGCTAAAACACCATCTTCTCTTATTTATTTGTTTCTGGTATTTATTTGTTATTCCCTTGGTCAGTGACTTTCTCAGTAACTGCCCAACACATGAACTCTGTTTACACCAAAACTTGGTGGTGTTGTGAAAGACAAAGGGTCAGTATCACTTCTCTGACTCTCCAAAGATGTTTTTCTGGGAAGGCTGCAGGCAGGAAGGTGCTGGCAGGGTCAGCAGCCAGGACCTGCCCTGCTGCCTCTGCTCCAGCTCGGTGGCATAACAGGGGATCCAGGAGCCAGAGGGGCTGGGGATGGAGAGCCCTGGTCGGGGTGAGTGCCATGGAGATGGTGGGAGTTTCCTAAAAAGATTCCAATGCCCTGTGTTGTGGAGGATGCTTGGACGTGTTGCTGAGCTGGAATTCTCCCCAGCATTCCCATGGATGGCATCTCCCATCTATTCCCACATGCCACAGCTGTTCCCACTGGGTGCTCCCACCTTGTCAGGTGGAAATGACATTTGGAAGCATAAATCAAGGGACAAATTAACCCTGCAGCCTCCTTCCCTCATCTGCAGCCGTGGAGGCAGCAGTGGGAGGTGAATTGTGCAGGGACAGACCTCTAATCTGAAATTTGGAGGTGCTTTTTTGCCTCCACTCAGGGCTACTTTTATCCACACCCTTTGGAAAAAAACCTCTTTTGATTATATCATGCCAGGACTGTGTTGTCTTTTTGGTTTATCTTTTGGAAATGTGGTTGGTCACCCATCAAAATGTGAGCAAAAGAAGAGCACAACATGAGGAGCAGGCAGTGATGTGAACTTCACTGCCAGGTGCCCAAATCCAAGGCAGAATCTGCCCAGCCTGAGATGATTTAAATTTCCTTTTCTGGGGGATGTGACCAGAGGAATGCCTTGGTTTGCCATTAGGTCTTGCAGATTTCACGCAGGGTCACCTTCCACCAGCTCCTCCACACGTTTTTGGGAGTGCAGCTACAAAGATGAAGTGTAGGAGAATCAACGCTTGGAACAATTTTTTAAAAATATGACTTCCAAAAAGCAAAAATGTTGAATTTACTATTTCCGGCTGCCTTCTGGTTTCAGGAGCACGAATGTGAATTGCTGTGTTCAACAGCTCCATTAACAAAGGGACAAATTAAGCTTTGAATGTCGTTTTTATCGAGGCTCTTTCGTATTTACATCCAACATCAGAATTTGGAGCTGTATAAATGAGAGTGTATTAAGAACCTTGAGCAGCCCTGCAAGAGAGTGAGCCCACGAGACAGAGCTGTTGTTTTTCCAGGCTGGGCTAATACCCAGGCAAGGTAGAGCTGTGATTTTAAGGGAATGACTGCGAGCTCCGAGTGCTTTGTAAAATTAGGGCTGTGTTTACAAAACTGGTCTGCTTGAAGCAGCCATGTCAACATCATCTTTAAAATAATTGAGTGAATAGACTAAATAAATTGCATTCGGAACTGGGGTTATTTGGATGGGTTTGGAGCTCCTCGGTGACACTGAACTACTGCCAGGGAAGTGGGAGGAGGAGGAGACTCTGGTCCTGATCTCCACCTGAGCTCTCCCAACTCGAGAGCCTTGATCTGTTTACATGAGCAGGCAGGGCTGGGGCTGTGGTGACATCATTTCGTGAGCTTCAACAAAACTCCCCTG